>RPFO01000022.1:993898-1114956 GCA_009746045.1 Mesostigma viride
GGATAAGAAGATGACCGCGTTCACCACCAGCTGGGCAGTTGGGCAAGCAATACGGGCACCGGGACGAGGAGAAAGCAAAAAGAGTTCGGCCATGAGGAGGAAAGGGCGACCGCACCAATGTTGCGTAGCCAGCGTGGTTGTTGGTTGCATATGTGTGGGCAGGAGTGGGGGATGGGAGCGCGACACATGTCTACCTGACTGCCTATCTGCTGAATATGTGACGCCTGAGCGTCACGTGCGGGGTGGAGCGCATGAGAGAGGATGGTGGACATCCTCTCTGATGGATGAACAGACTTTGGGATCATGCCACCATGGACTCCGAATCCCATGGGAGCAGTAAATATCCAAAGGCAAACCCAAATAGCAGTGCCACCGCATGTTACAACCACAGAAACATAATTCATTCTACTGATAAGCAAATGGGTTTCGTAGGGGGGAAGCAGCCACGCCACATGTCGCAGCAGCACGCACACATCGCAGGCGATGCATACTCACAGTGAGCTTGCCGAATCGGCGCCCCAGCTTCATGATGCGGAAGACGCGGGCAATGCGCAGGAGACGCAGCTGCCTGTAAGGGGGGGGTGGGCGTATCGGCAATCAGCATTAGATTGGCGGTGCATTAATTGTTACATTATCCTACTAGTATAATATAGTACTAGTATAATATAGTACTAGTATAATGTAGTATTAGTATAACACAGTACTAGTATAATGTAGTACTAGTATAATATGGTACTAGAATAATGTAGTATTAGTATAATATGGTACTAGTATAATACTAATATAGTACTAGTATAGTATAGTAGGATACCAGCATTACATGGTGGGGCTGGTGAGGCCTACCATTCCACAACAAAGCAGGGTTACTGGCGCAGGGCCGTCACTTACTAGCACAGGATCATTGCGACCATGAACTAGCCCATGGGTGGCCGGGTGGGAAAGTGGTAGGTAATTCCATTTTCCATTTGTTGCCTTTTCCATTTAGAGGCCTTTCCATGTAGGGTAAGTCCAGTAGTTTTTGCGCCTGCATACGCTGTGCTTGCAACGATGGTCCGCATGCAGACCAGGCGTGGCACATGAGCCAGTACAGCGGGCTGGGCCATCCGCGCGGAAGATGGCCTAAGTGGGTCCACAAATGACTTTGTTCCACTGTTCATGAGGTGGAGAACCCCTGATGGTTAGGGGCTAAGCTAGCCGTTCGGTACATCCACGAGGCATATGCACCAGACAACCGGCGCAGGCCAGAAATCTGAAGGCCAGAATCTGGACCAAGGACCATGGCAACCCGAGCCTGTCGTTATCTTACCCGCGTTCGTTGAGCCGTTCAGGATGATGGAGATGAATGGAGTTGGGAAATGTGGTCATACTACTATGTAAGTTTGCGACCAGCAGATGATCATATTTTTGTGAGGGCACGAGCTCGTGACGTCGTAAGGTATATGAGTGGAGACTGTCCCATGACCCCCAATGGACCATGAGGGAGCCAGGATCCAAACCAACGAGAAGCTGAGGAGATCGGCAATTGGGGGGATACAGCAAGCGAGTCCGCCGGGGAGCCGGGGAGTAGGCAAGCAAGTCAGTGCGGTCACTCAGTGCGTAACATGAGAAACTTCACTCTCTGATGGCATGTACGAGAGCATTTAAGAAAGCAACTGGTAGGCCAGCGAGAAGGAAGGCGAGTCGATGAGTCCGTTACACTATCCAAAACACCCCCCTCAAACCCCCCTAAACACATCTCTAAATACTCCCATAACATAACCCCTTTACGCTCCGCTTAACACTCCCCGAAAAACTGCCCTCAAAATGTGCCCTAAAACTTGCCTGTAAACACTCCCATTAAATACCCCCTTAACACTCCCCTTCACACTCCCTTTACACACCCCCTTAACGCTCCCCTTCACACTCCCATTAAATACCCCCTTAACGCTCCCGTCAACGCTCCAATTAATTACCCCCTTACCACTCCCCTTCACACACCCCGAAACTCTCCCATGCAATACCCGCCGTAGCGCTCCCCTAAGCACTCCCCCAGACAACTCCATAAAAAAGTGCCCTAAGCACTCCCCTGCACAATCCCATGAACCCTGGAAAGCTCCCCTAAGCACGCGTCTAGCGAAGAAAAGAAGAGAGAATCTTCATCCTCACCTCAAGCACACAAAGAAGAGAGAATCTTCATCTTCATGTCAAACACAAAAAGAAGAGAGAATCTTCATCTTCAAGTCACACACACCGCGAGAACGCGAGGTCCCCCACCGAGGAGAAGATCAGCTCGATGTAGAAGGGCAGGATCGCGAGCAGGTCGACCGCGTTGAGCGGGTCCTTGACAAATGGGCCCAGCCGTTGGCACGAGAGCAGCCGCAGCACGTACTCGATTGTGAACGCGGCGATGGTCACGTACTCAATCACGGTGAGGACGGTCTCCCGGGTCCCGTGCTTCCACTCCTCCACCGTCTCCAGGCAGAACCCGACCGAGGAAATGATGATAAGGGCGAGGAACACACCGCTGACCACGAAGCTGCGATGGGGAGATGGGTGCGAGAGGGTGTGTGAGGGGGGAGCACCGTTTGGCCATGCCCATGAGGACGGGGGGGAAACATCAATCAGCAAAAGGTGCTTGTGAACACGAGGTGGCTTTGCAAAATGCATCATTGGGAAAGGCATGACAATAAGATGAAGTATTGGTACTAGTGCAGCATATCTGTGGCAAATCTTTAGCATATCTGTAGCATATCTATAGCATATCTGCAGCATATCTGTAGTAAATCTGTAGCACATCTGCAAGAGTTGACGGGTGTGTTTCATTTGCTGGTCCATGAGTGCTACATGTTGACGAATTGATAACAGACATGCGGGGACGTGTGTGATACGAATTACAATAAGATTGCCTCGGTACCATTGGTACCGTTGAGCCGTCAAGGCTTCCCATGCCATCGGAGACAACGGACAACGCGGCACAGTTTGAATCCAGCAGTACCACGCTCTTTGCTTGCAGGTCAAAGTTGAGTGATGTTTCTGGCTGGACACAGCCAGGCCACACGCATTCTGCTGCCTTTCACCAAGGCCCTATGAGCCACCCACCTTTCGCCACCCTAGTTGATGCTTTGCCCCTCCTCACCCAATCACGCGAATCCCACAACCCGCGTGACAACGGGAGTAAAGCCAGTGCAGCCAACCCAGCAGCAGGTTCTAAAGTTCCCGCACAAGCATGCCGAATGGAGCGTGAATGTATGCAGGCACCTAGTCATGGCGGCAGCCTGAGCAAACCCATGCCCACACATTCGAGAATCACATGCCAGCACATTAGAAAATCACATGCTTGCAGGTTAAGAAATCACGTGCGTGCACACCAACAAACCACGTGCGCACACACCAGCAACCCATTTGCCCCACATTACAGGAGCGCATGCCTGTGCATGCTCCAAGAGAAAAGCGTGACTTACGCGGGCAGTGTGTCTGGAGAGTTAAGAAAATGATCCAACTTGCGCTTGGCCTTCCGCATGCGGCGGCGGCGCGGCGGCTCGTCATCGAGCACATCGGCAAACATGCGCTGGATGGGGGTGCCCAAGTGGGTCAGGCGCGAATGGATGGTGGCCTTCTCGTGCGGCTGATGGCGGTGGTGGTGCGTTGGGGGGGGGGGGGGGGGGGGGAGGAGGGGAAGGGGTCAATTACAGGGGGAGTAATGAGTTTAGGTCAGGAATAAGGGGAAGGGTGGGGGCACATATTGTTCTTCTAGACTGATAGATACATGCGTCTCGAATGCAGCTGGGATGTACACATGCGCAGACAAGAGTGAATGAATGCCGCCTCAGCATAAGAATCGAACAGGAATAATTATCATAACCATGATAATAATAATCATAGCCATCATAATAATGAGGATAATTGTGGTGATGAGACATTGCTATTAACTATTTTAAAAAATAGCAGTACTTACACTCATCAATGCATCATCAGTATTGACAATGAATTGAAGTCCCTGCGTACCTCGTCAATGTAAAATATGCTGCTGTCCAGTTAAAGTTTATACTCTTCTAGTAGATTGTGATCATCATTGAGATCATAGCAGATTTCTGATACGGCATGTGTACCGCAACACAGGAGGTGCTATACAGCACAGAAGTACATTTGTACATCATAGCGACATGAACTAGCCTGCCTGCGTATCGCAACCACGTAAAATTTCTAGTACAACCATAGCGAGTAACCATAGCAGTATTATATGGGGTTTTGGGTTTGGGGTACCGGGTCCGCACCACCATCCGCCATCGTGTGGGGTTGAGGGTGCACACGACCATCCGCCATCGTGTGGGGTTGAGGGTGCACACAACCATCCAACATCGTGTGGGGTTGAGGATGCACACGACCATCCAACATCGTGAGGGGTTGAGACATACCAGGTCCACGCGACCATCCGCCATTGAGCTCAGGTTCAGGTCCCCCCGCCGACCCCGCTCGCCCTCCCCCTCCCCCATGAGCAGCGCCGACGTGTGGTCCCCACTGGCCTCACTCGGAACACCAGAAAAAGACATGCTGCGCCCTGCTACAGACCCCAGCAGACTCAAATGGCTGCGGTTGCGGGGGGGATCAGGGCCCAGCATGCCCCCCTCGCCCCCCTCTGATCGGCCCGAAGGCAAGGCCTCAGGGTCGTACAGGCTCATTTTGGACCGATTCTTCAACCCCATGCCGGGCACGCCTCCCCCATTGCCCATGCTCGAGTAGCGGCGCAGCGGGGCGGACAGCGGGGTCCTGGTGCTGTCCGCCGCAACGTCGCTCATCTCGCGCCCACTGGTCCCCCGAGAGGATCCCAAGGTTTGACCCGAGGTGTACGGGAGGCCCGAGTTGTTCGTTTGACCCGAGCTGTAACCTTGGCTGGAGTTGTACGCGAGGGACCCTGAGAGACCCCTCGTAGGGAGCGTGGCGTAGTGAGCCTCGTCCAACCCCTCGTCCTCTGGGTGGCGACCTATAGAAGCCGCAGGGTGCCCAGGGTGCAGGTTGCCGTCAGGGACCCGCAGGGGGGATGGACCTGCCAGCTCACCGTGGAGGACGCTCCCGGAATGCGATCGGACCATGAAGCGGTGAAAGAGGTAGCTGTCGGCGCTGCCGGTGGGGTGGGGCTCCTCGGATATGGTAGCTGCAGGGGGGGGAGGAGAGGAGGCAGGGGAGAGAAGCAAGAAACCAGCGGTGCCGGAACGAGTGGCGGCGGAGGCCTAGGCCTACATATAAGAAGACATTTGTTACACTATTATGTTTGGTATTATTATTGGTTTTATTATTGTCACTATTACTGGTGAAACAAACATCCTCAAGAGCCACGGCACGTATTGCCACTAGGCCAGCAAGAGCGGGTCGAGATGGTGGAATATGTTAGCCTTGCTCTTGCGAGCTAGCGTTCAAATGCCGAACCTGAGCTGTATTTAGTGATCATGCTATGCTGACTTTGATGTCAGCTTCTGGATGGAACCGTGGCCACGCACCGGGACTTGGGCATGATGAACCCACGGCCCCATCTCTCAGAATCCAGGGGACCATTTGAAGTGCGGCAGCCATGGTCAATGCAGGCCGGCGTGAAACAGGGCCGAAAGTGTTGTGGCTGTGACTAGCATTAGCTCAGTATCAGACAATGCGAGAAATACCGGACACCCCATTGCCAGACAACCGCCGTTGCATCCAGCAGCCACGCCTCCATACAGCACGCCCGTACCCATCCGCTCCCCCATCCCCTCACCCCCACATCCACCACCCACCTGCCAGCGCGCCCATGCTGCGGAACCCCTCCTGCCGCCGCTGCCCCACACCACCCAGCCGGTCCTTATCGGACTCCATCGACAGCTCCGGTGCCTGCCTCGCCCCGCTGCTCCTGGCGGTGTCCGGTGGGGAATACGAGGAGGGAATCACCCTCTCCTGCGGCCCACCTGCCCCAGCCCCTGCCAGCTGCGCGACGAGGTGGCGCGCCGACTGGGAGTCCGCAGGTGGGCCGAGCGACGACCCCCCCCACCCTGGCACTCCTGGCGGTGCCGACGCCAGCGCTGGGTTGATGCCTGCGTCGATCATCTGCTGATACACGACCAGCTTGCCAGCGAGGATGCTGATGCTGGCGGTTGGAACGAGGGTGGGTGGGGAGAGTAGCAGTTGGTGAGCGAGCATGGGGGGAATAGGGACGTTGAAGGTTGGGGTGGGGGGTGGGGGGTTGGGGGCCAGGCACAGCTGGTGAGTGTACCATTCAGCGCAGCGCTGGCTGGATGAAGAGTTTTAATTATCCTGGCTTGAATTATCCTGGCTTGACTTATCCTGGCTTGAATTATCCTGGCTTGAGTTATCCTGGCTTGAATTATCCTGGCTTGAATTATCCTGGCTTGAATTATCCTGGCTTGAATTATCCTGGCTTGAGTTATCCTGGCTTGAATTATTCTGGCTTGAATTATCCTGGCTTGAATTATCCTGGCTTGAATTATCCTGGCTTGAGTTATCCTGGCTTGAGTTATCCTGGTATCCATCCAGGTTGGCTGGATCCAGGGCAGGCTAGTGGGTGGGCAAGCAGGCGGGCGGGCGGGCAGCCAGTCAGCCCGCCTCCCTGCATTTTCTAAGATGCACCTGGGTGCTACAGAAGCAGGGAATGCGTGAGAGGGACTCAACAGGGACCTGCCCCACACGGTCAATCTGCTTGGTGGACCATGGTGATGACGTGGACAGTTGGTGGCCAATTGCGTGCGGCCAAAGAGTCTGGTTCTATCACCCAGAACAAGTTAAAATTTACGGGGGTACAGTTTACGTTAACTGTCTAACACTTTGACAGTTCACGGGGGGCTGAACAACGGCTGAATATGGTGGCAGCAGGGATGACATGGGCGCAGCAAGGGTAGTCGCGGCTCTGTGTCAGATTGTGATGGGGAGGGGGGCACCCTGTGCTGACCAGAGCATTGTTTTCAACGTAAATTCAATAAACAAATGTGATCAATGACTCATGAACCGGCGAGTCCATCTTTTACTGCCAGGCTGACCTCAACGTTGAGTCTAAGGCACTATCCCTATGTCTGTGCACAGAAACCCAGCGTTCACCCAGGCAGACGGATTTACACATCTGTTGTTTTTATGGCAGCACTGGTATACTCCTCCGGTGTGTGACTGTCCACGCATTGCCTTAGGCAGAGCAACAAAAGGTGCGTCATAATGATACCTAATGATCGTGCTGCGTTGCGTGCCGTATTGACTGAACAGAGGCGTGTCAGGGACAGCGACTAGGGCAGTTGATGTGCACAATACAGTGGGGACGCCTGACCTCCCTGCCAACCAAGGAATGCTGCCACCCGTAGAACCCACCCATTACGAAAAAAAACAACGTTCACGCAGCGGAAGGGCGACATAAGGACACGTTCTTGACTCACGCCCGCAATTTTGTCCAGCGTCGTTGCCGATTCGATTCCCTCCGCTTAATCTTGCGCTCCATGTTGCGGCGGCGCATGGGAAGCGACGCATTCTGATCATCCAGTTCATCCAAGTCGTCGGGGTGGCGAGTAATCTTGTTTTGCTTGCCGCCTTGCACCCCGGAGGAGCTAATCATAATCATTCTTTTAAATTCGTGGCACCCGTGTTTCACAATACCGGATATTGATCGATAACACACAGCATACAACCTACGAGGTATGGCCCAATTGTAAGGCTCACATCGTAGCCTTTACCGATACCCTGTTCCATCCAGTATATGGGATGCAACCGTGAAGGGCGCCGATTGGTTTTCGACCATCATGCGCAATCTTTATTTCGACGCGCGCAGTAGGAGGTGCGCGTTGGTCCCTTCGATGGGGTACATGTTCGTTGCTCCATGGGGGTGCCAAATTATTGCGGTTCATTCCACACACATGGGCTGGAAAATCCTGAAGGCCGCGGTCTAAATGTTAAAAGCCGCTATAGTTTGCAAGCTTGGCCGGAATCCATGGGCGTTCGCTGATAATTGAAATGTACTAGAATGTATATTTTACTGATTATTCATAACAAAAAACTGCTGTGGTTAGTGTTGTACAGTCGTAAGTCTACAAGTAGCGTTTCGTAAGGTGCGTTACAGCTTTAAGTTGCGAAGCCGAGTTTTAGCCGTCGATCGCAACTTAACGCGGTAATGACTGTAGTTGAGCCTAGTGGATAGGCATGGCATTCGGCCCGCCCGTAAAGTATCCGAGGAGCTATCCGAGGAAGATCTTGACAAGCGTGCGAGAGTTCCTTCGTTCGAATCCAAAATTTTTCACTGCGGCCAACTGCAGCGGCCATCCTGCACGGGTGTATTCGATGTTGCGGCCGTACATATCTCCGCTTAGTATGTACCATTGTCTGTGGTGTCATTCTGTTCAGGGTCCTTGGCCGTTTCCAAAACTCTGCTGCCCATCTTGTCTGTTTGTGATGGCATAGGATGGCATGCTGTTCAGTGTCCTGGCCCTCGGCCATTCCAAATCTTTTCCGGGTAAATGGGTATTTTTTATTAACCAATAGGAATATCGTTAGGCCTTTCCAAATCTCTGCTGCCCATGTGCGGCGTGGGAATCAACAAACAACAACAACAACAACAACAACAACAATAGTAGCCACAAGCCAGTGGCGTTGTAGTGCGAATATTTACCGAATAAACTGACATAAAAAGTGACTGATGACGGACAGCCGACAGGCAACCTATACGACGTGTAGATATGTTACCATGCGGACGGCCAGACACGCGGGCCTTCTACAGAATGGTCCTGTTTCCGTGGCTACTGTACTGTACGGGGACGTACCTTGAGCACGACCAGTAAAGTCCCAGAAGCTACCAGCAGCACTTGTTTGGGCAAGTCGACAAGCTTACACTTGGACACCAGGCTGCCAACAGGGTGAGACTCCGCCTAGTTGGAAAGAGTGGTTGATCCTGCTGGATGACGCGAGAGCCCCGTGGCTTGGCACAAGCAAAAAATTCTGTGGATAACTCGCGAAGCTGGTGCCAGTTCACTATCAGGAACCCCGACAAATTGGCATCCGTTTTAATTAGTGACAAACGTCGACTTTGTCGCATCTGCATTGCAGGTTTGTGAACTTTCGCCCTGCCATGATGGCTTCTGCGATGTCAAGCTCGTGTATGGTATCAGTTCTCACTGCAAAGGGCGTCGTTTCGCGTGTACCCGTCAGCACCTCGGCAGTAGCAGGCAGGCCGCAGCTCCCAAAATCCGCGTTTCTTAGAGGAAGCGCAGTTCTGCCACGCTGCGGTTTAACAGTCCGGAATCAGGTGCGTTTGAGGCCAAAAGGAGTATTTGCGCAGGAGGAAAAGCCAGAGGAGCCTGCGGCGTGGTCTGTCAAGAACGACTTCCCGGATGAATACGTCCTTTTCTCGTCGGACGTTGACGAGGTTGCCCGTGAGATCGAGAGGCTTAACAGGGAGAATGAAATGCTGAGGAAGTCCCTCAGCTATGCTGATGATGAGGACGCTACCCCAAAGCCTGCTGCTCGAGTTCTTGCCGAAGTGCAGAGTGCACAGACGGCGTCCGTGTCTCGGCCAAACATCGACGCCGTGCCTCCCCCTGTCAATGTCGAGGATCTGCGACCCCCAAAGCAGAGCGAGCCTTTCCCAGTCGACGGGCCGGCACAGGATGCGGTGCTGTCCTCCTTCTCGGATGCGACTGTGCCCAGCCCCACCTCCGTCGTCCATGATTCGCCAAAGGTTGCCAAGACCGAGAAGCCTCGAAATATTATCTTCGTGACTTCCGAGGTGGCACCCTGGTCCAAAACGGGCGGTCTCGCGGATGTCTGCGGGTCCCTGCCTATCGCCCTCGCGGCGCGCGGCCACCGTGTCATGTGCGTGGCCCCTCGGTACATGAACGGCACCAAGCAGGACCAGCTGTACGACTGCGCGCTGGACGTGAACTTCCGCATCAAGCTCCCCGTGTTTGGCGGCCTGCACGAGGTGGCCTTCTTCCATGCCATCAAGGACGGGGTGGACTGGGTGAGCGATAGGGGGCTGCCGTGAGAAAAGGGTCATGGGTCACTGAGTGTTGGCAGGGTGTGGCAGGCGGTCCTTATACAATTTTGGATCTTGTTGATCCCAACCCCCCCATGTGAACTGCACAAGCTTGGACATTAGTTTCATGGGAGCGCCGGTGTCATCGGGGGCGGTCCAGCCCAGCACGACTCTGCAATCACATGATAATGACTATGGGTGCTGCAATTCTGGAGCGTTTGTTGCCGGTGGTTGTGCACTGGGTATGTAGTGTACAGTATGGATGCGCCACATCATGTATAATACGATGGACCAGCGGGTGGGGTACCAGGGTGCACGCACCAGGATGAGGTCAGCAAGTCCTCTTGTGAAATCACAGACCTTTGGGGGGCATTATGGGCGTGGCGGGGATGGGTGATTCCCCCAGATTGTTTTGTAGTCGCGAGATTTTGCCAGGGAATCGTGTTGGAATCCTACTGGACATCCTCCTACTGGCTTCACAGGCCCCCAAGCCCCCCCCCCTCAACGTTTTTATCCCGTTCCCCCCCACCCCCCACCCCCTACTGCATACACGTCAGTGGTGGTTCTTTTAACCACCCACACTGTGCCTGCCCCCCCTGCGTGTGCCCCTGTTTGTGCCCCCTCTATGTGTCCTCTGTCGGTGCATGATGTGCCACCTCGTTGCCACCATGCCACGTCCATTGTGTGTGGTCCACCCACAGGTGTTCGTCGACCATCCGTCGTACCACCGGCCGGGCAACCCGTATGGCGACAGCCGCGGCGCGTTCGGCGACAACCAGGTGAGCAGGGTGGCGGAAAGCTATTTCATACGGAAGCATTATCAAAAGGAAGCATTATCATAAGGAAGCATTATCATACGGAAAGAACAGCAATAAGAACAGCGAGCTGGCAACATGGGATGACTGTATTGGCACTACCAAGTGCGACACGGACGAACACAGCGCCCTCTCAGTAATGAAAGTGTACGGTCGCTCAACACAAATGGCTCGAGCTGCAGAACTTCAGACCATCCACATGGCCCATGGGGGCGACCTCGTGGCCATTGCATGGCGCACACACAAGATGACGCCGTGGCAAGCTCGCCATGGTCTGTCCCCCAACGCATCGTGCTGCTCTGCTACCACCGACAACGGCTGAGAGCAACCTTGTCAGTGGGAGGGGCAGCCCTTGTGGGGCCTAGGCGTAACCCTGGGAGCCCTAAAAATGGATTCTACCATTATTCATGGGAACCCAGAGCCACGATTCTGCCACCTGGCACTGCTATGAACACCAACCTGGACCCTGCCACCACCGATCTGTATGAACCCTCACCTGCTCCGGCCCCCCCCCCCCCCCCCCCCCCTGTCATCCCCACTCATTTGAGCACCCCCCTGTTTCCCACCACGCCACCCCCATGTGAACAAACACCGCCTGCTCCCCTGCCTCATGGGCAGTACCGGTACACTCTCCTCTCGATGGCGGCGTGTGAGGCAGCGCTGCAGCTGCCGCTGGTGGGCGGCCGCTACGGCGAGGATGTGCTCTTCATCGCCAACGACTGGCACGCCAGCCTGGTGCCCGTGTACGTGCTGCTGCGATTGTGTATGTATACATCATAGAGCTCTCCGCATAAATGTAACTGCTTGATCTTTGTCTCACTTCATGCAAGTGCGCTCTGCACGCCAGCCTGGTGCGTCTTCTAAGGATGTGCTGCTGTGAGGGGGGTGGATGAGGAAAGTGTTGGCTGCTCATCATGCCCATGTAAATTCTCCCGTGGGCGGATGCGTGCATGGGGTGTGGGGTCTGTTTGGGAAGGGGGGGTGAGAGGGAGGGGGTTGAGCCCTATTTGGGCCTGGTTGGCTACGCGGCGACATTGTGGCATCCAACCCTTGTGGTGGCATGCGTTCAGTGGCCACTCGGATACAAAGGATAATGCTTTGTGTGTTTATAATCCTATAATATGCCGCACCGATGTTGTACCCCCTGCCCTCGCTTGCCCCCCCCAACCCCAACCCCCCTGCACCCTCTCAGTGTACTGCCACCTCTAATACCATGCCTCTCCCCTGTTGATGTGTTCTTTGCCCCACACACACAGCTACGTGTCGGCCAAGTACCGCCCCCACAACGTGTTCAAGAACGCGCGCACGGTCCTGGCCATCCATAACCTCTCCCACCAGGTGGGTACCCGCCCCGCCCTGGTTCCTGTGCCAGCTGTTTCTTGACCTGCCTGCGAGGCCTTGTATCTTTCCGTCCATGTAGAAGGGGTGCAGTGTGGGCAAAGGGACCCACAGCGACATGGAAAGGCGGCTGTGCCTAACCGTGCATGTCACGCGTGGCTGTCCCGCCCACCCTCCACTCTGCCAAGTGTTGACCCTGCCAAAGAAAGACACAATGAGGGCCAGCAGGGGGCAAGATTCCTTCACATTTTAAGCAGGATTGCATAGCATCTTATCCATCGTTACAGGTTCTCCCGACCCATCTACCCACGTCCATGGCCATGATGCTCTGGCGGGCCCTCCTGCTTTTTCCTCGCACGAGCGCCATGTGTCACCATGTCCCCTGTACTTTGCCCCCCTGTTCTCTGGTCCCACCTCATTTATTTCGTCCCTCCCACCTCATACCACCCTTGAGCATCTTTTCCTGCCTGCCTGCCCTCCCCGGCCCCTTCTCGCCTCCTCTCCCCCCTTGTCCCCCCCATTCCCTTCCCCCCTGGTCTACCCCCCAGGTGTACCTCGTCACCTTCCCTCCCCCCCGGCCTTCCCCCAGTCTAGCGCGCTTGCCCTCACCTTCCTGCCCCTGCTGTATTGGTTTCTTCTGACCCCCCTGCCGTCGGCTTCCTTATGCCTCCCCCCTCCAGGGTGTGGACCCTGCGGTCACCTTCCCCTACCTGGGCCTGCCCGACAACTGGTACGGCTCAGTTGAGTGGGTGTTCCCTGAGTGGGCGCGCGCGCACGCGCTGGATAAGGGCGAGGCCGTGAACCTGATGAAGGGAGCCATCGTGACGGCCGACCGCATCCTCACCGTCAGCAAGGTGCAGTACACTATGCCATGTGCTTGTATTTTATGTATTGGATGCTGTGTACCTAATGATGTAGAGAGTTATGGTGAGGGCGGGCCGCATCCTCGCCACCCACGACATGTGCATGAGAGCCACAAATAAGAGGAAGCACGCACCCTCGTATGTTTTATTGTGGGGTGGGAAATATTATCGTGGGCAAGGGCGAGGGGTGGTATGTGCGCGCCCACCTCTTGCCCCTGGGAGGGGTCCAATCCCGTGGCTCGTGTGGCACCTGCGTTGATGGGTACAATTGATCGGCGCCGTGTGGCCATCGGCATGCCACGCCCAGCACTGGCCGTCGCACTTGCAACACACGCTACTGTCAGCACAGTATCGGGTGGGGCGAGGGCAGAGGTTGAGAGGGGGTGGGAGGCAGGGGGGCGAACATTGGGGGAGTGAGGCCAATAAGCGGGTCAAAGAAGGAAGGGGGAAAGAGCGGAGAAAGAGGCGAGCTACCTGGCTTCATGGCTGCTGCGTCACCATGTTCCTGCCCCTGCCCTTGGACCCTGCAGCGGTTGCGCACCATGTACAGCAAACGCCTCGTTGACGAGTCTATTTCGCGCCTTGTTCGCTCGTTGCTGCGTGCCCCTTACCCCACCCCCCCGCACCCCCTGGCCCTCCTGCAGGGCTATGCCTGGGAGATCTGCACCATCGAGGGTGGCTGGGGCCTGGACGGCCTACTGCGTGGCCGCTCTTACAAGCTGAGCGGTGCGTGCCGCCGCGCGCTCGCTTGTCCATTTTTTGTGGCATGCACACCAGTGTCGTTTTCTATGTAATCTTTCTTCTCGGTCTCCCTTTCTCCTGCTTCCTTTCCTTTGCGTGCAGATGCCTTGTTCTTTCCTTTTAATGATTCCTTCTCCCTTCGTCTCTTCTAGTCCGCTTTATCCTCCCTCATCCACCCTCATCCACCCTCATCCTCCCTCATCCTCCCTCATCCTCCCTCATCCTCCCTCATCCTCCCACATCCTCCCTCATCCTCCCTCATCCTCCCTCATCCACCCTCATCCTTCCTCATCCTCCCTCATCCTCCCTCATCCTCCCTCATCCTCCCTCATCCTCCCTCATCCTCCCTCATCCACCCTCATCCACCCTCATCCTTCCTCATCCTCCCTCATCCTCCCTCATCCTCCCTCATCCTCCCTCATCCTCCCTCATCCTCCCTCATCCTCCCTCATCCTCCCTCATCCTCCCTCATCCTCCCTCATCCACCCTCATCCACCCTCATCCTCCCTCATCCTCCCTCATCCTCCCTCATCCACCCTCATCCTCCCTCATCCTCCCTCATCCTCCCTCATCCTCCCTCATCCTCCCTCATCCACCCTCATCCTCCCTCATCCTCCCTCATCCTCCCTCATCCTCCCTCATCCTCCCTCATCCTCCCTTCTTTTCCATCTTCCCCCTTCGTATTTCTCACTTCCACTCCCTTCTTCCTTGCCCGCCTCGCTTCCCCCTGCCTGTGCAGGCATCACCAACGGCATCGACGTGGACGAGTGGAACCCGTCCACCGACAAGCACACACCCGCGCACTTCTCAGTTGGCGACATGGCCGGCAAGGTGAGCGCAGGGCGCGTGCACCCCGTGAGTACAGTAGCTCAGCTTTATAGCACGGTAATCACATAACCTCGGGCATGGCCGGCAAGGTGAGCAACTGGCGCTCTTACTACTAGCACCCTGGCATCAGCACCCTACACACAGTAGCCCCCTGCGCACCGCCGCGTGGCTTGATGAGACAAAGGGAAGGCTGGTGAGATAGCGGGCTTCTCATGACTATGAGCAAGCACCCCCTGCGGTTGGACAAGGAGCTCCGGGTGAAGCACTGCACCATACGCTGCAAAGTGCCCTGCCGCCCCTTGCCATCCGCCCCTTGTCATCCATTCCCTCACATTTCGACCGTCTCTCTCCGCCCATGTGCCATGCGGTGCCCCTGTGAATGCATGTGTGGCCCCTGTACCGCACCCTGCAGGCCATCTGCAAGCGCGAGCTGCAAAAGGAGCTGGGCCTGCCGCAGCGCCCGGACGTGCCCCTGGTGAGTGGGGCAGTATGCGGACGGAGGCGTGCAACTTGCGGGCCAGTTTTTACTACAGCTAGTTTTGCCAGTGTCGTTTTTTTTTTGGAGGGTTTGGAGTCCTTTCATGCAACTCAACTGTTTCGAGACCAATCGTCGTGTACATCAGTTCTTCTTCCATGAAACAGACAGTCTGTGAGCATCCCTCAGCTATGACCGCCCCAAACCTAAACCTTGAACGCGGATGCCGCCGGGCAAACTATTGCCCACCGGGCACTCCTACCCTCCAAACGTGTTACAACCTGTCCACTGCCTGACGCCTAAACCCTGTCACTTACCCCCCCTCCCTAATCCCTTAATATGTTACCTGTCACCTGCCCCCTTCACCCTTCAACTCCCAACCACCCCACCCCCATGTCGTCGCCACCCCAACCCGAACCCGTCCGCTCCCCGGATCCCACATCGCGCCAGCTGTGCTTCATCGGCCGGCTGGACTACCAGAAGGGCCCCGATCTGCTGCAGCAGATCATGCCGGAGCTGCTCAAGGCTGACGTCCAGTTTGTGATGCTGGGGTCGGGCGACAAGGACATTGAGAAGTTCATGGCGTGGGCGGAGGGGGAGTACCGCGACAAGTTCCGCGGATGGGTCGGTTTCTCCGTGCCCATGGCGCACCGCATCACGGCCGGGTAAGGGGAGGGCATGCACTTGGCTTTTCTCGGTGTGTGTAGGGGTCGGAGGTTCCTTTTTTTGCACCCGCGTGACACAGTGCTTATTGTTTAATTAATGCACATGGCGTTTGGGTGAGCGGGGGGCATCATCTCACGGCTGGGCAAGGGGGAATGGCGTTACTGTAGGCTAAGGGGCAACTACAGCAGCCATCGATCCAGCAGCCATGTTGCGCCCGCCCCTTCACTGCGCGCTGATGTCGTGCCCCCCTCCTTCCCCGGCGCTGCTGTAGACCGGCGCTGCTTCCCCGGCGGCCATGACTTGCATGGCTGATGCAGGGACCCCACACCCAACGCACAGCTCTTATGGTGGGGAAAGGGCTCGCACACGACGTCGCCAAATCAGGGGGTGACTTGCCCCAAAACTGGGGCAGGGGAGCGGAGGGGGAGGCAGAAGGAGTGGACCGCTCCCGTTCTGAAGGGATAAGTTTTGTGGGGATCATCATGGGAAAGCATGCTGGCCAGGCCCACAGCGGGGCACACCCAGAAATCTTGGGGCCTTCGAAGATGCACATGCAAACATACCAAAGCGCAATGTTCACATATCGTTCTTCCGTTTTTCATTCTAATGCCCAGAGTTGCTGCGCTCTTGTTGCTGTTATCCTCCCCGTTTCGCCATTGCGCCTTGTCTTGCTACACCCCATTCTGGCCGCCTTACACGCTGCGCCTGTGCAACCCCCTAAACCCCACCCTCTACCCGCACCCACCCCCTCTTGGCTGTGCCTCCCACCCCACAGCTCGGACATCCTGCTGATGCCGTCGCGGTTCGAGCCGTGCGGGCTCAACCAGCTGTACGCCATGCGCTACGGAACCGTGCCGGTCGCGCACGCCACCGGTGGCCTGCGGGTACGTGGCGGCAGCAATGAGCCTGAATACATAGCACATACAGACATCCACATACTGCCTGAATACATACACATACTACATAGCACTATAATCGTATACTAGGAATACATAGCACATGCATACATCCACATACTTCCTGAATACATACACATACTACATAGCACTATAATCGTATACGAGGTATTTATATCCTGTGTGTGTGGACGGGCATGTATTTCCTCTGTGCGTGGACAGTCGCTGCCTCAAGTCATTTCTCGGCAGCTCCACACACGTGCCTGCGCATGTGTTCACAGTCAAGTGCCCCCCGGTCAAGTGGTCGTGTATACGTATCCCGATGCCCGTGGATGCGTCCCATCTGTACGCTGCACATGTGTGCGTGTGTATGCATGCCAGGGTGCACGCGGATAGGTTACGTCGTTCCATGTCACCCATTTTCATTGTCAGCACGGCAGTTGCCAACAGGTCAACCACGCATTGCGGGCATGCATACATGTGTGCCGTTGTCTTGCTATGGGCAACAAGGTCATGACTATGCCAAGCGCCATGCAAAAATGCACTGTACTGCCTCTTGTTCTGCTGGCATATGCGTCCGATCATCTTTTTCCCCCGGGGCCCTTCCCGCGTGCGTCCCCTGCCCTCACCATGCCCGTCTGTCCTCGCCCCCCATCTGTCCCCTCACCGTGCCCTCGCTCCGCATCTTTCCCCCTCTAATCTGCACACGTATGCCAACATGTGCACACCCCATGCGCACATATTCACACACACCACGCTCACGCGCACCCAAACAGGACACGATCGAGGACTTCAACCCCTTCGCCAACGGGAAGACTGGGTCGGGCACGGGGTAAGTGTGAGCCACGTGACAGCACGCAGGGTCCTCGCGCACATGCCCTGTGCATGGGGGTGGCAGAACTGTGGGAGGGGGGGCTGGGGAGCAGGGCCCCTTGCTTTTCCCACATGTGGTTTGGCATGTTGGCTTGATGACCCTGTGCTGTGTGTTCCATTGCCAAGAGTTGCGGAGAGCTGCCAGGGTTCATGGGGGGACCGCACCCCTGAGTTTGCGTCTTTTTCGTGCATGCGCGTGTTTGGATGCCCCATAGTCAGGCGCTACTTCGTCCATGCCGTTGCGGCCATGTGTGGATGGTCTTTCCCACGGGGCGCATCTGCCTGATCCTGTGGCATGCACGTGCCCGTGTGCGGGTTTTGCGCATGTCACTACAGTACTGTAAGCGCTCCTTGCCTCTACTTGTGTGCGGTTGTTAGTGTCTCGTTTTGACTGTGAACATGTGTGGGTTGGGCTGCATATGTTTGTCTCTGTGCCTGTGTGTGCGTGGGCGCGCAGGTGGACCTACTCGCCCAACACCGCCAAGGCCCTGCTTGACGTAAGTGGTGGCAGCATGTCGGCATCATTTACTGCCTCATCTCAATTCACAATGTGGTTGTCTCGTTCGAGATGTGGACAGGGGACGGGTCAGGACCATGAGTGGGCAGCGGATGGGGTGGGTTGAGGCACTCGCATGTGGCATGGGCATGTCTGCGTACTGGACACTCCCAGGCAGGGGGGTCACAGGCTCAGGCAGGCACACAGACAGGGGCAGTGTAAGACAGTCAGGCAAAGGCGCGCCAGATTAATAATACAGGTAGGAATGCAGTTAGGTCTGTTTGGTGAGCTCTGGGCTGGGCAACCCGGCTCTGTCCTGCCTTGCCATCCAAACGGGTGATCGGGGGTCTCTTGCGTTCCTACCGTTGTATGATTATAACTGCATTTATTGGATGTGTATTACCTTGTAGCGGGCTGGCTGCTTACCACCGGAGATACCGTTTATTTGTCAGGCTGGGCTATGGTGAGCATCCTTTGGGACAGCCGTGATGATTAATCACATGTGATTAACATGTTTTTTACACATGTTATTGATGTGCTATCGACACGTAGCTGGCCATGTTGCATGTGTTATTGACATAGCTTGCCCAATTCCTCTGATGGACACCATTCCTGTCTCTTCCCCCCCTGCTTGTGCGCATGTTCAGACCGCGTGGACAGCGCTGGGCACGTACTGGCACCACAAGGAGTCGTGGTCGGCCATGATGACGCGCGGCATGCAGCAGGACATGTCGTGGGAGAAGGCAGCCATCGAATACGAGACGACCTTCGAGTGGGCCTTCTCCGACCCACCTTATGCGTAAGCAGCCTGTTCAGGGGCGCAGTGGCGGGGCGCCATGCATGGCATACGGCACGAGGCGGGGAGCAGCAGAGGTGTGCAGCCCTGTTTCTCAGCAGGCACGGGGGTGTCCCCGCCGGTGCAGTTGTATGTAGTAGGCGCGTCTGTGGCGGGGCATAGGCCAAGCCCGAGAGCTCCATGAACCATCTGACAGCTGCCAGATACGTGGCAGGCTGTACCTGATCACCCCCACAAGAGACGAAAGCTGCGATTTGCTTGCATCACAGGTGCAACTACCCAAACAAACCAAACAAACCAAACAAACCCATGCCCCTGGACCAGCCTCTGCATGGCACAAAGATAGTGTGTTCTTCAACAATGACCTGCATACAGAGGATTTGTGGCTTGGGCATTCCAAGTGTACTTTTCAAACTGTACAAATGCAACCTCCAGAAGTCCATGGCTCACTTTGGTTATTTTCGCCAACTTCGTGAATTGCTTTCTCTGTGTAGTCCAGGTTGGAGGCTTCTTGCATGCTAGTGCCATCCTTGGTCCTGATTCCTGCCGTGACGGCAGAGCTATCGAGGTTTTCATCGTAGTAGATAAATGCAATGTTGGGTGCAAATTTTACAGCACCTTCTGTTGAGACCGGCCAAATACAGTTTTGCTTGGTAGGCAAGGGTCGCTTGATAAACGACCAAGTATATCTGAAAACAGTTGAAAACAAGGCAGCTAAAAACAAAATCTGTAAGCTCACTCATGCATTTTCATGCATGCAATACAATTAAAAAAGAGTCAATTTGAACTTGATCATCAGTTGTAAGTACTTGTGTATCATGCGCATAGGCATGACACGGATGACGGAGTACGTACCATGGCGCTAATCTCATTAGAGAACTAAATTTTACACAAAAGTAAGTGAGACAACTATGTATGCACAGACAGAATCGTCTGCATCATGCCGGGCATTAACCCGTGCATGGCATGCCCAGGTGCGTATGACACGCATGCGCAAGTACTTACTTATCAAGGAGACAACCAGCGCAGGCCAGAAATCGGGAGAATAAGCCGGACCATGGTAGCTCGAGCCTGCCGTTATCTTGTCCGCGTGTTCGAGTCGTTCAGGATGATGAAGATGAATGGTGATGGAAATGTGTAGCCCAAGAACAAGGGGTCGCCTGCCGACCCCGGCAACTGCAGAGGGGTGTGCATTCAAAGTGCCCCCCTCAAGCTTCTTATGCGGCTCATCCTGAACCGCCTGCGCACGGCCCTGGACGGTCACCTCAGCGAGACTCAGCACGGCTTCCGTTCAGGTCGCAACACAGAACAGGCGCTCTTCGCTACTCGCCGACTGGTGGAGGAACTGCAACGCCTTCAGCCTGGTGAGTCCCCTTTGCACCTTGTGCTGGTGGACTTCATCAAAGCCTTCGATTCGGTGTTCTGGCCTGCGCTTTGGGACATCCTCGAGTTGTTCCGGATCCCCCGCCCCCTGATTGCTGTCATCCGCCACCTGTATGAAGGGTCCACCACTTCGGTGCGCACTTCTTACGGGACCACGCCCCCATGCCCTTTACAGAAGGGTGTGTGGCAGGGCTGCGTGCTCTCGCCCTACCTGTTCATTATTGTTGTCGAATACGTAATGATTCAGGCGCGCAAGCAATTTGCCCGCATCGTGGGCAGGGAACCAGGAGTGCAGGTTGCTAACAAATTCTGGCATATGGCGGTGCGGACACGGAGATTCGGCTGGCAGACATCATCTACGCAGACGACACCACCCTCTTCGAGGACACTGAGCATGTGCAGACATGGCTTGACTGCCTGGCTCTCGAGGCCCGTGCAGTGGGGCTTGAGGTCAGCAAGAAGACAGAGGCCCTGGCGGTTGGGCTCACCAACCCACCGCCGCCCCTCTTTCTCCTAGACGGCTCTCGAGTCCTGTATCGGGACCGCGTTAAGCTGCTGGGCAGCCTGCTCCCCAGCTGCGAGGTTGATGTGGACCATCGCATCTCCCTCGCCTGGCACGCTTTACGCCAGTACCGGGCCCTGTGGCGCAAGCCCCTGGGCAAGATCGAGAAACAGGACCTGTTCAAGGTCCTCGTCCTTCCTGTTCTCACGTATGGAGCCGAGACGTGGACCCTCACCGCCGACCTGGCCCGCAAGCTCAGTGGACGGCGCGGTCACCAGCATGCTGCGATCCATTTACAGAGTAGGATATATGCTGCTCATGTCCGCAATGAGGACCTGTACCAGGGCATGCCCTATATCACCAGCAACGACGCCCGCAGCTAGTAGGGCACCTAGCTCGCACCAACCAGGTAGACACCTCACGTGGCCCCCCCGCAGGACTGCGACCAGCCCAGCCTGGCCGGCACCTCCTGACGTGGGCTGGGCCCAGTGATTTTAGACGCCGCAAGGCCCGCACCTTCAAAGAACAGCTGGTAGAGGACATGGGGGGCCTAGGCCTCTCCGTGATTTGGAAGAAGATGATGGACAAGGCCAAGTGGGCCCAGGTCATAGAGGACAACGAGCCCCCCCCAGTGGGGAAGCGCCCTCGTGTGCAATCTCGTGGGAGGCACGCCAGATAGCCCCCTAGGGCAGCGTGCGGCTGCCTAGATAGATGTTGTAGTTAGAATGTTGTTAGATAGATGTAGTATGTAGCCGATGTAGATAGACTAGACCGGTAGGACTGTTTGCACCCATCCATCCATCCATCCATCGGGGTTTTCGGCCACTGAGGGCCATTCACACCACACGCTAACCGTTATCGTGGGATATGCACCACATGCGGGTCGAGCTCAGGCGGAACGTGAGGCCTTCTTCGACGCCCTCAAGGAGGAGGAGGCCAACATCCCAGCTCGGCACTTCCTGGTTATGCTGCTCGACGCCAACGCCACGCTGCCAGTTGGCACTGGGGGCGCTCAGTATTCCCCAACCAACACGACAGCCAACGGTAACACGCCTTCATTTGCGAATCTGCTGGCAGAATCTGCGCTGGTTGCATGCAATGCTTCTTTCGCACGCCCCGCTGAGCAGCTGGCCACCTTTTTTGGGCCGTCGGATCGGGTGGTGTGCCTTGATTATGTCTGCGTACGTCGGGCTCAGCGCCCCTCAGTTGTCGATGCTCGCGTCCTGCAAGATTCTGTCAGCACGGTGGAATCTGATCATCGTCTCGTGCTCGCTCGCATCAGATTGCGGTTTCCTGGGGTGAAACCGTCGCGACAGCTGGCACCTCAGCCAGATCTGAAAGTGCTCCGGATTGTGCTGAAGGATGCCGACAAGATGTCAGCAGAAGAGCAGGCCGCTATGTCGCACAGGGATGATTTCCTGGCCGTCTTCGACGCCGGGGGCAGCCGACAGCAGTTACACGCCATTCCGCCGCCGGGGGATATTTCAGTGATCCTCCGTGGTGTCGCCGCCAAGTATCGCCTGGCTGCCCGCACCCTCCCCACCTTGCCTCCGCGTCGGCAGCTTGCTGTCCACCGTCACGCCCGACAGTGGTCGCCGCCAGGCAGATGCTCCGCCGCAACCGAGATCCGCTCGCCAAACCTGGGCTGCAAGCAGCTCTGAGGGCCGCCTACGAGCAGGCTGAGAAGGCAGATGCTCAGCAGATGGTCAAGGACCTGCGCAGCTGCCAGCAGAAGCACGACGGCAAGGGGGCCTGGTTCTGGTACAAGCGCCTCGGGCACCCGGACGGCCTCGGCCGGCCCCACCGCCACGACGTCCCCGGCGCCCCAGCCAGCGGCTTCGTACCTGGGCCACGGCCACGGCCGAGGTCGTGGGGACAGCTGCGCCGCCCCCACCCCTGCTCCCAGCCGCCGCCGCCCGTCCGGCCGCCCTGGCCGGCCCCGCAGGGCCCCCGGCCCCGCCTAGGTCAGCGGCGGACTACCTAGTCCCCCCGCTGGTCGGCCCACTTGGCGACCCGTCTGACATGCCTCCTTTCACCTCTCGCGAGGTCACGGAGGCGGTCCAGCGCCTGCGTTATGACGCAGCCACCGGCTCTGACGAGATTCCGGCCGCAGTTGTAAAACTTGCAGCCGAATTCGAGGACACAGGTGTTATGCTGCTCTTCCGGGACATCTGCAACCGCCTTCTGCTGTCGTCGCAACCACCTCCAGCGGCCTGGCAACACAGTTTTCGCACGATGCTGTACAAGAACAAGGGGTCGCCTGCCGACCCCGGCAACTACAGAGGGGTGTGCATTCAAAGTGCCCCCCTCAAGCTTCTTATGCGGCTCATCCTGAACCGCCTGCGCACGGCCCTGGACGGTCACCTCAGCGAGACTCAGCACGGCTTCCGTTCAGGTCGCAACACAGTACAGGCGCTCTTCGCTACTCGCCGACTGGTGGAGGAACTGCAACGCCTTCAGCCTGGTGAGTCCCCTTTGCACCTTGTGCTGGTGGACTTCATCAAAGCCTTCGATTCAGTTTTCTGGCCTGCGCTTTGGGACATCCTCGAGTTGTTCCGGATCCCCCGCCCCCTGATTGCTGTCATCCGCAACCTGTATGAAGGGTCCACCACTTCGGTGCGCACTTCTTACGGGACCACGCCCCCATGCCCTTTACAGAAGGGTGTGTGGCAGGGCTGCGTGCTGTCGCCCTACCTGTTCATTATTGTTGTCGAATACGTAATGATTCAGGCGCGCAAGCGATTTGCCCGCATCGTGGGCAGGGAACCAGGAGTGCAGGTTGCTAACAAATTCTGGCATGGCGGTGCGGACACGGAGATTCGGCTGGCAGACATCATTTACGCAGACGACACCACCCTCTTTGAGGACACTGAGCACGTGCAGACATGGCTTGACTGCCTGGCTCTCGAGGCCCGTGCAGTGGGGCTTGAGGTCAGCAAGAAGACAGAGGCCCTGGCGGTTGGGCTCACCACCTCAGCGCCGCCCCTCTATCTCCTAGACGGCTCTCGAGTCCTGTATCGGGACCGCGTTAAGCTGCTGGGCAGCCTGCTCCCTAGCTGCGAGGTGGATGTGGACCACCGCATCTCCCTCGCCTGGCACGCTTTACGCCAGTACCGGGCCCTATGGCGCAAGCCCCTGGGCAAGATCGAGAAACAGGACCTGTTCAAGGTCCTCGTCCTTCCTGTTCTCACGTATGGCGCCGAGACGTGGACCCTCACCGCCGACCTGGCCCGCAAGCTGGACGGCGCGGTCACCAGCATGCTGCGTTCCATTTTCAGAGTAGGATATGCTGCTCATGTCCGCAATGAGGACCTGTACCAGGGCATGCCCTATATCACCAGCACAATTAAGCAACGCCGCCTGCAGCTAGTAGGGCACCTAGCTCGCACCAATCAGGTAGACACCTCACGTGGCCCCCCCGCAGGACTGCGACCAGCCCAGCCTGGCCGGCACCTCCTGACGTGGGCTGGGCCCAGTGATGTTAGACGCCGCAAGGCCCGCACCTTCAAAGAACAGCTAGTAGAGGACATGGGGGGCCTCGGCCTCTCCGTGATTTGGAAGAAGATGATGGACAAGGCCAAGTGGGCCCAGGTCATAGAGGACAACGAGCCCCCCCCAGTGGGGAAGCGCCCGCGTGTGCAATCCCACGGGAGGCACGCTAGATAGCTCCCCCTAGGGCAGCGTGCGGCTGCCTAGATAGATGATGTAGTTAGAATGTTGCTAGATAGATGTAGTATGTAGCCAATGTAGATAGATTAGACCGGTAGGAATGTTTGCACCCATCCATCCATTCATCGGGGTTAATGCTCCGTGACTCCCCAACGGGAGCACGAGTCTAATTAATTAATTAATTAATTAATCCATCGGGGTTAGTGCTCCGTGACTCCCCAACGGGAGCACGAGTCTAATTAATTAATTAATTAATTAAATGTGTAGCCTTGTGCATTGAAATCATGGCTGGCTTACGTGTAGAGCGACTAGATGACGTACCTAGACGGTGGGGCCGGAAACAGCATGCTTGATCAGGGCGTGTGTTTCGAGCCTAACTGGCCGGGAGTGTCTAGTGGTGAGCACCATTGCTGCGATCGCTCGAGATCCCACCATTTACGACCTCGGAAATAGGTACCCGCAAATGGAAAACCACTGAAAAGGTCTAGCTAGTCAGTCATCACGTTAGCCATGCCATGATTCCAAACGTCCAAGAACTGCACACGGTGCAAAGGCAGAAAGCCGGAGGACAGCACTTTCAAATGTGCGGCGGGAACCAAAAGCCCGCGTATGCCAGAAGACATCGTGTTGCTGCAGCGACGCGACGATGTGGACAACGAATCCAGTGCCAAGCTCGGAACGGCCGCAAAGGAGATCTGGCATCACAGGGTTCAGATGTGCGGTGATACTACACGCGCGATCCAGCCGGTCCACGACCTGTTTGTAGAGCTTGTGCCAAGGGGCAGCACCGAACAGATGTGGGTGACGTTGCAAAAAACACCGGACTTGACGGAGCATAATGTCTCGGTCATAGTCTTTGACCAACAAACGATGCAAGAGTTCAACAAGAGTCTTGAAGAGCCCTAGTACAGCCATGCTACGCCCTGGCTATGTTCAGATTACTTGCCCACGCTCCTTGCTATGATATGCTCACATGGGTCTTATTGCACCCACAGTTTGCCGGATCGTTAGCCTGTCCTTTTAGCTAGCCGCGCCCGATTGCAGCTGTGGCATGCCTTTGGCATGAAGGAGACTGGGGGTCTCTGCCCTTTCTCCTGTAGTGCACACACAGGGATTAAAAGCACTTCGGTGCTCCGTGACTCCCCAACGGGAGCACGAGTTTAATTAATTAATTAATTAAGAGTCTTGATGAAATCGACACGATAAGAACAAAGACGGGAAAAACGATGTAACTGACTAAGAACTGACTTACTTATGCCCCAGTCGACCATATTAGGACCACGTAATTAATTAGTCAATTAATTAGGAACATTACTCCGTTGGGAGTAAATGTAGCACATATCCCAGAGAAGGGGCATATGGCTTTTAATATATTCTAAGCTACTTCCTGCAAGGGTTGGAATGTAAACGACACTTGCTCGAGGTGCACCAGGGCACCTGCACCCCCAGAGTCTCAAGCAACACCCAACTAAGGGGAGCCTGTCATGGGGGGGGAAGATCAGCATGGCTATACAAAAGCTAACACATGGCGTCTCAGCAGAGAGTACCTCTCTGCGTAGTCACAGCTTAACTAAATAATAAAGCTAGGCATCATCTGGGGTCTTCTACGGGGACTACGCCTCGGGACTTACGACCTGTGCCTCCATCTCCACGACATCAATCGCCTCATCACCACGGACGGCAAATGGTGGTATAACACCGACGTTCATGTGCTGAAGGCTTTTATTGTTAATAGTGGCTTCAGATGCCCACAATGCAAAATTGAGTTGTCAAGTGAGTCATGGCTACCGCCTGGCCCACTGCAAGGGTGGCATTTGTTGAAAATGTGATGGGGGGACATTTGAAACTGGCGTGCCCCCCAGGCCCTCAGGACGCCTTACAGAGCTGCCCAGAGGCGTCCCCCGGCTCGTGCCAGCCGCCCCCATGATGCCCACCCCTCTGCCTGCTGCTGTGACATCTCCTTTCGGCGTGGCATCTCCCTTCAAGCTGCCCAGACGCTGAGGCGGGCCCGCCCTGGGCGATGCCCCCTGTAAGCCAAGCCCGACGGCGTGTTGTCCAAAGGAACGCAAACGGCCCGGCACGGGATGGGCGGCAGCCATGGCACTGCTGGCATCTGTGCCGTTCCTCGGCTGCCCGGCTACTGGAGAGGCCGCTGAAAAGGATGCCTGCTGGGCAGCACCTGGGCTGCCACTCCATCCGAGCGTGCCCGAAAGTGGGGGCAGCGGCTGCAAGGAGGGCGACCGGTTGAGCCACGCCCGTTCCCTCTCGGAACCGCCCTCCTCGAGCTGCCGCTGAGGGCTCGGGTTGCGGATAGAAGCATACCCGACCCCGGGAGCAGCAAACCCGTTGGCATGCCCATTCATCGCTGCATACCCCGCGTAACCAGCTCCATCACTCGGCCCACCCGGACCTGACTCCGATTGCCCGCTACCGCCACCACCCGTACTGCCGCCACCGCCGCCAGGTGTCCCAAATCCAGCCCCCGTGCCGCTGCGCGAGCGAAGCGGAGGGAGCGACGGCATCAACGTTAGCGTCGGCGCGCCAGCTGGCCCCCCTGGGAGGGGCGGGCCAGCGCCACCGTTGCTGGGGCCGCGGAGTGCCTGCGAATAGCTCGGCTCTGCGATCCCCCAGGGCGCGGCGGACGCGCCCGGCGGCGCAGCTGATGAGGGCATGGCCCATGGGGCCGCGTCCACTTGAATGTGAGCCACGGGTATGCTTGCACTAGGGGCGGGGGGCATGTGCTGCTCCTGTGCTTGTGTCGCGCGGTGGTGGTGGTGGTGGTGGTGGTGGTGTCCGTGTTTCTTCTTCTGTGCCGTCAGCGGCCGCTCCCAGGTGGACATGGTGCGTTTCTGGGATGAGGCGTCATGGATGGGGCCTGCACCACTGGTGTCAGCGCCGGTGAAGAATTCTCGGAACACAAGGAAGTTGTTGCTCTGCAGACGCCCGCAGACAGAAGGAGTTTGTGTTATGGTTGTGCCCAAGCCCGCAGACAAAATCAAGTAGTGGTTGTGAGGCGTCCCATAGACAGATGTCCTTGTGCATCGAGGCAGCAATTATGACTATGACTAGTCTTACTCTAGCATGACTATTTGTTATTGATGGTGGCGCTGGCTGCCACTATGACTAGTCTTACTCTAGTATGACTATTTGTTATTGATGGTGGTGCTGGCTGCCAATATGACTAATCTTACTCTAGTATGACTATTTGTTATTGATGGTGGTGCTGGCTGCCAATATGACTAGTCTAACTCTAGTATGACTATTTGTTATTGATGGTGGTGCTGGCTGCCACTATGACTAGTCTTACTCTAGTATGAATATTTGTTATTGATGGTGGTGCTGGCTGCCAATATGACTAGTCTAACTCTAGTATGACTATTTGTTATTGATGGTGGTGCTGGCTGCCAATATGACTAGTCTAACTCTAGTATGACTATTTGTTATTGATGGTGGTGCTGGCTGCCCACATACCACGCGCAGGCACTAACGACCATCAGTGGGTCTGTGTGACGTCACGGTCTGTGGCATGTGACATTCCAGGAACGGCATCATTTCTTCTCCAAGGGTGGCAGCACAGAACAGACACCTGGCACTGTGAGAGTTCCCTTAAGCAAGCAGAAAACATTTCAGCCGGCAGGCATGCAATGATCGTTTGCCTCCCCTGTCCTCCCTTGTCCTCCCCCGTCCTCCCTTTGCCCCCATACCAGGCCGGCAGTACCCCAGCACCTGGCCCCATCTCATTCTTCGCTTCTCCTTATCCCTGTAGAGAAGGGCAGTATGATAGGAGTGCCAAAGAGGACGCAGAGAGCCCTGAGGCGATGCCCATTCAACCTGGCTCATATGCCCCACTTGGGCAGGAACATTTGCGCGTGACCGCTACAGCTTTACTAGTGCCATGTGGCGCCCTGTGAGAGCTGCTGCGTTAGTGATGCGTGAGGGTGAGGGCCAGCATGGGCATAAACCCCGAGGGGCGCGTACTGTGCACGTACCTGTGAGATGGCGTGAGTCAGGTTGAAGTGCCGTGCGAGGAACCCCTTGAGCTTGGGGGAGGGGCGGTCGTACCTGCATGGGGCACAGCAGGGGACATGGGGATGTGGCAGTTGGGGGAAAATGTCGCCACGTGGGGGTATGCAAACACAATTCCATGACACATACACTACACAGCACAAGCAGCAACAAGAACAAAAAGGGTGCTATAGTGCCCTGGGGTTGGGCAGTGGCTAGTGTGGGTTAGAGGGGGGGGGGGGGGGGGGGGAAAAGGGAAGCGGTTGCGGACAAAAGGGCAGGTGTGAAAATGGGTAAACAGGTTGGCAGGGACGCGGGTGGGTCCACACCTAGTGAGGCTAGATTCTAGCCACTGGCGCACACAGCGGCAACTACAAGGTGTTGGCCGCAGGGCGCCCCGACAGGTACAACACATATACATAGTAGTATATATTCATTGAGAATGATAAAATACGGAGGTGAGATTGGCATGCAACATAATATATATATCTATACTACCAGGAGTTTGCCGTGGGCGCACATGGCAGCATGAAGTAGAATACCATCAGTCCATCATGAGTTGTCGCTGCACGACGACGCCAGGTGCATGCGTGCAGCACTGGCGCATGGTTGCCGCTAGCGCACACAAAGCGTCCGCAAGGGACGTGTCGATCATGCGGGCGACCGCAGAGGCATGTAGCAGTATTTATGAGGTGGTGGGAGATCGCGCATGGCCCTAGTACCTGTTTGCCGGTGGTGAAAATGGGATCCTCCTCTTCTCCTATCCATCATGCCTTGATTGCGGGCGAACGTGGCACTCGTACGCGCTGGCTGATGGCGCACACAGCAGCGTTAATAAACAACCTGGCCGTTGGCAAACACAGCACCAACATCTCATGATTGGCACGAGCGCATGGCCTAGTACATTGCATGCCGCTGAGGGATGCAATAGTGCGTAGCCTGTTGCTGCCGCACGGCACAAGTCCATTGCTAGTTGCTGCGGCACGTACGCGAGGTTCCTCGGGTCCACACGCTCGCTCGAAAGAAACGCTTGGAACAGCTTGAGGCCGATGCCCATCCTGGTGAGTGCGTTCGAGGGGGGCCGCGAAAGGGCAGGCGAGCAGGGCCGTCAAGGCATCAACAAGCAGTTGGCATGCGAGCAGGTCACAAGGCGGCAAGGAGCGGGCCACAAGGCGGCAAGGAGCGGGTCACAAGGCGGCAAGGAGCGGGCCACAAGGCGGCAAGGAGCGGGCCACAAGGCGGCAAGGAGCGGGCCACAAGGCGGCAAGGAGCGGGCCACAAGGCGGCAAGGAGCGGGCCACAAGGCGGCAAGGAGCGGGCCACAAGGCGGCAAGGAGCGGGCCACAAGGCGGCAAGGAGCGGGCCACAAGGCGGCAAGGAGCGGGCCACAAGGCGGCCAGGAGCGGGCCACAAGGCGGCAAGGAGCGGGCCACAAGGCGGCAAGGAGCGGGTCACAAGGCGGCAAGGAGCGGGCCACTAGGCGGCAAGGAGCGGGCCACAAGGCAGCAAGGAGCGGGCCACTAGGCATGTGAGCAGGTTGCGGGCGAGCAGGCGCGGCCAGCAGCGCACATTGTGATCGAGAATATGGTAGGGGCGGCCGGAGCATTGCTTGCCTTGCGAGCATTGCAAGGGGTCCCTGAGCACAGGCATCGGTGAGGTCTGCCCTCGACTGCTTCAGGCAAGGCCCAGTTGTTAGCTCACAGGATGTGAGCAGCCAGTAGCACAGAGCGATGTGGTGGCCCATGCAATCACGTAAGCGCTCTGGTCGTGTCGTGTCGTTCGTGTGTGTGTGTGAGCGTACGCATTAACAGTAACAACACATGGCACTCCCTGTTTGGTTGGTCATCTAGCACCTCCATGCTGATTCGGGCGAGAGAAACAGAAGGTTGCTGTGCTGAGTACGAGGGGAGCTGGGCGTGTGCGATATCCTTGGGACCATGAGAGAGGTCGGGCATCCGCACTATGTGAGCATCCCCTGCCACACGAATGGGGCGCTGCAGCGTGCCATGTGTTACCGCCTGACATACCATGCATCCAACCACACAGTCTGATGGCACCGATATACCATGCAACTACCCTTGTAGAAGAAGGATTCAGTACTCAATCTTGAAACGACATCTATCATAATATATCTATATATAGATGCAGTATTTGATCTTGATACTATATCTAACATAACATATACAGTGATACAGTATTAAATCTTGATACTATATCTAACATAATAAATACATTAATACAGTATTAAATCTTGATACTTTATCTAACATAATATATATATTGATACAGTATTAAATCTTGATACTTTATCTAACATAATATATATATTGATACAGTATTCAATCTTGTCTCAAGCAAGAGGCACATCTCTGCTCACCTCTGCCGGCCCTCGTTGACGTAAAAGTCCAGCACACACACCGGCTGGTACTCCTTCATCGCACACGCCTCTGACACGTGGCGCGACAACGGCAGGCAGACATTAAGGCAGCAACGAACAAGGATGGTGACAGGTGGCACGCCAAGCACGATTCACAATATTGGCGCTTCATGCGGGCTGGGCAGCAGCACAGGCAGCATTGCCGCGCAAGGCACCCGAAATTCTAGCGAGAAGGTCAAGTCCTTCAGCCTTCCCTGCATTGCTAGCCTACCTGTGCGACCAAAGAGTGGAAACCTAGGCGTGGTAGCAAGTGCTAGTATTTATGGTTGGCAACAACATTGGACAAGTCTAGGAAATTAGGGCCGTCTGTTTTGGGTCTGTGTCGGGTTTAAACAGCTCCTCCCTGCCTGCCCCTGCCTTCCCCCCCCTCCTCCCCCCCTGCCTTTTTCTAGGCAACTCACCACCCATCACCTTGTCACCCGCCCACCATCGCGCAGGAAGTGCCTCTTGTCACCCACCTCCCAAACCACCCGGCAGCTTCTCACCCACCGCCACCTTGTCACCCACCCACCATCGCGCAGGAACAGCTTCTTCTCGCCCGTCTTGAGGATTCCAAACACCTCGCAGCCGGTCCCGTCCGGGTGCTGTGCGGCGGATATGTATAGCCGCTGCGTCGTCGTGGTCATGCGCGCCCAGTCGGTGAGCACCGCGCCCAGGTCCTGCAGGTGCGCAGCAGACACCGGCAACAAAGGAAACATGCTACAGTATAATTATATAGTATATTTATAGTATGCATGGCGCAAGACCCACAGAAAACACAGGAAGCATGCAAAACACACAGAAGGGGAACGGCCAGGGAAGGGCACAGAAGGGCCATGTCATCCCCACACCCGAACGCAAAGAAGGTGGCAGGGCACACCCGCACGCAAAGAAGGCGGCAAGGCACACCCGCGCGCAAAGCAGGTGGCAAGGCACACCCGCGCGCAAAGAAGGCGGCAAGGCACACCCGCCGCAAGGGCAGCAAGGGGGGCAGGCAGGAAATCCCAAACACAGACGTGACCAGCATGACGGAAGGGAGAGAGGCGAAACCGCGGGCGAGGCAGCACAGGCAGCAGCGCATGCCCTGAGATGAGGAGACGCGCTCGGGCTTTGAGACGCCAAACTTCCGGAGCACTACCTGCGGCATGGGTGGCCCCTCACCCACCCTCACTGGGTGGGCCTTCGTGCGATGGCACGGGTGACTAATCAGGAACTTGTCTGCACCTTCCATAAAGCTATGCCCCACCATACCAGCGCGACAGCACTCTATAACGATCCCACCATACCTGCCCACCCCACCATACCAGCCCACTTTGCTGGATAACATCGTCGCCGCTCCAGTTGCGCCACACGCCAACCATCATCATCCATGCATGTGGGCCAGACCGTGCAGATATGACCTATATACCATGAATGAATGAATTGATTAGCACGTGACTGCGTCACTTGGGTGCCAAGACAGAGAAAAAGAACCTCCAACCCCCAATGAGGAGGGAGGGCACCCTAGCTTTTCTCACTGTTCTATATACAACACTACATACGATACTACGTCACCCTACCTGCGCGGCCACACTCTGTAACAGACCAACCCTCATCGCCCCTACCTGTGCGATACGGGAGCCTTCCCCCATGGCCGCGATGATGTGGCGCATCTGCTCCTGGTGGGGGGGGCGCAGCGCCACTGGGGCGTACGTCAGAATTGTGCAACAAGTGACGTACGCCAGAGGAGAAGCAAGGCACAGGCGGCAGTGCACAGAGATGGGTTGGTATTAACAATGACGACAACGAACCCCTAATTGGGGTCCTGTTTAGGGCCTTTGGGAGGCATCACGAAACGCAATAAATTATTTCTGCTCTTTAGGGGCCATTCATACTTTGTTGTCATCCATACATCTTTAGAAGAAATCACAAGTTAGTCCTAGCCCTTAGGGCCATGGTGGCATCACAGACTGAGAAAGTGGATAATATGGTCATGACATATAAACCATTCTGCTTTGTCCAGCCATGCCTATGCAAAAGAACCACGCTTGGCTGTAAGCATCTTTCTGAAGCTTACACATTCGAGCTATAAGTAACTTTCCCGTCACTCGTGATTCCAATTGTACCCACTACGGTGCAGGTGGGATCCCACTGGCACTTACACAGCTTGTCCGCAGTCCACTGGGAAATTTCGGGAAAGCCACGGCCTCCCAGGCCCGGGATCTGGCAAGAGAATTGCATGTTCGGCGTACAGTTATCTACAGGATGCTTTCATGGCATATAAATGCGCTGCACATATGAGGTAAACCCGTAACTACTCTCGCGGTATCCACTTATCTGCTGCCCACATTGCACTGAACACCGACATCGTGCTCTCCCATTGTGTACACGGGATTCCGCTACGCGAAAGGGTAAGTTAGCCATGCCTGGCTATGAATTTGCAGTCGTGCTGTCTACGTAGTGCTATTGAAAACAGCAATTTATCGCGGGAGCGATACGCGTGCGACAAGAAAGGTTATGTGGTTAGCAACGTAGCCTTGAGCTCTCCCATGTTAATTACAAGGATAGCACGTCGTCGCGGTTACCAGAGAGATAGCAATAACCCGTATACCACGTAGCCTTGCCAACAACACGAGCACAGGTAAGTCCCGATTATCGGCTGTCGGGTTGGTGAGCCCTTGCTGGAACCAGACATTTATAATTATTTCCGGCCGAAATGATTTCCGTGCCATACAGGTGCCATAGCCAGAATTGGTCGAGGAAACACGTTGAAGGTTACAGACTGGACCAGGTCTGGACTCTGGACTCCGGACTGCGAAAAAGTTCCATCTACTAACACGACCAGGTCTGGAGTGTTGAAGTTGGTTTCTACTGCAAAAAATATAACAAGGCAGATCTGGACAATAGAACGTGTATTATACTGACCGGATTATGCTGGCTATAACGTAAGAGCTACTATGTACTCATCCTACAGTACATGTAGTCCGAGCGGTCCATGATGTTGTTCGACTCACATCGGAGGCTGAACTTGTCACTTGTCAGCATCACGTGGCACTTGGCAACTGGCAAGACGGGCCCGCAAAACCCCTCAATTCCCCTTTTTGTCCCAACTCCCAACCCTGAAAGGTTTTCCTTCGCGTAAAGCGCGCGGGGCACAATATATTTCAGCAATTTGCACCGAAAGTCAGACGAATTCAACATAAAAGCGCGAAAAAGCGCATTTCAAAGCAGGTTTCAACGCGAAAATTTGTGACTGGGAGTAGTCTGCAACCAAAAAACTTACAATACAGTCTGTAGGGCACGCAATCAATGCGGCATGTGCCCAGCATGCTGCCCTGGGCATATGGTGCAGAGCACACGTACCTCCCGAGTCCCGGCGATATAATTTGAGCCACATAATTTTAACGCGGGGGCGCAATGCAACACTAGTGAAAGGGGCAAGTTTTGCACGTATATATGAGGCACCATTTCGTCGGCAAATTGATTGCAAGTACTTTCCCATTTTGCAACTCTTGGTAGCGCCGTAGGAAGAAAGCCTTGAAAGTTTGGCTACCACATGGATGAGCTGACAGGTAAGAGACAGGAAATGATGGATTATGCTGCCCTGCTGAAAGGATAGCCCGTCCGCTATGGAGCGTGCATTCACCTGCTGCGTTTTGAATTGCCTCGCTGCAACATGTGGAGGTATGGTTTTAGACTTTGGCTTCGTTAGATGAATATCCCGTCTGCTCCTGAACGTTTATTGCCCCCATGGATGCTTACAGAAAGATTGAACAGCAAGCTGCTGGCACTGAAATCTGAAGTGGCGTCTTTCGAGGAGCATTCTAAGCGCGTTTCTGATCACCAAGAGGACTTCACGAAGATCTGCTCAGCATGGGTACGGACCTTTCATGTAGCTTTTAAAGGTAAATTTGATGGAATTGAAACTGATCCTTTTCCAAGTTGCTCAAAATACCAGTACTTTAGAATCTAGATTACTTTCTGCCTCCCCGCTTTTCTGCCTTTCAGCCTCCCTCCCTCCCTCCCTCCCTCCCTCCCTCCCTCCCTCCCTCCCTCCCTCCCTCCCTCCCTCCCTCCCTCCCTCCCTCCCTCCCTCCCTCCCTCCCTCCCTCCCTCCCTCCTCCCTCCCTCCCTCCCTCCCTCCCTCCTCCCTCCCTCCTCCCTCCCTCCTCCCTCCTCCCTCCCTCCCTCCCTCCCTCCCCCCTCCCCTCCCTCCCTCCCTCCCTCCCTCCCTCCCTCCCTCCCTCCCTCCCTCCCTCCCTCCCTCCCTCCCTCCCTCCCTCCCTCCTCCCTCCCTCCCTCCCTCCTCCCTCCCTCCCTCCCTCCCTCCCCCTCCCTCCCTCTTTCTTTGTAGGCAATTCCACAAAGGCGCTGCAGGAGCGTGCGGCTTTTCAACTGTGTTGTGCACGCAAGAGGCCGTCTCATGGTCGCAGCGTCAGTTGGTGCGCCATTACTAGCATCGTCACAAAGGGACTGGTATATATGGACACTGCCGTGAGTGAATAATTGCCATGTCGTTTAAATCCTTGTGCACGTGCTGCCCGTTTGGTTCCTCTGCACGGCTTTGCCCGGTTGGCAGATGAGCTGGCTCATGGGAACTCATACGCAGAGCCAAGGAGAGACAAGGCAAGCACGGCCTCGAGGGTGATAACCTGATGAATAGGTGGGCGTCACTCGTCTTGAGAGGAGGCCCGGACGCTTCCCACATGTGGACAGTACCTTTTGTGATGGGGAAAGTTGTAGGCTCGTGAAAGCGAATGGTTGTCAGATGTAAGCCCTGAGTCGCTGAGGTGACCAGGCAGTCAATGTGGGATCTAATGAATGTATGACTTTGGGTTGCACTGGATATGTTCAGCAGTCATCCCTGTACGCAGTGGCTTTGTGATGTACTGCATTTTTGCGTGTAAGCAAATTCGAAGATGGCCGGCTGATCCCCATATGAAGTGAGACAACCATATGTACCCTGAACAAGTCTCGCGTGCAGACACGTGTGTAGTACTCCTACACACAGATCTCGAGTGATTTATCTAGTACCAAATCCGAAAGGCTTGCATCACTCCCCGGACAGGAGAACTTTTGCGGATGACTGTAGGTGTAAGTTGGCGATGCCATGGTAACCGGAGACGTCCGTCCTATAGTCAGCAAAATTGGTGCGAGAGGTCCCCAGTTCGATTCCGGTCGGATTCATTTGCAGATCGCGTTTTTCCGCGTTTTCCGCGGCCCGGTACTGAACGCAAATGGTTTTCACCTTTGCGGAGTGCCTGATCAAATATGTACCCAGGTGCTTGTTTACTAAAAATTTGGTCGACGTTGTTTACTATCAACACGACCATGTGTTGTATGGTGCAAGCGACCCATTGTCACACAGATCTACGCGCCCTGCAGTATGTCACGGGGCGCATGTGTAGGTGGATGACTGGATGTTCGATACGCTTTAGTGCATCATGGTGGCCTCGACCCTTATGACATGACTTGTAAGTTTATCACAGGGAGATTATCACAGGATAGTCATTAATTAATTAGGAACATGACTCCGTTGGGAGTAAATGTAGCACATACCCCTGAGAAGGGGCATATGGCTTCTAATACGCTCTTGGCTACTTCCTGCAGGTGGGGGAATGTAAACTGCCACCTACTCTGGGTGCACGAAGTGCACCTGCCCACCACTGTAGTCAGGCACCTACTACCTGGGCGCCGACAGAGGGGGGAAGATCGTCATGGCCAGACAATGGCTAGAGCGTGGCATCTCAGCATCTGGAGAGCAGCTCTCTGCGTGGGCACAGCATAGCTAAATAAAGCTAGGCATCATCTGGTGTGTGGCACATCACAGGCACACATGTACATGGTTAAATAATGCTAAGGCATCAGCTGGTAGGGGGGGCATAATTAATTAATTAATTAATTAGACTCGTGCTCCCGTTGGGGAGTCAAATTAAAATTAAATTAAATTAAATTAAATTATAACATGCCGCCGTGGGGAGGTCATGTAGCACATATTCCATGATGGAGTCAAATGTTGGGGGCATAATAGGCCCGTACATGTACAACAAGTCTCGAGTGGACACGTGTGTAGTACTCCTACACACACAGATCTCGAATGATTTATCTAGTGCAAAATCCGAATGGCTTGCATCACTCCCCGGGAAGGAGAACTTTTGCGGTTGGACTGTAGGTGTCAGCTGGTGATGCCTTAGGATCAGGAGACGTCCGTCCTATAGTCAGCAAAAGTTGGTGCGAGAGGTCCCCAGTTCGATTCCGGCCTGGATTCATTTGCAGATCGTGTTTTCCGCGGACCGGCACTGAACGCAAATGGTTTTCACCTTTGCGGCGTGCCAAATCAGAATGTACAAGACCACGGCTAGGCCTTACTATTCTACACTACTACTGCTGTATTCCCCTAAGCTGGGCTGTCTGGAGGTGCTGGGGCCGCGGGGGTTGCGTGCGCCAGGGCTTGTGGCCGACGTAGATGACCGCCGCCTTCCAGTACACCGGCTTCCCGGCCGCCGCGGTCTGCCGGAGCTGTCCAGGCAGGTTGGCCATAGCTCCCGTCGCCGTTGTTGCTGCGCCATGGTCAAGTCGTCGTCCAGGGTGAAGGGAGTCTTCTCTAGCCGCTTGCGGCGTCTGAGAAAAGAAATCTTGTCCGCCGGGTTCAATTGTTTAGTGAGTTCTAAGAAGCGGGGGCGCCCCAGCCTTACCCCACGTACGGGCGGGGAAGACGGTGGGCGGACCAGCTCGATCTCACCAGTAAGGCCCATGAGACCAAGGATTTCTCTCTCAAACGCACGTGCAAGCTTCTCGTCCGGAATTCTCACCGTCCACCAGGTCGAAGCTCTTGACGATGACGTTGAGGTTGCGCTTGGCGAGCAAGCCGGATAGTCATAGGGAGCCTGGATAACTGCGCACGGACACGAAGTTGCTATCTGACCAGACCGTGGCACCTGGCCGGATGGAATGATCTCGAGATCATGGATGGTTATGAAAACAAAGAAACGTCAAGGTAAAAGAAAAAAGTTAAAAGTTAAAAAAATAAATAAGATGATAGTAATAAAAAAAGATATATTATGGCTTGATCAAATAGATCCATAATTCCATTAACATCCCCATCTACGCATCTCGAGGACTTTTGCTCATGTTCGTGAACGACACAGTCTACGCGGTCTGATTCAGCCACGTGGTAAACCAGTTTCACACGTAATCTCGATACCTTTGGTATTGTGTGGACGTCGGTACATGTGTATATAGTACTCAGGTACGCACCAAAATCTCGAACGTAGTGTATCTAGCACGATTTCTGAATTACTGGCACCACTCTCCGATCATAAGTTTTTTTCGCAGTTGGGCTGTATACATCCGTAGCTTGGGATGCCTCAGTTCGGATCAGCAGGAGACCCATGTAGCCACAGAATCATGCCCTCTGTCCAGAGCTAGGTCCTAGTTCGGAATTTCGAGTCCGCGTGTTGGAGCTATATACTGGAACTTTCGCGTTTTTCGCGTCCCGGCGCTCGGTGCAGCATATAGTTTAAATACTATTTGTTGCTTGCCTCGACAACATTAATATGGTGGGCTTGTGGTGACAAGTACATTAATGGTCGGCTGTCCGCCTTCCCTGCGCGCGGGGTAAGGCTGGCCCGGCTCCCCTGCTCCTTAATTACCTTTAAGTACATGGCGGATAAGCGAGCTGTTGTTTCATGCCGCAAGAAGCTCGATCTCAGGGACTTCCTACACGCTGGACGACGACTTGACCCTCGCACAGCAACAGCGGCGACAGGAGCTATGGCCGGCGGACCTATACCTCCAGCTCGATCCGGCAGAGGTCCCGCATGGGGCCAGGAAACCAGTATACCTGAGGGGTTTCCGAGTCATCCACGTCGACCACAAGCCCTGGCCAGCAGGCATGCTGGACCCCCTGCCACCCAAGCAATCCCAGTCTAGGGAATTTACAGCAGTAGTGTACATAGATTAGTTGACCAGGCTAAGCTTAGCAAGTGGCCCATGCCTATTATTATGCGATTGTGCACCTATAATTAATTAATTCAACTTTGATTGCTTGTGCACCTGGGACTCACCACGGATGATCAATTAATGCATCAATGCATTAAGAATGTAGCCATAGTCATCCCTGCGCCTATATATATTAAAAATATAATTACTTACAACAGAGTGAAATCACTCAAACCAAAGCAAACGCCCAGCTATAAACCTATATACAGAGCCATGTCAAAGCTCTATACTACGATAAGACCAATGGAAACGCCTAACGGGAGGAACCTAATAGCCCTGCTGCACCGCAAAATCAGCCCGTAAAATATATATAGAGCTTGTTCCGGCCGGGCGGCCTTGTGGTAGCTGTGGGCAGCCGCTGGATCCCACGGGGACTCACTACCTTTCCTGCATGGGGGGCCAACAGAATCAGAATTGGTATTTGTATTTGCACACTGTCCTCCTGACGGTGGTGCTCGCCATGATTCGGTCGGTTTTCCCCCACGCGAACATCCGGTCCGAGGATGCGGATGGCGCTGCCTTCTATTCCCCCAACCACCGGCCTGACATCGTGGTGCTGGACTTTGAGGGGGGTGGCCGGCATCTGCTTATTGACGTTTCGGTGGCGCGGCCCTTGGCTCTTAGCCACGTGGCTGGGGCCTCCCTCACGGCAGGTTACACGGCGGACCGGGCGGAGCGGGCCAAGCTCCTGGCCTACGGCGACGTCGGGCACCATCGTGTGGTGCCCTTTGTCCTGGAGGAGTTTGGGGCCATGGGGCCCCTGACCTCCGCCTTCTTCAAGGAGTGTTGCCGGCTCCGGGAGGACCGGCTGGACCTGGAGGGCCAGCGGGCCCCATGGTCGGCGCGGACCTGGACGTCATATTGGCGTCAGCGCTTGTCGGTGGCGCTGACTCGGGCCATGGCTGACATCATGCTCCGCCGTACGCGGGCTGATTTTGCGGTGCAGCAGGGCTATTAGGTTCCTCCCGTTAGGCGTTTCCATTGGTCTTATCGTAGTATAGAGCTTTGACATGGCTCTGTATATAGGTTTATAGCTGGGCGTTTGCTTTGGTTTGAGTGATTTCACTCTGTTGTAAGTAATTATATTTTTAATATATATTCATTGAGAATGATAGATTACGGAGGTGAGATAGGCATGCAACATAAGGAAAAACCCGATAACTGGGAGAATAACCCTAAAGAAATTAATAGTAATCTGACACAGACATCCAAGGATCACGCCAGCGGCACAAGGTACAACTAACTAGACATCACAAAACTACACGCAGCAACAGCGCTGCTGGCCCACCATGCAGGCCTGGAAGGGATCTAGACCGCATGGGTCGCGACAAAGTCGGCCCGGGTGCGGCGGAATAACACATCAGCCACGGTGCGAGTGAGGGCGAGTGACAGGCGCTGCCGCCAATACGAGGACCACGTGCGGGCCGACCACGGGGCGGTCTGACCCTCGAGGTCGAGGCGGTCTTCACGGCGCTGGCAGCACTCGTGGAAAAACTCCGCTGTCTTGGGGCCCATGGCCCCGAACTCCTCAAGGACAAAGGGGATGACCCGGTGGGGCCCCACATTGCCGTAGGAGGCAAACTTGTCGCGCTCAGCCACAGCGGCAGCAGCGCCGGCATCCACAGCCGCCCGGAGGATGTGGCGACCGGAAAGCGGCCGAGCCACGGAGACATCGATGAGCAGGTGGCAACCCTGCCCGTCGTAGTCAAGCACGGTAATGTCGGGGCGGTGGTTGGGTGAGTAGAGGGCGGCCCCATCCGCGTCCTCGCACTTGATGGTGGAGTGGGGAAAGACCGACCGAACCATGGCACACACCACCCGGAGGAGAGCGGTATGGAGATAGAGGAACCAGTTCTGGTTCTGCTGGCCACCCATGCACGCGATGTAGTGCGTCCCAGTAGTATCCAGAGCAAGCCCGCAGCTGCCGCAGGACGCACCCGCCGTGATGAGAGGTTGCGGGGCAAAGAGCTGGTGGCGGAGAGCGATGGCGTAAAGGGCCGGAACCAGCGTGAACAAAGGGCTCATGGGGAGGGCGCGCAGGAATGCGGACCCCACGCTCCCCTCAAGGGAAACGGAGTGAAGCCAAGCCTTCCCCTGATCGTTCAAGCTCGCATGCAGACCCATCCAGTCGGCACAGTGTAGTATACCCGCGTAGGTCTTTTGTTGTTTTTCATGAACGCAGGCAGGGAAGACACTAGGACTGACGACAGTAGACACGCCGGGCGTGCCCCGGGGCAGGCGACGGTGGACGGCCTGAGCGGGGCGGACGAGGTCGCAAGCCTGCTGGATCCCGAGGTAAGAATCCTGCACAGCCTGCACAAAGGGGAAGGGGGATGGGGTGACCAAGTCGGGAATGGCGCTGACGGCGCTGGGGACCAACCGGCGGATCTCCGCCCAGGCCTGAGCAACAGAGCCAAGGAAGGCGGCGGGGGCGAGGCGGGCGGCGCGGGTGAGCCCACACCCGCCCATGCGGCAGGGGAGGGTGGCCAAGCGCATGGAGTGAGCTGGCAGGCTAGGGCCGGGGAGGAGCACCTGCAAGGCGGCCTGAATGCGCTCGTCATGGCCTTCCGCGGCAAGCCGCACCAAGTGGGGGGGAGCGCCACGGAGCCAGTGAACCACCCGCGGGTGGGCGCAAAACCACAGGAGGAGCCCTTTGGTCTGGGGGTCCTTGAGGCGCGCCCAAGTCTCGAGGACATGGGTGCGCTGTTCCACGGTGGCCCGGAGCTCCTCTTCGACGTAGTCAGGGTCACCCACAGGGACGCCTAGGCACGAGAAACCACGCGCCCGCGCCAATGCCCCCGGGATAGCCGCGGGGAAGCCAGAGCAGTCCCCCTGGGGCGAAAAGACTGCACACTTGGGGAGGGTGAGCCGAAGGTTGATGGCCGCCATGGCCACTTCAAGGGCAGCCAGGGCGGCAACCACAGCGTCGGCCGGGCCAAGGGCATGGATATCGTCCATATAGGCGAGGAGCACGACATCCGGGTGCGCAGCGTGGACACCTTGGAGAGCCTTGTGCAGCGGGGCAGACAGGTAAAAGGGGCCGAGGGGGTCACCTTGCTGGGTTCCCGTGCGGGAAGCGATGTCGGCGAACGTCCCATCCTCCATGAGGAAGGAGAGTTGAGTGGGGTCGCCGTAGCAGGCTGCTGTCCACGCAAGAAGGTCAGGGAACGCCTCGCCGACGGCCTCAAAGATGCTAGCCTTGGTGACAGCATTGAACGCATTGTGGCAATCCACCTTCAGCGCCACATGGGTCGGATGCGTCTCGAGGTAGGCCTGAACTGTGTGCACGATGATGTCGCTGCCCCCTTTGGTGGCGACGCCAAGCTGGGCCGCGACGGACTCCTCAGTATCACTCCGGTTGGGGCAGAAGTAGGCGCGAAACTCGGGAGCCTTTTGGCGACAAATGACCTTACTCACCAGCTTGCGTAGGACCTCGCCGCAAGCATTTTTTAATATAAGAAGCTTGAGGCCATCACCGCCCACACCGAGGCCCTGGCCACACAGGTCCCCAAGATAGCGGAGCAGACGGCCACCATTGCATCCCAGCCACCCCGGCAGGATGCTGGCGACCTCCCGCCGCTCTCCTACGCGGACCTGCTGCGGTCAGCGACCGCCTCCACCACCGACGCCATCGCCACAAAGCTCCAGGAGCTGGAGGACCACCGCCAGGCCCAGCAACGGGAGGTCACCGATCGCGCTCGCCGCGAGTGCCGAGTGGTGCTACGTCGCTTCCCCAGCCAGGTGAGACGTCAACCTCTCTTGCTGACGAGCTCAAGAACCAGCTTCTTACCCTCATGGGCCTGGTAGGTGAGGTAGAACTGCGTGGGTGCCACCGCCTTCCCCACTCACGGGACAAGGCGGCTCCCCCACCAGTCCTACTCACCTTCTCCTCCCCTGAGGATAAGCAGCGGTTCCTCTCTCGTCGCAAGCGGTTGCACGACCTCACCTGGACGCTGGATGACGACCTCACCCCCGCTCAGCAACAGCAGCGACGCGACCTGTGGCCGGAATACCTCCGCCATAAGCAGGACCCCCAGAAGCCCAAGGTGTACTGGAGGGGCGGGGACCTGATGATCAACCACAAGATGTGGACGCCCCCAGCGGGCTAGAATAGCAATAGCCCTAGCTTGTAACCATTGGCGTCACTGCCGCTAAGGCAGCCATGCCTAGAATGTTGCCTAGCTGTGCCAACACACCTAGTCACGTGCCGCCAACGCACGGTACACAACCAGCCATAGCCTAGTCCTAGTACAGCCATGCTACGCCCTGGCTATGTTCAGATTACTTGCCCACGCTCCTTGCTATGATATGCTCACATGGGTCTTATTGCACCCACAGTTTGCCGGATCGTTAGCCTGTCCTTTTAGCTAGCCGCGCCCGATTGCAGCTGTGGCATGCCTTTGGCATGAAGGAGACTGGGGGTCTCTGCCCTTTCTCCTGTAGTGCACACACAGGGATTAAAAGCACTTCGGTGCTCCGTGACTCCCCAACGGGAGCACGAGTTTAATTAATTAATTAATTAATTTTTTAATATATATAGAGCTACTGACTACTCTCTGCTGAGACCCCATGCCCTAGCCATGGATTGTTCAGCCATGATGATCTTCCACCCTATATCAAGTGACTAGTCGATCTAGTGAGACAACTACCCTATGTCCGCACCTACTAGCTGCTGGAATAGTGGCCACCTGGCCGGTGCATGCAGGTGTACTTTGTGCACCCAGAGCAGGTGTAGTTTACACCCTACCCTTGCAGGAATTATTTTTTTTCGTGCTCCCGTTGGAGAGTAATTAACTCGTGCTCCCCTTGGGGAGTCACGGAGCATTAACCCCGATGGCGGATGGATGGGTGGGTGCATGCAAACAGTCCTACCGGTCTACTAAGCTATCTACATAAGCTACCTACGACATCTATCTAACAACAACTAACTACAACATCTATCTATACAGCATCACGCGGCCCTATAGGGGAGCTGCATGTCTGGCGTGCCTCCCGTGAGTTTGCACACGCGGGCGCTTCCCCACAGCGGGGGGCTCGTTGTCCTCTATGACCTGGGCCCACTTGGCCTTGTCCATCATCTTCTTCCAAATCACGGAGAGGCCTAGGCCCCCCATGTCCTCTACTATAGCTGTTCTTTGAAGGTGCGGGCCTTGCGGCGTCTAACATCAGTCAGGGGGCCCGGCCCACGTTGAGGAGGTACCGGCCAGGCTGAGCTGGTCGCAGTCCTGCGGGGGGGCCACGTGAGGTGTCTACCTGGTTGGTGCGAGCTACCTAAGGTGCCCTACTAGCTGCACGCGCCGCTGCTTAATGGTGCTGGTGATATACCTGGCATGCCCTGGTACAGGTCCTCATTGCGGACATGAGCAGCATATCCTACTCTGAAAATGGAACGCAGCATGTTGGTGACCGCGCCGTCCAGCTTGCGGGCCAGGTCGGCGGTGAGGGTCCACGTCTCGGCCCCATACGTGAGAACAGGAAGGACGAGGACCTTGAACAGGTCCAGTTTCTCGATCTTGCCCATGGGCTTTCGCCACAGGGCCCGGTACTGCCGTAACTTAGCGTGCCAGGCGAGGGAGATGCGATGGTCCACATCAACCTCGCAGCTGGGGAGCAGGCTGCCCAGCAGCTTGACGCGGTCCCGATACAGGATCGCTCGAGAGCCGTCGAGGAGATAGAGGGGTGGCGGTGAGTGGGTGAGCCCAACCGCCAGGGCCTCTGTCTTCTTGCTGACCCGTCAAGCCCCACTGCACGGGCCTCGATAGCCAGGCAGTCAAGCCATGTCTGCACGTGCCCAGTGTCCTCGAAGAGGGTGGTGTCGTCTGCGTAGATGATGTCTGCCAGCCGAATCTTCGTGTCCGCTCCGCCATGCCAGAATTTGTTAGCGACCTGCACACCTGGTTCCCTATACCCACGATGCGGGCAAATCGCTTGCGCGCCTGAATCATTACGTATTCGACCACAATAATGAACATGTATAGGGCGACAGCACGCAGCCCTGCATGCCACACACCCTATAGCTTCTGTAAAGGGCATGGTGGCGTGGTCCGCCGTAAGAAGTGCCGGCACCGAAGTGGTGGACCCTTCATACAGGTTGTGGATGACCGCAATAAGGCCCCGGGGCGGGGGATCCGGAACAGCTCGAGGATGTCCCAAAGCGCAGGCCAGAAAACCGAATCGAAGGCTTTGATATGAAGTCCACTAGCACAAGGTGCAAAGGGGACTCACCAGGCTGAAGGCGTTGCAGTTCCTCCACCAGTCGGCGAGTAGCGAAGAGCGCCTGTACTGTGTTGCGACCTGAACGGAAGCCGTGCTGAGTCTCGAGCTGAGGTGACCGTCCAGGGCCGTGCGCAGGCGGTTCAGGATGAGCCGCATAAGAAGCTTGAGGGCCGGGGGCACTTTGAATGCACACCCCTCTGTAGTTGCCGGGGTCGGCAGGCGACCCGGCCCTTGTTCTTGTACAGCATCGTGCGAAAACTGTGTTGCCAGGCCGCTGGAGGTGGTTGCGACGACAGCAGACTGAGGCGGTTGCAGGAAGTAGCCCACAATGTATTAAAAGCCATACTGCCCCTTCTCAGGGATATGTGCTACATGTACTCCCAACGGAGATATCAAGGAGACAACGTATGGAGTGCAGGCCGGCCGGAAATCGGGAGAATCCGGACCATGGTATATATACCTTCGTGCTCTTCCCATGGCCCCCCCATTCGCCTTGGCTCGATCCAGCCACTACTCGGTGGCGCTCCGGCACCAGCTATATTTGCCCCGCAGCCTCTTGTTCCGGCCGGGCGGCCTTGTGGTAGCTGTGGGCAGCCGCTGGATCCCACGGGGACTCACTACCTTGCCTAGCTGCATGGGGGGCCAACAGAATCAGAATTGGTATTTGTATTTGCACACTGTCCTCCTGACGGTGGTGCTCGCCATGATTCGGTCGGTTTTCCCCCACGCGAACATCCGGTCCGAGGATGCGGATGGCGCTGCCTTCTATTCCCCCAACCACCGGCCTGACATCGTGGTGCTGGACTTTGAGGGGGGTGGCCGGCATCTGCTTATTGACGTTTCGGTGGCGCGGCCCTTGGCTCTTAGCCACGTGGCTGGGGCCTCCCTCACGGCAGGTTACACGGCGGACCGGGCGGAGCGGGCCAAGCTCCTGTCCTACGGCGACGTCGGGCACCATCGTGTGCATGGTGCCCTTTGTCCTGGAGGAGTTTGGGGCCATGGGGCCCCTGACCTCCGCCTTCTTCAAGGAGTGTTGCCGGCTCCGGGAGGACCGGCTGGACCTGGAGGGCCAGCGGGCCCCATGGTCGGCGCGGACCTGGACGTCATATTGGCGTCAGCGCTTGTCGGTGGCGCTGACTCGGGCCATGGCTGACATCATGCTCCGCCGTACGCGGGCTGATTTTGCGGTGCAGCAGGGCTATTTTAGGTTCCTCCCGTTAGGCGTTTCCATTGGTCTTATCGTAGTATAGAGCTTTGACATGGCTCTGTATATAGGTTTATAGCTGGGCGTTTGCTTTGGTTTGAGTGATTTCACTCTGCTGTAAGTAATTATATTTTTAATATATATCATCCATGGTGTATAGCTCGAGCCTGCCGTTATCCCAACGGAGATATGTTACAATTTAATTTAGTTTATAATTTTGTGGTGAGTCATGCGGTGAGTCATGGGTTTTCCATGCAATTAAAATCCCGACGTAGGCACAAGTTTGGAATTTGACTGAAAAACTGAGCATAACCAGTTCATAATCCGGAACGACTCGAACACGCGGACAAGATAACGGCCGGCTCGAGCTGCATGCCATGGTCCGGATTCTCCCGATTTCTGGCCTGCACTGGTTCTCTCCTTGATAACCAGTATATAAAACGTATGACCATGTGTTACAGAGCGCATCGCCTCCTTATGGATATATAATTAATGTACACATGACTGCGTCCTTATGGATATTTTGCGTCATGAGTGGTACGTTGGCAGCAATTATAAATCACATTAAAAAGAAACTCAACGGCTCCAAGAATGACTCTCGCAATCTTCATGTTGAAAGGCTGAGCTGACTATAATAAGCAGTTACGTGCCATACATGTATCAATGAGACATGCAACCAACACAGCTAGGCATAGATGTATCATCTGGTAGGCAAGCAGCATATCAAGGAGACAACCAGCGCAGGCCAGAAATCGGGAGAATCCGGACCATGGTAGATCGAGCCTGCCGTTATCTTGTCCGTGTTTTCGAGTCGTTCAGGATGATGAAGATGAATGGCGGGTGATGGAAATGTGTAGCCTTGTGCATTGAAATTATGGATGGCTGGCTTACGTGTAGAGCCACTAGATGACCTAGACGGTGGGGCCGGAAACTGGAAACAGCATATAGTGTAGCGGCAAATGCTGCCGACTGTCGGTACCTGAAAGCAGGCCTGCGAAATATATCTCAGCGTAGCTTCGGCGTAGCTTCAGCGTACACGCATGCATGCCACATGTCAATGAGACAACCAGCGTGCTCAAGCCAGAAATCTGGAGAATCCGGACTGGTCATGCACGGTAGACGGCTGAGCCTGCCATTATCTCATCTGCGTAAATGTCGAGTCGTTCATGATAATGGATCTATAGTAGGACTAGCGTTTTGTAGATAGCTTGTAGATGGCTTAGACCAGTAATTAATTAATTAATTAAAATCATAGCTCGATCCGTGGCACTAAGCGATTTTCCTACGCTTCGTAATTTAAGTATACTTAACTAGATACGCAAAGTAATTAGTAATACAATACTACTAATACGAAAGTATACGGCTTTTACTATCTGTATGCGTCAGCGTAGGGTTACGTTTTGGATACTTTAACGTAGCTTTGGCGTACAAATTTACTTTACGTAGGTTTGCCGGGGAGCAGTATGTAACACATAGCCCTGAGAAAGGGGCATCTATGGGTTTGTAATACAATCAGGGCCGACAACCTGCAGGACTGTAGGATGTACAACTAATAATCACCTGCTCTGGGTACTGCACCAGGTGCACCTGCATGCACCGCCATGATGGTTCATGCCTCCTAAACAAGCGCACATAGGGCGGCTTGCAAGGAGAGGGCCTAGAAGGCCTGCATGACATATGGGGTGGAAGGTATATGGCTAGGCTATAGCTGGGGTACACATGGCATCTCAGCAGGGAGTAACTCAGTCCCTGCATAGGCATAGCATGGCTAAATTCTTACTGCAACATCCATGGGTGGTCCCATTATAGGCATGGCGTAGCTAAATACTGAAGGCATCATCCATGGGGGCCATTATGGGCACATGCACATGCGTGTGGGCCACATGCTTGGCTAAGCCTGACTAATCTACACTACTGGTATATGTTCCCTAGTCTGAGGTGGCAGGGGGTACGTGCCTCCCAGCCGGCTTGTGGTCAACGTGGATGACCGCCCCCCTCCAGTATACCGGCTTCCCCCCTAGCTGCGCTCTGCCGGAGCTGAAGGTAGGTCGGCCATAGCTCGCGTCGCCGCTGTTGCTGGGCCAGGGTCAAGTCGTCGACCAGCGTGAAGCGAGTCTCCGAGAGCTTCTTGCGCCATTTAAGGAACGCCAACTTGTCCGCCATGAACTTAAAGGTGAGGAGCACAGCTAGGTGCCGGGCCAGCCTTACCCCGCGCGCGGGGGAGGCGGACAGCCGACATCTGCAGCTCACCATGCAGTGAGTTGCATGGTGGGGGCAAGAATGTCCGGTGCTTAAATGCCGTGAGACTGAGGCTCGTCGAGGTCTCACCTGCCGGCTGGTCGAAGTGCTTGACGATGACATTGTAACTGAGTGCGCTGGGTGATACATCCGCCTCCTCGCGAAGGTCGAGGGCTTGTTGCTTGAGTTGTGCCGCGATGGTCAGTGGTGGAGGTGCCGGAATGTTGCAAGTCCGCCCAGGTGGAGGGAATTACATCACTGGCCGGGCCAGCTGGTGCCGACTGGGCAGCGATGTCCTGCACCGCCTGGGCGGTGAGGCCGGCGGTGCATGTCATGCAAGCACTCAAGGGCGGTGGTGGTGGCGTAAAGGCGCTGGTCGAGATCGAGGAGCTGGGCTTTGATGTCGGCATGCAGTGGAGGCGGAAATGGCAGTGGAGGTGGAGGCGGCGGTGGTGGAAAGGCCGGTGAGGGAGTTCAGTAGCCAGCGTGCCGCCCATTGCTGCCACATCGGCGGCAAGGGGGGTCACGTGCTGCTGAAAGGCTTCCGTAAGGATGGAACGAAGGGTGGGGGCGGAGATGGATGGAGCCCAGATCTCGCATCAGAGCGCATGAGACTTCACTAGGGAGTTGAGAATGGTATGCTGGAGTTCGGGGCGGGTGCACCCGAACAGCAGGCTGATGTTGTGCCATGCAGCTGCGGCCGTCCGGGAGGAGGAGGCGATTGTTGTCGTGGAGATGGAGGCACAGGTCGTAAAGCGAAGCGTAGTCCCCGAAGAAGATGCATGTCATAGCATCGCTCGGAGGCATGTTGGTCCAGTCGTAATCATCGACCTTGAAAGGCCGGGGCCGAAAGCGCGGTTCTGAGGGGCGTGAAGACCCTCCTGTTTTGTCGGCTGGGCGGGTGCGTTTACCTAGGGTCAGGCGATGCAGATGGCGAGGCATTATTAAGCCCAGGAGGGTGCGGGGCGACCACCAGTGCACGACTAGCTAGTGTCACCGCTCGGCCTGCATGCCGGACCTGAAGGCGAAGCTGCAGCCTGGGCTGCAGGCGTATTTTCATGGCCGAGCGCATCCGCCAAACTGCGTTGCGTCGAGGTGCGTTTGCTCGTCATAGATTGCGTAATAGATTCGGAAAATTGTATCAGCATGCGCGTCTTAGAAAGACGAAGCGATAGTGATATTCACGGCTATATTCGGTGCTCAAACGTGAAAGTTATGAGCTCCGCCGTCAGACGGACATGGCTACCTCGTGGCTTGTGATCTTAGACAGGTAGGATTGCGTGTACCCCCCCATCCATCCACCCACCCACCCACCCACCCACCCACCCACCCACCCACCCACCCACCCACCCACCCACCCACCCACCCACCCACCCACCCACCCACCCACCCACCCACCCACCCACCCACCCACCCACCCACCCACCCACCCACCCACCCACCCACCCACCCACCCACCCACCCACCCACCCACCCACCCACCCACCCACCCACCCACCCACCCACCCACCCACCCACCCACCCACCCACCCACCCACCCACCCACCCACCCACCCACCCACCCACCCACCCACCCACCCACCCACCCACCCACCCACCCACCCACCCACCCACCCACCCACCCACCCACCCACCCACCCACCCACCCACCCACCCACCCACCCACCCACCCACCCACCCACCCACCCACCCACCCACCCACCCACCCACCCACCCACCCACCCACCCACCCACCCACCCACCCACCCACCCAGCCATCCATCCATCCTTCCATCCATCCATCCATCCATCCATCCATCCATCCATCCATCCATCCATCCATCCATCCATCCATCCATCCATCCATCCATCCATCCATCCATCCATCCATCCATCCATCCATCCATCCATCCATCCATCCATCCATCCATCCATCCATCCATCCATCCATCCATCCATCCATCCATCCATCCATCCATCCATCCATCCATCCATCCATCCATCCATCCATCCATCCATCCATCCATCCATCCATCCATCCATCCATCCATCCATCCATCCATCCATCCATCCATCCATCCATCCATCCATCCATCCATCCATCCATCCATCCATCCATCCATCCATCCATCCATCCATCCATCCATCCATCCATCCATCCATCCATCCATCCATCCATCCATCCATCCATCCATCCATCCATCCATCCATCCATCCATCCATCCATCCATCCATCCATCCATCCATCCATCCATCCATCCATCCATCCATCGGACGTGACTCCCCAACGGGAGCATGCACGAGTTTAATTAGGTAATTACTTATTTAATGATGATGTCCAGAGATAGATGGAGGATGATGGGTATGCGCCAATCGCAATGCCGCTAGCTCATGATTACTTGTACACACTAGTTCATCTATAAACTCACTAGATGTACAATAGGAACTGCAAGAATGACATGTGCGCACAAGTTTTTGCCTTGATGGCGTGATATCTGCCAGGCATGACAGTCACCTGACAATCAATCACAGTGCATCCGGATTCCAAACCACTTACTTGCTACCGTACTATATGCACTCAGTGAGAATGTTAAATTACGGATATGAGAGCGGCATGCAACACAACTATGACAATCAATCACAGTGCATCCGGATTCCAAACCACTTACTTGCTACCGTACTATATGAACTCAGTGAGAATGCTAAATTACAACTTGTGTTGCATGCCGCTCTCATATCCGTAATTTAACATTGTCACTGAGTGCATATAGTACAGTAACAAGTAAGTGGTTTGGAATCCGGATGCACTGTGATTGATTGTCGGGTGTTTCTGCTACTATATGCACTCAGTGAGAATGTTAAATTACGGATATGAGAGCGGCATGCAACACAACTTACACAAGGAAAGCCCCGAAAAGAGAAAAAAATTATACTGTGTACATGCATGCAATATTTTCATGTGAGCAAGTAAACCTGCTGTACAAAACTGAAATTTGCACACAAGGAATCTATTATCTTGCGAGTGCCGATACTATTGTGGAGATCGGTGTATGGACGTCGACAGCAACACACTTGGAATAAACAATGCACCAATTGACACAGCTTGTGCGGCATGTCAAAGTCCATGCACCATTTTCTTATCTCCACAGTAATGCAGGTGCTTTGAACCATTTACAGTAGTGCAAGGACCACGTGCGCCCTGCATCTGCCAGAGGCCAAGAAGCCAAGCAGACCAGAGTTGGGCGGGCAACCAGCAGGCCGCTTACGTACCCTTGAGTATCTTAGTTAATTTTGCATGCCTGAAGTCAAATAAAAGCAAACCCGCCGCTCTATTCCAAGTAATTCGGTTAAGAGGAGAACTGCCCTTGAAAAGAAATGTCTATTGTCAACTCGTCTTGCTGCTATTGCCCCTTAGTATGGCTGATCAAGAGCAAGCTGGCAGAAGAAGACAAAAATGATCGATTCCGACAGACAGCATTAGACAGTCAAGCAACAGCTATTGAAAGCCGTCGTGGCTATTTTGCGTGGCGGGAATCGAACTCGGGACCTTTGGTCGTGGCTATTTGCAAGTGTACATATCCGAAAGCCCATGCTGTAGGTTGCACAATACTAGACGATATACATAGATAGATATAGCTGGTTGTCTCCTTGATAGATCCTGAGCACAGCTGCTGACCAAGTCCAAATTAATGGCCTCGACGAAGCCCGCAGGGCCATGGCGCACATACCCATTATTTAACTCGCGAACAACAGCAGTGCAGAATACGCCACGAACTCACGGTACAGTCGAGTTCCCAGTTAGCCATCTTGGCCTACCCGGGCATCCCTGGGCGGCTTGCAATCATAATGAGGCGTTATTTTGTGTTCCTTTTTCCGGCCTGTTGACGCGGCAACATTTGAGAATAGCATTCAGAAGCCACGCCCGCTAAGAAAGCCGATATTTTCCCCTGCTGTGCCTGGCTTTCGTGCCAGCATGCGCTCTTCGCATAGATTTTATTATTGGAACTTGCCGTTTCCTATCGCTAATTGACAAGCAATTAGTAATTGTAAATTTGTAATTGCTAGGCTGCTCGGAGTCGTAATTCTGTTGCCCGTCTGCGCGAGGATGGTGCCGGAGAAATAATTTGGATGGCCGATAGCATTAGCAAGCACCCCAACGTTTTCTTGCCACTTGGCACTGGCTTCCACTGCCAAAGGTAATAATAGGTTTAGGTATGGCACCAGGATGGCACTCTTACAGTGCCCGTCATGTCTCGTTACTCCAGACGTCCAGACCCACCCACCTCGGCATGGTGCTTGACTGCCTGATGTGCCCGAGGCTCGCAAGTTCCTGAGGAAGGCTGCTGCCACGTCTGTGGGTTACGATGACACGCGTCACATTTGGTCCTGGCGATTCTTTTTATAAATTGCAGCTGGTGTTGCGAGAATGGTGTGAGCAGGCTTTCCTTGTCAGGCGAGCCCACCATTCGCGGCGCAACAGACGCAATACCGCTTCCCAAGCGTATCTTGGCGCCGTGTCCGCAACAATCGGTTCGCCATGAGGCCATACTTTGTAGCTGTGTGCGCCATACTTTTGCTGCGGGCGGCTCCTGTCCTCGGCCTAACATGCGGGGACGAGGGCGTTACCACTGGCGCCCTAAGTGGTGCCTGCCTGCAGTTGATCACCACTTCGACCTCGTGGGATAAGGCAGAATTCGCATGCGCGGCCTTGGGGTAAGGTGTGGTTTCTGCATTTGGTTCGGTCCGACTTGCATTGCACCGGCACATGATGCGCTCGCCCACGAAAGCCACCATAATGCATGATGTGCCACAAACATTTGCTTCCCGTGGCTTGTTCGTGCAGCGGGCACCTTGCGTGGTTTACCACCGACAATGAGCGTCTTGATATTCTATCTGTCGCCCAGGGCGAGGCGGTCTGGGTAGGTGCCAGGCAAGATGAGTATGCCAGCGCCCATGACCAAGCCTGGAACTGGACGATTGGGACACCGATTCCCAGTGGGTACGTTACGATTGACGAACGGTACTTTCTTGTCGCAGTAAGTGTATAGGCTGCTCGCTCTTTGTGGGTACGTTACAAATGCTTGTACCTTTCTTACTTACTATCATTATCGTGCAGCCTGCTTCATTGGGGATAAGACAACAGGTGACCTGGTAATTGATTATTCTTGCAAGCAGCGGAAAGGAAAGATCAATATCCTGGGCAGGATAGGATAAAGCCCAGGGATTTGCTTGCCTGTAGGATCTAGGATGTAACTGTACGACAGACAAACACACACACACACACACAGTCTCTCTCTCTCTCTCTCTCTCTCTCTCTCTCTCTCTCTCTCTCTCTCTCTCTCTCTCTCTCTCTCTCTCTCTCTCTCTCTCTCTCTCTCTCTCTCCCCCCCCCCCCTGCGCTTGTATGTTCGCGTAGCTTGACTCGCTAGCGGCAGCATGGCAGGGGTGGCGAAACTGGCTCTTGATTGATGACATAAGCTCGGGCTTGGGTGCAAGTATCTGCGAATCTACGCATCCATGTAACTACGTGCCTTTGTTGAGGGATTCATGGGACTCAAAATATGCGTGGATAGTTTGGCAACCACAATTGCGGGGACAGTTTGGCACCTTGGCGGAGCACACCCTGCGGATCCACGAGTGTGTATCAAGGAAACAACCAGCGTATTCTCACATCTCATCCCTGGTTGTGTCCACATTGAATTGCCTGTGGGGTGGGTCCGCGTGCCGCTGGATCCGAATATCCGCAGCTTCTGGTGCAACAACCCCCCCGGCAGCAACCAAGGATGCTTCTACCCCTCGACCGAGCCCAACGACTTGGGCGGCAGCGAGGACTGCGCCACACTCTTCCCTGCGTATCTGAACGACGATGGCTGCGAATCGGAATGGTACGCGGATTTCGTACGTAGTATTGGTCTATTTGTATCTCATTTGTTTGGCTAATAATTTCGTGAGGCAGCTACTGTTGTGCCACTGGCACGTGCGGCCTACTTCAGAGTAAGTTTGACTCCGGCGCGACGTTGTGCATGTGAGAACATAGGCTTCTTTTAGTTTCTCTGGACCTGTCTATATGACACAAGTCGTGGCCATGTATTGTGGTGCTGCTAACAGCTTGGCGGGGTCTGCTCGCACAATACTCAAGTCATGCGCATATCATGTTATTCCATTCATCGCTTTATGGACACTGAACCTGAACCAAATCATACCCCGAAGGGAGACATTTGCTTCCGCTCATCTGTTGTGTCTGGGCAAAGTATGTAAATCCCATCACTGCCTTATTTGTGCTCATGCATGATGCATGGTTTCTCTTCCTGACTGTATCATTCATGGCGCCCACTCACAAGCACCCTTTGATCTGACCCCGGAAATCTTACACCTGCCATAACCCATATCCGCGCACTGTCCCATGAACCAATATGGGACCTGCTCCGTACCACCATGTCCCTCGGATGGCCTGCGCTGATGTGCCTCGTGGACGCCAGGCAAGCCGTCTGCCGGTTCGACGCGCCGTCGCCGTATTTCAACATAACCTGCCCGCCGCCATTTGTCAAGGGAAACCGCAGCGGCATCTGCACGTACGTCTCAGACGACCCCGTCTCGTGGGCCGAGGGACAGCAGCGCTGCCGCCAGGCGGTCCAGGAGATCCCTGGCTTCATCGACCTCGCCTGGTTCGAGAGCGATGCAGAGCGGTTGGATCTGTTGGATACCACGGGGGGGGGCGTTGTGGTCTGGACGGCCGCACAGCAAGGGCCACCCACGTCAGAGCCGGGCGCGCAGTGGACGTGGACAAGTGGCGCGCCGTGGCCGTTGGAGGACGTTTGGTGCGGCCCAACCCAGACACCTCCACGTAAGTGGTTGTGGAGTAGTAGTGACCTAAATAGGTATACCTGTTTTACGTATATTTTCTCATGGCTTGTTTGTCCCGATCTCCTGAGGCAATGTGTTTCTCCATGGATCTGTTGCTTGTTTCCGGGAGAGAGTGTCTGCTGCCAGATTTAAGCTTGAAGAGCACCGAGTCAACGCTAATGTGTGAGTCAGCACTAGGATTGGAAATGCCGACTGGTTATGAGTCAAACGAGCAGAGCACTAACTTTTCTAGCTGGCCATGCGTCCAGGAATAGTTGTCTAATTAATTCCTGCCTTGGTGGGCGGTTCGGAAAATGGATATGGCGAAGGGACTATACTGAGTCCGGGCTGGCATAAGAATGGTTGTTGCATGCATGCAATCTAATCACATATTATGATCGACACATAATGAGATCTGCTGACAGGGAGATACACCCCTACTAGTCTTATGTCAATGAGAGCAAACAGTGACCCGTGCATGATTGCTGGCTTGTCGGATCTCTCACGAGCCTTCATTGGCACATTTCCCCCCCTTCCTTGCAATGCATCCGACATGCATGTGCAGTTTGCGCCAGGCCTCTTGCCCAAGAACCAAATGATTTTGGCGGGGTGGATGAAGCGTGCGCGGTGCTCTCACCGACCTACCTCAACGATGTCGTTTGCACCAGGGTACACCGGTTCACATGCCGATGGGCTCCCAAATCCCCTTAACAAGTTATGTTCAGGACTGCATGTCTAGTAGCGGCTCAAGCTTCAGAAGTACGTACATGGAATTAATTAGAACTGTCGATGTGAGAACCATGCATTCCCTGGGCGCAAGCTGGCCGCTGTCATTAATTAATTAATTAATTATCAACATCACTCCGTTGGGAGTCAATGTAGCACATATCCCTGAGAAGGGGCATATGGCTTTAAATACATCCTAGGCTACTTCATGCAAGGGTGGGAATGTAAGCAACACTTGCTCTAGGTGCCGCAAGGGCACCGGCACCACCATGCTGTCTCAGGTTCAACCCAGCTAAGGGGATCCTGGCACGGGGGAGGAAGATCATCATGGCTATGCAAGGGCTAGGGCATGGCTTCTCGACAGAGAGCATCTCTCTGCATGGCATAGCATGGCTAAGTTCTTAATGCAACATCCATGGGGGTCCCATTATAGACAAAGCATGGCTAAATGTTGAAGGCATCATCCATGGGGGCCATTATGGGCGCACATGCGCGTGGGCCACATGCTAGGCTAAGCCTTACTAATCTACACTACTGGTATATATATTCCTAGTCTGAGGTGGCAGGAGGGGGCTGCCAGGGCTTGTGGTCAACGTGGATGACCGCCCCCCTCCAGTATACCGGCTTCCCCCTTGCGCTCTGCCGGAGCTGAAGGTAGGCCGGCCATAGCTCGCGTCGCCGTTGTTGCTGGGCCAGGGTCAAGTCGTCATCCAGCGTGAAGCGAGTCTCCGAGAGCTTCTTGCGGCATTTAAGGAACGCCAGCTTGTCCGCCATGTACTTAAAGGTGAGGAGCACGGGGGCCGGGCCAGCCTTCCCCCGCGCGCGGGGGAGGCGGACAGCCGACATGTCCAGCTCACCAGTGAGTAACATGGGGGCAAGAATGGCGCGCTTAAATGCCTCAAGAAGGCTCGTGGAGGTCTCACCTGCCTGCTGGTCGAAGTGCTTGACGATGACATTGTGGCTGCGCCGGGCGATGTCGGCTTCCTCGCGAAGGTCGAGGGCTTGTTGCTTGAGTTGTGCCGAGATGGTGGAGGTGGTGGAGGTGGTGTGCTGCTTAAGCAAGTCCGCCCAGGTGGAGGGAGCATCGCCGGCCGAGCCAGCAGGCGCCGGCTGGGCGGCGATGTCCTTCACCGCCTGGGCGGTGAGGCCGGCGGTGTCATGCAAGCTCTCAAGGGCGTTGGCGGTGGCTTGAAGGCGTTGGTCGAGGTCGAGGAGCTGGGCTTTGATGTCGGCAGTGGAGGCGGAAATGGCCGTGGAGGTGGAGGCGGCGGCGGTGGAAATGTGAGGAAGTTCAGCAGTCAGCGTGCCGCCGATTGCTGCTATGTCGGCAGCAAGGGGGGTCACGTGCTGCTGAAAGGCTTCCGTGAGGATGGAGCGGAGGGTGGGGACGGAAAGGGGTGGAGCCCAGATCTCGCCGTCAGAGCGCTGGAGAAGGGAGTTGAGGATGGCGTGCTGGAGATGGGGGCGGACGCAGCCGGACAGCCCGTAGATGTTGGCCCAGCGGCTGCCGTCCGGGGCGAGGAGGCGATTGATGGAGTGGAAATGGAGGCACAGGTCGTAAAGCGAAGCGTAATCCCCGAAGAAGATGCAGCGCAGAGCATCGGTCGGAGAAATGGTGGCCCAGTCGTAATCTGCGACCTTGAAAGGCCGGGGCCGAAAGCTCGGTTCTGGGCGTGAAGACCCTCCTGTGTCGTCGGCTGGGCGGGTGCGCTTGGGGTCAGGCGATGCAGATGGCGAGGCGTTAAGCCCGGGGGGTTGCTGGACGACCACCAGTGCACGACTAGTGTCATCGCCGCCTGCCGGACCTGAAGGCGAAGCTGCAGCCTGAGCTGCAGAATTTTCATTGCCGAGCGCAGCCGCCAGGCTGCGTTGCGTCGAGGCGCGTTTGTGCGCCATATATTGCGTTTTAGATTCGGAAAATTATATCAGCATGTGCGTCTTAGAAAGACGAAGCGATAGTGATATTCACGGCTAAATTCGGTGCTCAAACGTGAAAGTTATGAGCTCCGACAGCCATGGCTACCTCGTGGCCGGAATTTTGTGGATGCTGTCATGTGCACCTTAAATAACGAGACTAGTTATATCCCGCTGTCTCACTTATATCCCGTTAGGCTTGGTTACAGTTGTCTCCCGTCGGGGAGCGCCGCAGATGGCATTAAATTGACTCTAGCTATATCATCGATTTCTGAAACCGCGGACAAGATAACGGCAGGCTCGAGCTACCATGGTCCGGATTCTCCCGATTTCCGGCCTGCGCTGGTTGTCTCCTTGATATCATCGATTTCTGGCCTGCGCTGGTTGTCTCCTTGATATTAATTAATTAGGAGCATAACTCTGTTGGGAGTAAATGTAGCACATAGCCCAGAGATGGGCCATTAAATGAAATTAAATTAAATTATAACATGCCTCCGTGGGGAGGTCATGTAGCACATATTCCATGATGGATTAATTAATTAATTAATTAGACTCGTGCTCCCGTTGGGGAGTCACGGAGCATTAACCCCGATGAATGGATGGATGGGTGCAAACATGCCTACCGGTCTAATCTATCTACATTGGCTACATACTACATCTATCTAGCAACATTCTAACTACATCATCTATCTAGGCAGCCGCACGCTGCCCTAGGGGTGGAGGAAGCCGCGTAATCGAACTAACCTAACTCTAATCTAGCTAGTCTATAGAAAAATCCTAACTACCCTACTCATCAAAACGCCTCCTCCGCTTGGGGGGAGGTAGTTTGCCCACAGGGTCGGGCGTGTGAGCCTTGACAATCCTCTTCCACCGCGTCTTGTTCTGCATGGCAGTCCAAAGAAGGGAGAGAGAGTGGATTGAATTGAATTGAATTGTAACATAACTCCGTTGGGAGTATATGTAGCACATAGCCCTTGAGAGGGGGGCATATGGCCTATCATACATCCTTAGCTACTTCCTGCAAGGGTGGGGATGTAAAGGACCCTTGCTCTAGGTGCACCAAGGCACTTGCATCCCCATGATCTTCAAGCTATGCCCAGCGAAGGGGGAGCCTGTCATGGGGGGGAAGATCAGCATAGCTATACAAAAAGCTAGGGCATGGCGTCTCAGCAGAGAGTTACTCCCTGCATGGGCACGGCATAATTAAATAAAGCTAGGCATCATCTGGAGGGTGGCTCATCATAGGCACACATGTACATGACTAAAAATGCTAGGCATCAGCTGGTATAGTGCCTGTAGTAGGCGGGCATGTACAAGGCCACTGTCTATCTATTCTACACTACTGCTGCTGTATTCCCCTAGGCTGGGGCTGCCGGAGTCGCTGGGGCCGCGGTGGTTGAGGGGGTCGCGTGCCAGGGCTTGTGGCCGACGTAGATGTCCGCCCCCTTCCATGCAGTACACCGGCTGGCCCGCCTTGGTCTGCCGGAGCTGGAGGTAGGTCGGCCATAGCTCCCGTCACCGTTGTTGCTGCGCCAGGGTCAAGTCGTCGTCCACGGTGAAGGGAGTGTTCTCGAGCCGCTTGCGGCGTCTGAGGAACGAAACCTTGTCCGCTGGGCTGTCAAAGATGAGAAGAAGCGGAGGCGCCCCGGCCTTACCCCGCGCGCGGGGGAGGCGGTGGGCGGTCAGCTTAATCTCACCAAGGAGGCCCATGCGTGCAAGGATTTTGCTCTCAAACGCACGTGCAAGCTTCTCGGAATTCTCACCTTCCACCAGGTCGAAGTTCTTGAGGATGGCGTTGAGGCTGCGCTTGGAGAGCTCGGCCTCCTCGCGGAGGTCAAGCGTCTGCCGCTGGAGCTGGGCTGCGACGGCGGAGGTGGTGGAGGTGGTATGTTGCTTAAGCATGTCCGCCCAGGTGGTGATGGGAGGAGCATCGCCGGCCAGGCCAGCCGGGGCTGGCTTGGCGGCAATGTCCTTCATCGCCTGGGCGGTGAGGCCTGCGGTGTTCTGCAGAACCTCGATAGCGATGGCGTTGTCACGGAGCTGGGCGGTGATGGCGTCGGAGGTGGAGGTGGTGGCGGTGGAGGAGGCGAGGAGGGTGGAGGTGGCGGTGGAGATGGTGGAGGTGGCGGTGGAAAGGAGGGGAAGCTCGGCAGTCAGCGTGCCGCCGATGGCCGCCACATCTGCAGCAATGGGGTCCACGTGCTCCTCGAGGACCTCCTTAAGGAGTGAGCGGATGGAGGATTCGGTTAAGGTGGTGGTGAGAGGCTTGGGGGGCCAAAGCTCCCCGATGGAGCGTCCAAGGAGGGAAAAGAGAGCGACTTGCTGGAGGTAGGGGCGGTGGAGGCTGGGAATGGTGTCGAAACAGGGGATACGAATCCAGCGAGGGTCAAAGAGGCGACCTTGGTTGAAGAGCTGCTTGCATAGTGCAAGAAGCGAGGCGTGCGTTCCATGAAACACGCAGACCAGAGAGTGGATGCGGTATTCAAATTGGGCTGGGACCAGTAGGTCATCCAGCAACATCTGTACGTAGTTCGTGACATGTTTTCCTACCTTTTTGGGCTATGTGCTACTCTGGGCTATGTGCTACATATACTCCCAACGGAGTTATGTTCCTAATTAATTGATTAATTAATCTGGAGTGTGGCACATAATAGGCACACATTCTGATCAGGCACTCCGCAAAGGTGAACTGAAAACCATTTGCGTTCAGTGCCGGGCCGCGGAAAACGCGGAAAAACGCGATCTGCAAATGAATCCGACCGGAATCGAACTGGGGACCTCTCGCACCAATTTTGCTGACTATAGGACGGACGTCTCCGGTTACCATTAAATTAAATTAAATTATAACATGCCTCCGTGGGGAGGTCATGTAGCACATATTCCATGATGGATGGGGTGGAGGAAGCCGCGTGATCGAACTATCCTAACTCTAAGCTATCTAGAAAATCCTAACTACACTACTCATCAAAACGCCTCCTCCGCTTGGGGGGAGGTGGCTTGCCGCCACAGGGTCGGGCGTGTGCGCCTTGACAATCTTCTTCCACCGCGTCTTGTCCTGCATGACAGTCCAAAGACGGGAGAGAGAGTGGATGCGGTGCTCATACTGGGCTGGGACCACTAGGTCGTCCAGCAACATCTGAACGTAGTTCGTGACAGGTTTCCCTACCCTTTTGGGAATGTCCTCGGGGCCAGGCCAGGTCAGAATGTGCCGCCCTGGCTGGCCGAGCCGCTGGGGGCCGGCCAGACCGAGGGTGGTGTCGACCTGGCTGGTGCGGGCAAGGTGTCCTACAAATGCTATCCTACGCTGCCTAATCTCGTCCGAAACACGAGGCATGCCATGATACAAAGACTCTGATGAAGGACGCTCGGAAAAACCTACGTTAAGGACCTGTCGGAGCATCCTGTAAACCGTGCCGTCTAGCCTAGCTGCCAGTTTGGGTGCCGGTTACCATGGCATCGCCAACTTACACCTACAGTCATCCGCAAAAGTTCTCCTGTCCGGGGAGTGATGCAAGCCTTTCGGATTTGGTACTAGATAAATCACTCGAGATCTGTGTGTAGGAGTACTACACACGTGTCTGCACGCGAGACTTGTCGGTTCAGTCTCGCACCGTGAGACGGGCTGAACACGGCTGAAACCTTCTTTTAGTAGAAGGGGGCGCAGCCGGTACTATCGAAATCAGCCAAGCGTATATTCTGATCAGGCACTCCGCAAAGGTGAAAACCATTTGCGTTCCGACAGTCAACTAGCCTGGGTATGGCTCCGAACTAATATGCTATACGCGATCTGGACTATCCGGAACGAGACGGTTTTCAAAGTGCGGCACGAATACACCAAAGCCGCCGTGGTGAGGCGGTTTATCTTTCTCTGGAACTCAGCAATGCGTCGCGCTTGGCTCTTGGCGCAAGAACAATACAAGGTGTGGGACCCCGGGCCCAACAATGACAAGCCCAGCCCCTTGGAGCTCTTCCATGCTCTCCTGGGACGCAACAGGGTGTTTACTTGCATTCCTCACGGTGGCCTTACGCGCGTCACTTGGCTCCCCTGGTCACACAATGCTCCTTTCTAAACCTTTCACCTATCACACTACCCTCAGAGGGTAACCAGATGGTCGATACGGAAGCATGCTGTTTCCGGCCCCACCGTCTAGGTCATCTAGTCGCTCCACACGTAAGCCAGCCATAATTTCAATGCACAAGGATACACATTTCCATCACCATTCATCTTCATCATCCTGAACGACTCGAAAACGCGGAAAAGATAACGGCAGGCTCGAGCTACCATGGTCCGGATTCTCCCGATTTCTGGCCTGCGCTGGTTGTCTCTTTGATACGTGGTACCTCTTCACCTAATGATATTCCTATTGGTTAATAAAAATACCCATTTACCCGGAAAACCATTTGCGTTAATAAAAATACCCATTTACCCGGAAAACCATTTGCGTTCAGTGCCTTGCCGCGGAAAACGCGGAAAAACGCGATCTGCAAATGAATCCGACCGGAATCGAACTGGGGACCTCTCGCACCAATTTTGCTTACTATAGGACGGACGTCTCCGGTTACCATGGCATCGCCAACTTACACCTACAGGCACACATGTACACGGCGACAACCTAGTCGGGGTAAAATTGGCTCTTGAGAATTTGAGAACTGGACTCATTGAACAAGTCGGGGTAAAATTGGCTTGTTACGGGCAAATTAGTTAATTAATCAATTACTTAATTCATCACATGTCGCTCCAGTTTTTGGCTCTCATTAAGGGGACGTGGCGCGCCGAATATTTTCCGCGCGAAAAAATTCGCGGTACCAGCCGTACCGTGAAAAGTGGGTGCACCGTGCGCGCACCCCTTGCGGAAGTGGTCATGGCGACTGCGTTTAGGCGAAACTAGCAATGTAGGGCTAGAGAAATGCAAAAAAAATGCTCGAATGTTGAAGAAGATGATTTCATGATGTTGGGTTGCGGCGGCAAGTAGCTGGTTTATAATATCGCTGCTTTCTTTTACTGCCATCGGCATGGGGGTTAAACTGCATTTTTTGGTCGCGCGGAATAAAATAGAATTCGTGATAGCGGCAGTAAATTCGCAGTTTTGGGGGCCTTTTTGACCCTCAAGGATGCATTAATATCGGTAGCATTGAATTCCAAACCGAACTGGTGCTTTTTGCTACATTTTCGGCCATTGAATTGAATTGAATTGAATTGTAACATAACTCCGTTGGGAGTATATGTAGCACACAGCCCTTGAGAGGGGGGCATATGGCCTATCATACATCCTAAGCTACTTCCTGCAAGGGTGGGGATGTAAAGGACCCTTGCTCTAGGTGCACCAGGGCACTTGCATCCCATGATCTTCAAGCTATGCCCAGCGAAGGGGGAGCCTGTCATGGGGCCATTGTCGGTAAGTAATTCTCCAGGCCTGCGCAGTGCATGTCGGAACCTTCCATGGAAGAACGGCCGTTGTTGCGCGCCTGAGCGAGGGATCTGCGAGGGCAAGGTATAGATTTGTCGCGAATGTTATGTGCTATCAGTTCTTTCTTCTATGAGCTCATCGTTCGAAGGTTTTTGCGTTCTGTTTGGGCCGTTTCCGCCAGCTAGCTCGCTGTTGCTTGCCGAATACCTGGCAGCTTTAGATTGTTTTCGTTGATGTCGTGGTTAGGGCCGCTTCAGTCGAAGCCTATAGCTTCTCGGGAAGGTTTAAGGCATTTCATAAAACGTGTTCTGGCAAGGATGGTGTGCGTATGGACGCTTCTTGTTGTGTTAGAGTGACGCACCCTCTCTTCGCAGCGGCATCACAGCGCTCATGCGCTGGAGGGCCGCCAATGGTTTCTTTCCATTTTATCGTGCAGGGGAGGAAGTGTTTTATTGACGATCATGTTGGAGATATTGCATTTGTGTGACTGCATGTAGATAGCTGCCACCAATGGTTTATTTGAGCTTTCCCTTGATATGATGATGTGAAAAGACTGCAATGTGCTGAGCCAACCATGGTTGACATGGTTGACTGCATGCCATCGTTGTATGCCATGATCTCCTTGGTTCCTTGCCCTCCATAGTTCCAGTTTGTTGCCCATCTCAGGTAGGGCAGTGAAGGAGTTGTTGCTGTGTTGATTAGCTTGGTTGGCATAAACCTTACACTCTAACCTGGGAGAAACATAGAAAATGCTGGTTAGGCATTTTAGTGCCATCATCATTATTGCTATTCACATGCTTATATGTCTGGCCATGCTCGAGGGACGGTGAAGGTGTATGAGGTGTGTGGCCACCCCTTTGTACTTCATAACATATTCAGCATGTATTTGATGCATGTTGGATGGCATGTAAAGTGTGATTGTGTTAACTTGGTTACTGAGTGGTCCTTAGCGCCTGTCAGGTGGTCGTCTAGGAAACCCATCAGTGCGTGTCACAGTGACCCCAAACCTTGAGCATGTGTCGTCATCAGTGTGCAAGAGTTATTTATATGTGCTTTTGGTCATAGATTTGCCGAGTTCTAATCATGAAGTTTACAAGGTAACCTTGGGTTGACTAATGTGTATGCTCTCTTGGCATGTATGCCTAACGATCGTGTTGCTATGCTTGGGCTGGCAAGGTTGGCCATGCCGAGGGCAGGTGAGGGCAGATGAGGTGCCTAGCTGTTTGCTTATGTATTGTGATCAAGTAGGGCATGCTTTCAGGCTTTTTGGATGGAAAACATCATGCCTAACTGGCCTTGTACAAAGAAAAACCTCCTTTAGCTTATTCTGATCCTCCTGTAGCTTATTTGATCAGGCACTCCGCAAAGGTGAAAACCATTTGCGTTCAGTACCGGGCCGCGGAAAACGCGGAAAAACGCGATCTGCAAATGAATCCGACCGGAATCGAACTGGGGACCTCTCGCACCAATTTTGCTGACTATAGGACGGACGTCTCCGGTTACCATGGCATCGCCAACTTACACCTACAGTCATCCGCAAAAGTTCTCCTGTCCGGGGAGTGATGCAAGCCTTTCGGATTTGGTACTAGATAAATCACTCGAGATCTGTGTGTAGGAGTACTACACACGTGTCTGCACGCGAGACTTGTTCAGTCTCGCACCGTGAGACGGGCTGAACACGGCTGAATCCTTCTTTTAGTAGAAGGGGGCGTAGCCGGTACTATCGAAATCAGCCTGTAGCTTATTTGATCGTAGCTTATTTGATCGTAGCTTATTTGATTGTAGCTTATGTTCAGGTTTTAGCACGTTTAACTTTATAACTTGAGCTAGACTTGTCGGAATGACCTGGAACTTGGAAGACAGTTGTCCCCCTGTTAGACGGATTTTCGCTGCAGAAAAAAGTATTTTTTTGACGTGTTTATAAAAAGTTATTCCCAATGTCCGGTAAAAAAAGGGTCGTTTTGCGGGGAAATTAATAACTGTTCGAGGTTTTGCCCTTTCCATGATGTAAATAGCTCAGCAAGCTACAAACTCAGGGAACTAAAAACGCTGCAGGCAGTTTTGCAAATAAATGTGTGCATTGGCTGGGGCATACCCAGCCCTAATTAGCGTCTTTTGCTATTTATAGCGCATTATTGGTGTATATATGGGGGTAGTACCCCCAACAAGTGCATGGACAACTCACTAGAGATGTTATTTAGTGCCCCCAATCATAACTTAGCGTTGTGCAAATGAATTTCAAGTGATATTAGCATAGGTCAGTTTTTAAGGGTTTTGGGGTGCCACCTCCCCTTAATCACACACAGCGTGGTTACATGAAGTGAGACAACTATGCCTGGACGCATGGCGAACCAACGCCATTTAATATATCAACCCATGAAAACTTGTTTTGGGTGGTGGTCGCTCAGAATCGTGGGATCACTATCACATTTATGAGGCCTATCTAAGCATGCTGCAGCGGCAACACTAAGCCAATGTCTTAGCGTGCTGGTTGGCCAGCCACCATCTGCTGCTGCTGCGGTGGGGCACCGTAGGCAACGTTCATGGAGTTGGGCATCGTCATCCCGTGGACCTGCAGCAGATGACAAGACAGTAATTCTTTCAGTTGGTATGAATGTGTATCATATAAATATAACATACAACTTCACAAGGGCAACAATTTACCTAGCTGATAACCTAGTTAGAGAACAATCAGACAATCTGAGAAAAGGACAGCGAGCGAACAAGCACAGTTACTCTTTTGATTGCAATCATGAAGATGCTTCATAATGAGATAACAATGCTCCACGCTAGTTCGACCAACACAATTATCAGATGCAGCAGCCACATAACATGATGGGGTGGATAAGCATTCAGCAACGCTAAACTCGTTACAACATTGCTCTCTTTCCATAACACTCATAGCAAGTAATATCCCAGCGCAAACTATGCAGCCCCTATCGTGGCAACAACCACTATAACCCTGACAAGGCTGCCTCAAGATTCGTAAGCAGAACTCATCAAAATAACTACCAGCATACTGGAGTTGTTTGAAGTGCTCTCGCTATTAGAGAGGGAGCCCCAGGAGAGTAGAGGGTACCACAACAACTGCATGGTGTGCGAGCCGATAGAAAGGGATTGGCAACATGGTTTTTTCCATACCTTGAGCTCCCTAGCCTCCTGGAGAAGAGCGCAGGGGCCACACCAGCAGTGCATGCAGCAGTCGCCCATCTCCGACCCTGGAATGCCAAACCGTTGGCGGATCTTCCCACGGAACCCAAATGTGTACAGGCACATCACTCTGGTGTAGCCCAGTAGCGGAAAGCGCAGGAATGCAAAGAACAGTACGGTTGCTAAAAGCAAGTTACATGCACATCGGAATGGCATCAGTAACCATCGCAATGTGTGTGGGTGGGTGGGTGGAGAAGGTGAACTTAAGGAAACCTGGGACTTCCCCAGCTACCCATGGCTTATGCATACGGACGAAAGCAGCCGATACAGTCTATCAGAGTACTTGGCATTGACATACCAGTTTCAACTATGCACTGATCTAATCCTTACACATGACATGAATAATATTGGATGCGAAGTAAAACTGGGTGCTTTGACTCGCCATATGCACGGGCAAACGAGTGGAGCAAGCTACAACAACGAGGATGCATTAACTCCAAACTTGTAACTAAACTTGTTGCTTGTTGTCAAATGCACGTCTCACAACCGAAGTCAAAAAGTTAAGATCACATGCCATTCGACAAGCTGTTAAGGCTCGATCCATCGACGTACAGACTGATGCGCTAAGAACTTCGAAATACACGATGGAAAAAAAAATGAAGTACGTCCAGCCGGCAATAATCTAACGCTGTTGGCTACCATAAGTTAGCTGAAGACGCTCAGAAGTTCGGATGACTTCGTCGAAACGGCAAGATCTAATATTGAATGCGCAATGTAACATGCCTGACAATAGATATGAAAATGAACCCCATACCCGAAGTAAAGAGCAACTCCGGCGATGGCGCCATGGAGGGAACAGGACTGTCCATCCACAATCTCGGCGTACTGCCCGAATGTGACACACGGACAGCAGAACGCCATGAGGCAGGGAAAGCAGCCGTCATCGCAGCACGCGCCACAGCCCGTTGACCTGCATAATGCACGAAGACATGTCCGCATCCACGTTTTGCAGGTCAGAATGCCTTGACTTTTGGACTTCAAGTACGTTAAGAAAGAAAAACATTCAAATGATAGGAAAGCAACATGCAAACGGCCGCACCATTGGCCGGGGGGCCCGGCTACGCTTCCGCCCGATGTTTTCCACTGAGCATTGCCTTCGCCTCCCATGTTTTTGTAACAAACTGGTTATGGAGTGCTCGAGTTTATTTCTGGCCCAACGACGGGTTACAGCGGGGATGGTTTCGATGGTCAATTTTGTACCTCAGTCTAGCTCATCGCACGGGGCAGCAAGACAACGGGCATCTGCAATCGAGACAACGGGAACCTGCATCCGTAGCTCAATTCACGGGTACCTGATCTTTTTTTGGAATCATGCATGGCAAGGATTAGCTGCCTGGTCCACCCTGGAGCTTCCGCCCGAGCCAGTTGGATTCCGCTTTGCTGGCAATGCCGAACGTTTCACTTTGGCATTTGTAGTAGTTGTTGTTGCCCACGCCGCACATGGGCAGCAGAGATTTGGAAACGGCCGAGGGCATATTCACTTTGCCAGATCGCATTCCAGATTCTAACAAGATACGACAGGTAGTTGAGTTGAGTTGAGTTGAGTTGAGCTTATTCCCGCGCCGGTGGTCCGACAGAGTTATTAATAGTGTGGATACGAAAGGGAGGCACGTGACGCAGTTTTGGCCGGTCGGTCAGGGAGACGCTCAGTCTTGTTGCTGTCTAGACTGTTCTAGAGAGGGGTTCCCCGTTCAGCACACCTGTCGACGCGATTCAGAAACCGTTTTTACGAATCAGAGACGGGCGTGGGCAACAACAACAACAACAACAATGTTCAACAGCAACAGCAGAGACGGATGGTTAGGGCCGGAATGTGGCAGGGAATCTTTTCACGGCGTCGGCGGAGAGTGCCGGAAAACGGCCATGGTTCGCGACCGGACTTTGGGGTTCGCCACGGTTTCGCGGAAAATCGCACTCGTGTCGCGTGAACCAATCTTCATCTGCGGTTGAAGTTGCGGATCGACGCCTAAAATTCGGCGTCGCAACTTAACGCGGTAACGCAACCACGCAGGTAGAATTAGGCTAGCATCCCACGCCCTACTCTCACGGACTTCTATACGGCATTCGAGTGATTCGACAGCTCTCGTCAAGCCCGATCCAGCTGCAGCCAGCGTTTCGATTAGTGGCGGATTTACGCCGAATGTGGCGGTGACACGCTCATTCATTTGGGGAAAATGTGGCAGTCGGTCGGTACGGAACTGTTTTTCAGCCCGTCGAAGATGTCGCCACAACTGACGGAACTAGTGCCGGAATGGGCCGTGGTGCTGGTGCTACACCGAGTGTCATTGTGATAGTACCACCGATACTAAACATATCCAGCCCTCGGCCACTATAGATCTCTGCTGCCCTTGGGCGGCGTGGGAAACTGAAACAGCAACCGACAACAACAACAACGACACCGAGTGTCATTGATGTTGCTTCGAACGCCACGGGTTGGCCGTGCTGAAAGCGCACGGTAGTTGGTACTACGCCACGGTCGGTTGGCCGTATCAGACTGAGGCGCTAGCCCACATGCTTCCCACCAAAACTGAGATGGGGTGGCGGGGTGGGTCATGGGTGCCGCACTCACTACCGACTAGTGCGATGCTGCAGTTAGGTGGCTATTTATGGCTATGCACAGGATGTCAGTGTATGCAGGCTTTCAATAGCCTGGTGCCGCGGCAACTTGGGTGCGTGAAGTGACTGAGGGCGCACCTGAACGATTTCCATTTGCTTCTACTAGTTCACGACGATGGATCTTGGCGCAAAACTCCTGACTCTGCGGCCAAGATGGTACGACTGACAAAAACAGGATATTAGAATTTCCCCGGAAACTCCTTGACAGTGTGCACATGTCATCACACGCGTCGCCAGACGCGTCGACAAAGGACTTGGGCAGTCACCAGCAAAATTATCGCAAGCCAACCCCCTTTCACTTGTGAAGCCGTAGAGCTCACCGCACGCTTCGCCATGAGGACTTCTGCTTGGGAAGATGCGCAAATTATTTTTTTGATGGATGGATGGATGGATGGACGGACGGACGGACGGACGGACGGACGGAGGGACGGACGGACGGACGGACGGACGGACGGACGGACGGACGGACGGACGGACGGACGGACGGACGGACGGACGGACGGACGGACGGACGGACGGACGGACGGACGGACGGACGGACGGACGGACGGACGGACGGACGGACGGACGGACGGACGGACGGACGGACGGGCGGGTGGGCCGGCGGGCGGACGGACGGACGGACGGACGGACGGACGGACGGACGGATGGACGGACGGGCGGGTGGGCCGGCGGGCGGGCGGGCGGCGGGCGGGCGGGCGGGCGGGCGGGCAGGCGGGCGGGCGGCGGGCGGGCGGGCGGGCGGGCGAACGGGCGGGCGGCGGGCGGGCGGACGGACGGACGGACGGACGGACGGACGGACGGACGGACGGACGGACGGACGGACGGACGGACGGACGGACGGACGGACGGACGGACGGACGGACGGACGGACGGACGGACGGACGGACGGAAGGAAGGACGGATGGATGGACGGACGGACGGACGGACGGACGGATGGATGGATGGATGGTTCACTTTTCAATAATTATGCGAGACTGAAACAGACAAGCCTTTGACCTACCGCCTGACTTCTAACCTCTTCTTGAGGACACGTCCATACAAGCACTATGCAGGATACCAGAGAGACAATCAACGCAGGCTAGAAATCTGGAAGAAACCGGACCATGGTAGCTCGAGCCTGCTGTTATCTTATCCGCGTTTGTCGAGTCGTTCTGCGCAGGATATAGCTGCATAATGGCCTCACACACCGTTGTCGAACGCTTGAATCTGTTCATCCAACAGCTGTATGCATGAGTCCATCACATCCAATTCTCCCTTCAGCAGGTCAACGGCCATGGATATGCGCTCGGACGTGTGGCCCACAACGTGCCCGACAGTCTTCTGTACGGCCGCGATAGGTCCGCTGCTGGTGGTAGCCTCCTGCAAAAGCGATTCCGATGCACAAGATAAGACAAAAGAAAGTATGCAGCAGAAAAGTGAGCTGGCGGCGACAGCATAGAAGGTGGTTGTTTCACCTTATAAAAGGAGCAACCTGCACCATTTAGATGGAACCGAACACTTCCATCACCATCCAAGGGCTAACACTCGGTGGCTCCGCAACGTGGCAGCATTTACGTATATTTAAGTGTATGCCAGCTTTATTTGCGGCCGTTCCGAGCTTGGCACTGGATTCGTTGTCTCCACCATCGTGTCGCAGACTTGGTTCAGACCACACATTTGAAAGTGACGTCCTCCGCATTTTTGCCTTCGCACCGTGTGCAGTTCTTGCACGTTTGGAAACATGGCATGGCAAACGTGATGACTGACTAGCTAGACCTTTTCAGTGGTTTTCCTTTTGTGGGTATCTTATCGTAAATGGTGGGAGAGCGATCGCAGCAATGGTGCTCACCACTATACTCGCCTGGCCAGTTAGGCTCGAAACGCACGCCCTGATCAAGCAAGCTGTTTCCGGCCCCACCGTCTAGGTCATCGAGTCGCTCTTCACGTAAGCCAGCCACAATATCAATGAACAAGGCTACACATTTCCATCTCCATGAATATTCATCATCCTGAACGACTCGAAAACGCGGACAAGATAACGGCAGGCTCGAGCTACCATGGTCCACATTCTCCCGATTTCTGGCCGGCGCTGGTTGTCTCCTTTGATACTATCTGTTAGCTTGCACAAAGTTGATACTTAAGTAACCAGCACCTCCTAGCTTAAGGCGCCTCTCACGCTTGCGTTCGAAACTGTTTTTTTCAGGGGTACGACCTCTGTCCCGATTTTTCCTCTCACGCTTGGCCAAAACCGGTCGTTTGTTGGCTCGGGCCTCTCACGCTTGACCACATCGCGGAACTAAATTCCAATCGGATCGGCGCGCCTCACTGTGGTTTGGCTGGGCAAGGTTTGTCCCGGGCTGTCCCGTTTTTTTGCCGGGACAGCCGGGACAAGCATATGTGCAGCGAGAACTTGGCGAGATGACACCGACGACACACACCGAGAGTGCCAAACTTCGCTTTCTTTCTTTAAATTCACGCTCACGAGTGAAGAAACTGGACGCGAATAGGAAACTGGTCACTTGGAATAGGCTTCGGAAATTATGCTTGTCCCAAGCACCCAAAAAACCTGGGATACGCCGGGACGGATCCGAGAAAAAACAGGTTCCGGAGGCTCCAGCGTGAGAGGCGCCTAACACATGTGTCAATGCACCGTAATATTATGTCCTACCACCTTCAACCTATTCGTCATATCCTAGGGGATAACGGCCAAGAAGGTGATACAAGAACTCCCGAATCTATGCCTTTGAACCAAATAATCCAAGAGATGTCTCATAGATGTACACACACAACATCAGCAACACATTTCCACTTACCGCGGCGTCCACACCCCCGCCCTGCGCCCGCAGACCGCTCAACAGCCGTGCCGCCATCGCCTCCGCCTGCAACAAATGCCGCCCGGGGAGCCCCGCCCGCAGCTTAACGATGCTCTCCCGCAGGCGGCACGTGGACAGCTGGCGTAGTCTCTCTAGCTGCGCCACGACATCTATTTGTGTAACAATGGTCTCTCTCCCACCGCCGGCATCCGTGGAGGCTGCTGCCAGCTGCCCCAGCTTTGCATCCCAGTCCCCCATGCTTGCATCTGCCACAAGCAGACTCCTGCCCGCATCGTCCTCCTGTCGCGCCGCACGGCCTATCGATTCTTTTGCATCGGCGGCGGCCAGGCGTGCCGCGGTGGACAGCGCGTCAAGCTCTGGTTTGTGACAGGTGGCAGCAGGACAGAAACATGTGCAGATGGCAGCATAAATACCTGGCTTCTCTTGTTCGTCTGCTGACCCTGCATTGCCCTGATGCTCTATGTAATGCATCCGTATTGAGTAATAAATAACCATGGTCATGAAGACAGGGCAGCCTTTAACATTACAGGCAGTGCGGGGAAAAGAGGCACATGAAGGGAGAAATCAAATGAAGCTCAAGACTGTCATGATTTAGCAGAGCAGTTTGGGCCACGCAATATGGACGCTGGGCGCGGACCGGTGGACTTTCATTTCTGATGTCTCCATCTTCACCTGCCTCACAACTGGGGGACTTAAAGAGCGGGGAATGGGAATGTGTGGAATGGGAGCCAAGGCGGTGGGAAGGACACAGTGGTGATGCGCCGTGTGTGCCGGCACTTGACATACACAAGCAGCCAGCTAAGGGGACTGCAGGTCCAGAATAGGGGATCTGCGACGAAGATGATAACTTGCGGGCCTCAACCCCATGTGAAAGTACTGACCGTAGTAATCGCCAAAAGTCCAAACAGTGGGGGCGCTTTGCCCGGTTCTTTCGTGGTATTGTGATATAGCATACAGATGCCTGAGATGGAGATGGAGGTCGAGATGGAGATGGTGCGGCATGGGGCTGGGGGCATGAGGATTGGCGGGGATGGACGAGCTGGAGGGATGGGATGGGTGGATATGGATAATCGGAACGGTCGAGGTTGTGGAGCTGGATGGCCAAGGATCAAGAGGGGGCCAGGTGGATAGCCGCCGTCGTACTCATCAGGATCATCCCTATTATGAGACGAGGGACCAGCAAGTCTCAGAATAGGCCTCGTGTACTTCTCACGGGAACGTCCCAATTGGCAACTCTTACGGTTAACCGTCATTTTAATTCCATGGGTAACTGTCATGGGTAGCCGTCATTGGCAACGTACGTGGTTGGCTGTCCACCGCCTTGAGCCACGCAAACATCGCCAGGTCGCTGGGCACGTGGTGGTAACTGCGGGTGCAAGCAGGAGCGAGCAGAGACCGACGCGTTGCACAATAGTGGTGAGACAACATAGAAGAATCGAAACAACATATCGAAACAACATGGTACCGCCACAGCATGGTGGAGCTAGACAAGGAAGCCGAACAGGCGCCGGTCGGCCGGTGGCAGACTCTTCCTTCTCAATCAGGTACACCCTGCCAGGCCACCCGCAGGGCACCCCACCACACCGCGCGCAGTGGCACAGGCTACCCCAGAAGCTGTAGACACAGCCATCCTACCCCAGGCATCAATGCACTCCAGTAAGCACTAAGGTACAGGACAACTTCTATGCCCCAAACTGGGTGCCTCGGCCAGGCGGTTCATCCTCCCCCAAGCCTACGATGTCAATACTACTTACAACCGTGCTCTAAAACCTTTCTGAACTACACGACCATATAGTCTTTATGAACTACACGGCCATAAGGATAGGGTCACATCGTCCAACGACGCTTCCCGTGCTGGCACGTCCACACACATGAGGCGACAAGCGACGGCCCACCTGAGCTCGAACCACTGGCCGCCACTGTCCTTCCCGTCAGGGTACGCCTGTGTCTCAAACTTGAGGCTCCGCAGCAGCTGCATCTTGGGCTCGCGCAGCGGGTCGTCCAGGTTGAGCGCGCACCAGACGTCCACCTGGACGCGCCCTCCAGGGTGAGCCGAAAACGAGGCAAGGCAGGTTGATAGGAAATGGACTATGAAGCCTCTTACTCAAAAGGAGGAGGGAGAGAAAACTTGTTCTGTCCGCATATCCAAATGAAGTGGCCAGGACAGCCCAGACGAAAAATCCAAAAGGGGAGAAAATGACAAACGGAGGTAACTTCTAGCACCAAGGCCGCACATGTAGGCCGATCACACAGGAGGAAAACAAAAGTGATGCCATCTGCTCACATGAAGTAGAAATATCGCCCGAACGCGCATTCAGAAAGTTTGTAAGGTGCAGACATGCACAGAATGGCGGACCCATATGACATGGGGCAACTCCTTTTACTTGTCACCTGTGGTTGTAAAGTGCGAAAACCAAAGCCTTGGCACCAAAGCTGCGCGACCTCTGGTACGCACATGACATTCATTGCAGGTTTGCCGGTCCCCCCACAACAAACAATTAGAGACCATGTGTCGTTTTGTAATCTGGCATCACGTAGCACCCTGCTAACAGCTGCCACCGCCTCCGCAGGTGCACACCTACTTGACAGGAGCTCACCACCATGACAGCAATGTACATGCTAGCAGTGTCCTGGCAACACGAGGCTTTGCGAGGGCGGCCCGTCAACCAACGTGTCCAGAATATTCCGTTTAAGCAGGGCCATCAGCGCCACGCAGCACGCACCGTGTCGTGCACGTTGCCTGGTATGGTGAAGCCGAAATCGAGCAGCAAGTTGCTATTGGCTTTCTTGCCGTAGGATGAGAAGATCTGTGACGATGAGGAAAGGCGCATGCAGGGCAAGGCAAAGGAGGCAGCAACAAGCCGTTCCACGTTCGTCAGTAAAAACAAGTTGGGTGTGAGAACCTCAACCATGGACTTGGCAATGACAACGTCATGTCAAGTGTGACGTGATGTACTCTAATCGCAGTGGGATGCCGTGCACAGTAGATTGACCGGTGATAGAGGGAGAAACTAGCGCTCTATTAGGGTAGCCACTCAGAGGGAGAAACTAGTGGTCTATTAGGGTAGCCACTCAGAGGGAGAAACTAGTGGTCTATTAGGGTAGCCACTCAGAGGGAGAAACTAGTGGTCTATTAGGGTAGCCACTCAGAGGGAGAAACTAGCGCTCTATGAGGGTAGCCACTCAGAGGGACAAACTAGTGGTCTATTAGGGTAGCCACTCAGAGGGAGAAACTAGCGCTCTATTAGGGTAGCCACTCAGAGGGAGAAACTAGTGGTCTATTAGGGTAGCCACTCAGAGGGACAAACTAGCGCTCTATTAGGGTAGCCACTCAGAGGGAGAAACTAGTGGTCTATTAGGGTAGCCACTCAGAGGGACAAACTAGTGGTCTATTAGGGTAGCCACTCAGAGGGAGAAACTAGCGCTCTATGAGGGTAGCCACTCAGAGGGAGAGACTAGTGGTCTATTAGGGTAGCCACTCAGAGGGAGAAACTAGCGCTCTATTAGGGTAGCCACTCAGAGGGAGAAACTAGCGCTCTATTAGGGTAGCCACTCAGAGGGAGAAACTAGTGGTCTATTAGGGTAGCCACTCAGAGGGAGAAACTAGCGCTCTATTAGGGTAGCCACTCAGAGGGAGAAACTAGCGCTCTATTAGGGTAGCCACTCAGAGGGAGAAACTAGTGGTCTATTAGGGTAGCCACTCAGAGGGAGAAACTAGCGCTCTATTAGGGTAGCCACTCAGAGGGAGAAACTAGCGCTCTATTAGGGTAGCCACTCAGAGGGAGAAACTAGTGGTCTATTAGGGTAGCCACTCAGAGGGAGAAACTAGCGCTCTATTAGGGTAGCCACTCAGAGGGAGAAACTAGCGCTCTATTAGGGTAGCCACTCAGAGGGAGAAACTAGTGGTCTATTAGGGTAGCCACTCAGAGGGAGAAACTAGCGCTCTATTAGGGTAGCCACTCAGAGGGAGAAACTAGTGGTCTATTAGGGTAGCCATGCCGAGGCTGGACAAGAGCATGGCCGTCCCAATCAAGAAAGACGAGCACTGGTCGAGGACAGCAGACTCACAAGCACCATCAAGCCGCATGGCACAAGGCGAGGAGAAACGACCCGCCAAAGAAAGAGTGGAACGCACGGAAGTGCGCAGAAGTGCATCTAGTGTCATGAAGCCTGTCCCTTCCTGCATCAACAGGGCGCGCCGTCCATCAAGCAACCTATTGGGCACAACGTCCACAATTTGCTAGACATTTGCTAGCCACTTGCTAGCCACTTGCTAGACATTTTGCAAGTCAATTGCTAGTCACTTGCTAGTCACTTGCTAGACATTTGCTAGTCACTTGCTAGTCACTTGCTAGTCACTTGCTAGTCACTTGCTAGTCACTTGCTAGTCACTTGCTAGTCACTTGCTAGTCACTTGCTAGTCACTTCCTAGTCACTTGCTAGTCACTTGCTAGTCACTTTCTAGACATTGGCTAGACATAACAGCCCAAAGTGGCCGTTGCAGGCCATTGCAGGCCAACTGTGAACCGTTTGTGCTGCACCCTCTAAGCTTGGCGAGGGCATGGAGGGGCCGAGAAGCTCCTTATGGTCAACAACGAATGGTACCGTGAAACAGGCATTGAGAAGCGCCCAGCGCCGTCAACACGCGCCAGGGGGGAAGACAGGTCCCTGGCCACTCACCTGCTCCCCTGGGAAGTAGGCACGGTCTGCCTCAATCTGTAGAAAGTGGGATGTCACGAAAGCAGGAAAACCCGAAACGGTGAAAAGAAAAGACTCGTCAACGACGGCAGTGATCCTTGTGTCCAGAAGCATGATCAAATTCCCCACACCATCGACAGCAAAGCACGTGTGGCCCGCGAGCCCGCTAGCAATGCGACCTAGCTAGCCAAGCTCCTGTCAACACGGCCGATAGTCAGCAGTGGGGCGCCCCGTGTGAGGAGCGACGGACATGCGAGGCAATAGGACAACTTGGCGTGGCAGCAACCACTGGGGAGCTGCGGGGCTGTTGTCGGGCTTGCGGGTATGCTGTCTGCCAAGGACCAGCGTGATGCAGGGCTACTCCTGGCAGCTGTTTGAATACAGATGCCAACAGGGAGAAGAGAGAAAATACCGAGCCTGTATTCCATCTTTTTGCAACAATTGTAATCGAGAAATACCTGGGCCACCAATGGCACCCCGTCAACCGAATCACCCCTCTACCCTGGCCAACTACACGATGCCCAGGTATGCTAGCTAATGCTTTGTAATTTTATCCTCTGTTACCGCTATTATACATTGACCATCATCCTATTGACCTGTGTATGCTAGCTAATACTTTGTAACTTTATCCTATGTTACCGCTATTATACATTGACCATCTACAGCGGCATGCCATCAATTAGTGTGCCAAGAAGACAGTGGCGCGCCACCACGGGATGTGCAGGTGGGGCATGGCACGGGGGAAACAAGAAGACAGCGGCGCCACCACGGGATGTGCAGGTGGGGCATGGCACGGGGGAAACAAGAAGACAGCGGCGCCACCACGGGATGTGCAGGTGGGGCATGGCACGGGGGAAACAAGAAGACAGCGGCGCCACCACGGGATGTGCAGGTGGGGCATGGCACGGGGGAAACAAGAAGACAGCGGCGCCACCACGGGATGTGCAGGTGGGGCATGGCACGGGGGAACGCGTGGGGGAACAAGAAGACAGCTGCGCCACCACGGGATGTGCAGGTGGGGCATGGCACGGGGGAACGCGTGGGGAAACAAGAAGACAGCGGCGCCACCACGGGATGTGCAGGTGGGGCATGGCACGGGGGAACGCGTGGGGAAACAAGAAGACAGCGGCGCCACCACGGGATGTGCAGGTGGGGCATGGCACGGGGGAACGCGTGGGGAAACAAGAAGACAGCGGCGCCACCACGGGATGTGCAGGTGGGGCATGGCACGGGGGAACGCGTGGGGAAACAAGAAGACAGCGGCGCCACCACGGGATGTGCAGGTGGGGCATGGCACGGGGGAACGCGTGGGGAAACAAGAAGACAGCGGCGCCACCACGGGATGTGCAGGTGGGGCATGGCACGGGGGAACGCGTGGGGAAACAAGAAGACAGCGGCGCCACCACGGGATGTGCAGGTGGGGCACGGCACGGGGGAACGCGTGGGGAAACAAGAAGACAGCGGCGCCACCATCCACCTTACCTCTGCCACCTTCTTGGAATCGTCGTAGCAGAGCATGGCGGTGACGGATGCGTCGTGGTTGACAAAGTCACAAAAGGGGATCTGCAACCAGGCATTCGTGAGTTGAGTAACATAGAGGGTTGGTCCAAGCGCCGGGGGGACGCAGCCAAGGGCAGCAACCCACAAGAGCAAGTCAAGGGGGGATGGATCGCGATAATGGTCGCAAAAGAGGGCGGCTTCACAGACACAAACACCTAGGGCGCCGAGGCAAAGAGCGCCCATGGGGAAGGCTCAGCTAGATACACGGTGGGAACGGGTGGCTGAACCAGCCCGCCACCATCTTACTACAATCCAACTTTACAGGGCTGATGGATGCCCACGTGCCGTCGGGCAGCTGAGTCTCGAACCTGTCAGAGGCAACCGCTTGTAGTCGTGGTTGCATCGTTCCCAGTATCAGCTCGTGGCCTATATCGTAACAGGGCGGGCTTATCTACCTGATGTACACTGGCTGATGGGTCTACCTGATGATGATGATGATGTCACTGTTGCAGGCTCCACCTCCTCAGTCTAGTTGTGGTGGCATTACTCGTTGCATTTTCTATGATTTATCTGCGGCACGACCTGCAGCGTACCATGGTGAGCCGGTCGATGGATTCCAGGTACCAGGCGCGGGAAGACACTGGCGATGTGGGGCAATGTGGGGCGATGTGGGGCGATGTGGGGCGATGTGGGGCGATGTGGGGCGATGTGGGGCGATGTGGGGCGATGTGGGGCGATGTGGGGCGATGTGGGGCGATGTGGGGCGATGTGGGGGGATGTGGGGCGATATGAGGCGATGTGGGGCGATGTGGGGCGATGTGGGTCAGCGCGACACGTGAGAGAAAAGGATGGCAGAACACGATGCCCACCGTGATTGAGGAAACCCGCGTTAATGTGCACGGCAGCGGGTGAGATGGGTGCTGCCTTTCTCGATGGCTAACATAGGGATGGTTTATGTGCGCACGCCACTGTGGCGAAACTGGTTGGGTTGGCTATCAGTGGGGTGGACAACGGGTAGGCCATATGCCAACTGTGTGGTTTGAGAAGAAACCAGCGGAACCGGTCCGTAGGCACCAGGCCAAGAAGGACACAAGACGCAACAGGTCAAGGAGAGAGTTCTGGGGTTGAGCCACAACCTCAGTGACAAACCCCAGAAGGTGCTGGGGGGGCCGTCCCGTAGTTGCTACAGAAAATGTGCCGCGTGCCATGGATACCGCATATCACAGTCACAATGGCGGGCAGCACACGCTTTTTGTATGTGGGGCGCCAGGGCGAGTGAGCGTAGGTGGGGAGTGGAATCGGAGTATGCGTGGTCAGTGGAAGGGTGGGGTGAGGGGCGTAAGCAGGGGAAAGGGGCCCATGAAAAGGATGGTGAGCATCAGAAACCAGGGGTGGCAAGGGGGCGCAGGGAGGCAAGGCATTGTTGCCTTATCAAGTGTAATAAGTGCACAGTGTGTTTCAGAGACAAAGATAAGCTATACACGAAATGGGCTATTGTGTCGACAAGGCACCCAGACAGGTGCCCGAAGAGGTCAAGGAAGATGTTTGCGAGGGTGGATGTGAAAGCTCGCAACATGTTTCTGTTATTGATGGCAAGAGAAGTCGGCACTTTTCCCCATGCAGCCAGGGGCTTACCACATGTGAATGCATACTTCAAGTCATCAAGCGTGGGAGCTCCTTTCGGGAAGTAATGCTTGCAGGCTTGATACACCTGTCAGGTTGCGCACGCATTGGCAGGAGCTTGATACGTAAGAACAATCCATCAGCTACTCCCTGTTCAAAGATAACATGACTGCTCATAACTTTCACTTCTAAGAACCGATAGCAGAAATCAAGCCTAAACATTCTACAAGTGCTTTTGGCGAGGTGGTGTGAAAGAAACCGCCCTCAGAGCCTTTCCCGATGATGGTCGTCCTTAACCAGCAGGGGTGGGCGAGCCCATAATCGTAGTGGTATGCAGAAGCAGGGACGAGGTGCAAATAATACACACGTGCAGGGAGCAGTCAGTAGCAGCCACACACCAGCTGTACACTGGCAGCAGTGGCCAGCTTCGTGGAGGCAAGGTGCTGGATCCGGCACTGAAGCTAACTTTGGTGGCGATAAAGAGTGGGAGGGGGGGTGTGAAGGGCGGGGGGGGGGGGGGGGAGTACTTCAGATACCTCTTTGCAACCAAAAAACGGGTGTACCCAGCACTGCCGATCGATGCCAGCCTGACACTCATGACTCATCCTTCCTTGAATGCTGCGAGGGCACTGGGTTCACGACGACGCTCTGTCTACATCATGTTTATGTGATGTGCAAGCGCAGAGATTTCGTATCCACCGATACCACAAAGCCCCATGACAGTCCAGGAGTAGCGCCCCATCAGCAAGTCGCTGCCAATGCGACATTCATACTTGGATGTGCATGATGATATTACTCCTGAACAAAAAAAAAAACAAGATGTCTTACATCCACAAAAAGAATGAAGAGTGGTGTCTGATTTGGCACATACTTGATGTGCATTCATACTTGGATGTGCATGATGATATTACTCCTGAACAAAAAAAAAAAAAGATGTCTTACATCCACAAAAAGAATGAAGAGTGGTGTCTGATTTGGCACATACTTGATGTGCATTCATACTTGGATGTGCATGATGATATTACTCCTGAAAAAAAAAAAAAAAAGATGTCTTACATCCACAAAAAGAATGAAGAGTGGTGTCTGATTTGGCACATATAAATAAATACAGGTGGCCATAGTTACTTACTGCAGGCATATTCGTCACGGTGGTATCCTACTATACAACTAAATGGTGCCGATCTGTACCTACCGCCTGCAACTTCTCGTGCTGCTCGGTCAAGTACTGGCGCCGCTGGACCGTAAACTCCTTGGTGCGTGAGCCATTGAGCAGCTCGAGCTCCCAGTCATGCCACATGAGCTGTTTGCAGATCATCATTCGGGAGACGACCAGCGCAGTATTGTGCACATGATCCTTTGCTAGCGCAGTACATGATCCGTTGCTAGAGTAGTAAGAACATTCGCCTACTCGTTCACCAAAGGAAGCAAACAAGTTTTTCATGATATTATCCAGCATATCACTAGCACGCCAATCAGAGGCAGTCGGCAAGCAGCCAGCATACGATCAACGGACATGACATCTGCACATTGACAAAAATTCAACTGTGCGACTCTTCAACCCCAAATTTTGTGCCAGCTCGGTGATCTGCGTAAAGAAACCACTGCATGCAACGCGAGCATCGGAAAATCACGTGGCAACGCGTGGAAACATGCTGCTGCTGATGCTGCTGATGCCACCAGCAAGTGTTCAAATGATTATGACAGCAATCTGACTGGAACCACGAGCATTTTAGATGACGCCACCAGCCCGCCCGCCCGCCCGCCCACCCACCCGCCCGCCCGCCCGCCCGCCCGCCCGCCCCCGCCCGCCCGCCGCCCGCCCGCCCGCCCGCCCGCCCGCCCGCCCGCCGCCCGCCCGCCCGCCCGCCCGCCCGCCCGCCCGCCCGCCCGCCCGCCCGCCTGCCCCCCCAACCCCCAACCCCCCCCACCCCCACCCCCACCCCCACCCCCCACCCCCACCCCACCCCCCCCCCACCCCCCACCCCCACCCCCACCCCCACCCCCCACCCCCACCACCCCCCACCCCACCCCCCACCCCCCACCCCCACCCCCACCCCCTACCCACCGTGGCATGCAGCGTCTCCCGAGGCGGCAGCAGGGAGATGTAGGGGTACCACTCGGATGCCTGAGGATCGCCTCATGGCGAGGTTGTTGGTGATGATGAGTACGCGCAGGGACAGAGCACATGATAGGAGTCCAAACAGCCCGGGATGGGATTGTATGGACACACAGGCATCAGTTTTGGTGGTATGCAGTGTGGTGTCGGCGCTTAAAGTCCTAACTAACATCAGACCATTGTTAATCAACAGTTTGGAGTGCTGAGGATGGAACCAATATTGCCAAGGCACGCGCAGTGTGAACAAATAATATTCTTCACTGCGCCACACAAAGCTAGTCAGCTTTACAGAACAGAAAATGGATTTGACTTTGACGCTTCTCCTGCCATGCCCCGTCGGTTTCTTGCTGTACACGAGAAAAAGAGCCCGCTCAGAAAAGAGTGGTGGTGACAGATGCCATGCTTCAGCCGCGGCGTACCCCAATACCTCACAGCTAAACCATCCCCCCCCCCCTCCCTGATCACCCCCCTGCCCACCTTGCCTGCTGCCATCTGGATCAAGAGGAACACCGAGAGCTTGATGTACTGGCACGTCTCCTTCTCTGGCAGGAGCTGCGCCACATCGGGTGGCAACAAATCTGCTGTGATCATCTGTGTGTGTGGAGGGGGGGGGAGGGGGGTACGGAAGAGGTATGGGGAGGATATTAAATTTAAAAAAAAGCATGTCACCACAATTGTCGGCCGTAGCAGTCAAGCCACTGTGGATGCACCAACATTCATGTGTCCAATCCACCGGTGTGGCATGTGGGATGGTTAGGGTGGGTGGGTGAGCCTGGAAAGAATGGAAGGAATGTTAAGCGGGCGAGGTGGTAGACAAGAGCAGAAGGCAGACATAAGGGAGAAGAAGGGAGGTAGAAAAGCAGGGATGGGGGCAAGACAAGAGGCATTGTGGGGAGAATAAAAGGGGCCAAAGTCCGCTACCAAGGGATGCCCCAAACCAAGCCACGGTGTCTAAGAGTGCCTCCGCCCCCCTTCAGGCCATAAAATTGCTCGATGCTATGCCGGTACCTCATGCAAAATTGTGTGGGCTTCCCACAATGGGCCCTGTTAACTTTGTCTACTACATGGGTTGCGCCCACAACGGGCCCTGCTAACTTCATCTACTACATGGGTTGTGCCCACAACGGGCCCTGCTAACTTCATCTACTACATGGGTTGTGCCCACAACGGGCCCTGCTAACTTCATCTACTACATGGGTTGTGCCCACAACGGGCCCTGCTAACTTCATCTACTACATGGGTTGTGCCAGAGTTCTGTCAGGGCTTGGCCTCCATGGCATCGGCAATTGACAAACCATTGAAACCAAAGTGGCAGCAAAGGCAGCAATAATGATCACACTTCTGAGTACCATAACGACCGTAGTCATGGCATTATATCAACAACATCGACTGCAACAACAATACTAACGACTGTACCAAAACACAAAGCCACGCCGTGGGTGGTGGCAAGAATCCGAACCACGCCAGGACAGAATCAGCTATCAAAACTATGCATCTGGTGGTTAGGGTGCGAGTGCTCATGAGGGCAGCAGGCAGATTTGTACCAGCCCAACCAGCGAGTGTGACAGCATCATGCGATCAAAAGTTCCATTCCGGCATGTGGGCATCACCATGGGTTTAATCTATACTTGTACCACACGGGGTATAGGGAGCTCACCAGCTGCCGTGTGACGGAGAGCAGGGGCCGGCCACGGCGGACCGGCTTGATGGCCACCAGACCCCTGCATGTGTGCCCACCAGGGGGTTCATGCACAAGGGGGGAGGGGGGAGTGGTAAGACCTGCATTGCTGCCCAAATGCTGGCAGGGGACACCGCAGTACCCGAAATGTGAATGGTAATGCTACTAAAATCAGCTTTGCTACTGTAGCCCAGATAGGATATTTGTAACACACAATGATGGGCATGCCTCGCGCATGGGATTGATTCATGGGCATGCTTCGCATAGTATCTATCGGGGTGGTTGGCTGGTTGCAGCGACCGTATTCCATAGTCGAGTCCTGTCCTATTCAACCCCAATCCGCCAGCCCCTAGGCATTGTACCTAGGGTATGGCGGATGATAAATGGGGACCAGTCCTGCCTTGAAAGATGGTTGTCTGCCCGCCACCGTCCCACGTTGTGTACAGGGATCAAAAGCAATTGAAACTGCCGGATGCATGGCCTTCCAATAAAGGTACGCGCATAATCAATATACTGAGCAAAAATATTGTTAAGTTAATGAATACCAACCCTAAAAAACAATGTGACTAGAAAATGAAGACAGCCGGACAACTTACCACCCATACTCAGACCTGCCGACGGCCACTCGGTCGCTGGCCCCCTTCTCGCCTCGTGAGTTCAGCCACTCCACGAATGGGCCGTTGATCCATTCCTGGGAGATGCGCTGCGTCGCCTCATCCAACGGCTGGAGGGTGAGCACGACGGGATCTTGCGACGGCGGCGGAAGCTTGGCTGAGCACCGGGGGACCTGCTGGCCCACACAGGAGGAAGCCAAGCGACATCGGCGGAATGAGTCAACAAGAATGGTTTAAGCAAATGCCCTTTCGCCTGGCGCGCTAGATTGTGGTATATTGAAGAGTCAGAGGGAGGGAGCGGGGGGGAAGGGCGGGGGGGGGAGGAGGCTTAGCCCAATAAAATTGTAATGACTTTTCCACTTGACCTCGCCACCCTATGCGGGCTCTGTTGCACGCCTGGTTATATTAAGAGGGACCTGAGACTTCTACCGTCGGACATGCCTTAAGAGCCCTTCCGCAACTCCGATTGTGGGTGACGACGAGTGCCGACGGAAATTTGCGTTATACTTACATGAGATGCAGGGTTATTTCGTGCATGGTTGAGATTCAAGCCTCCCAGAGCTGTGCCCCTTTGAAGGGAGAGTAACCTGGTTGCACGTGAGGTGCCAAATAGCCCTTTCCATAATCTGCCGACCGGGAGAGATGGCCTCGCGCCCGAGGCGCGAATGGACAAAGCAGTGCTTGCTAATTTGGGAAAAGGGGCGATTCCTAGTTCTAAATACAGCGTTGACAAGGAGGAAACACGCATGTCGGCTAGAATGTGGACAACTAGGTAACTGCAGTCGGAGTGTCGGCGTTCCTTGACCCCATAGGCAATTATACTTGAAAAATTGCTTGGTGGCTACGCGGCAAAGAGGGGAACTAAATATTAGGGGTGTTGTCGATTTCTATAAGGGGAAATCGACTACACTTACTTGACCTCGTGGGAGAAAGAGCGATAACGATAAAATAATAATGATAATAATTCGTGGCTATGGTTGGACCTTCACTTCCGATACTGTCAACTGTCACGGAAATCTTCCGTATGTACACAGGCCGAAAACTGACAAGGGTTTTTCTTGGCAGTGGGCGTCCTGACACGTGCTGTCACTGCCGTGCCTTGGCTGGGCCTACACTGTAGCTATTTTTTGCCTGCTCCCTGCCTCATGCCTGCAGCTTGGCGGATCCGGCAATCTGCTTTTCCCATAACTACCGGTACACTGCCCCTCAATTTCGCCAGCGTGGCAGAATGCCACGTTGGCGCAGGTTGGCGCCAACGATCACCTGCCATAGTTAGAGAACGTGGCACTATCCAATTGTCCCACGCATGTGCGAGAAGCCTTCTCGATGGATTGTACTCCCGCTGCTGACCAGCAGATTTACGGGTCCGCCTCAGACTCGCCCTGCCGCGTCACTTCCTACGAACCGGCGCCAAGTTCAGCCGCTGCAATCCCGCCTGCATGCGAGAAATTTTTTAAGATCATCGGGCGCGCGAGCCAGCCTCGGGAGTGAGTTTGCCTGGAAATTCTGTGACCTGTCCTGAGTCACTGCGGCACTGCATGACTGCTGAAGTGGAGGATGGGCTACTCTCCGGCTTGAAATTGTGATCGATGTGCGCGCACCCTGACCACGAACGTTGAAATCGTTTGCATGGTTTTCGGCAAGCTCGACGAAAATCGACCATCGGAGGATGTACGCCACGACGTTCCCAGTTGGAACGCACTAGGCAGTCGTAATTTATTTATATCTTGTTTTCAGTTCCCTTCGCTCCTCTGCGCGGTCAAGTCACTTCGCTTCCCAACAGGAGCCAATCGAGATTCGGGGGCACACGCCGTGTCAGCCACTTGGACGTGCACGGTACCCGCCTTACTTCAGTTGAATGAATTTGAAATGGAGCGACCACCATTGCTACATGTGGAAGCTCATAGGTCGAGGGCAAGTCGAGATCATGACGCCTTGTTGCCGGCCCTGTCTGTGTTGCCGGACATGTCATCACTTTCGAGCGGCATCTGCGAGGGATCAAAAGTTGATGAATTTGATATAGTCTTGCGCTCCGGGGTTGCATCTGATAAAGGCCGAAGGAATAGGATGGAGGATTCCCACGTGGTGGTCGATGACCTGAGCAAATTTTTGGAAACGGAACATCATTTGACGCATACCAGGCCGCTCGCCTTTTTTGGGGTAAGTACTACGTGGTGTGAGCCTTTCCTCTGATGCTGTGTGATCGTGGTTCCCTCCAAGTGCCCTCTGGTTGTAAGTGGCTATCCGCCATCTGTGGTTTGTGACGAAGCCCACATCGTTCGCATCCTAGCATCGTAACATAAGGCTGGCGTGAAGCCACTGCCGCGTCTGACGGTGGTCTGCCATCTGCCTTGTAGCTGCAGCCTGTGATGGTTGCCAGACTGTTGCAAGCTCCTATGTCCAATTTTGTGGTGTACAACATTTTGTGGTGGCAAGTTGCTTGGAGTGTTTAGTCAGGGTATCAGGGATTGTGTACTGTGGGGCCCCCTGCGCTCATATGCTATGGCAGGTGGCCTGGTGGCCACCAGCACGTAATTGATGTCTTGCAAGCACGAAGGTGCATGTGGATCTGTCCATGCAAGCCCGGTTCTGCACTGGATAATCTCATGCATATATTATCTCTTTGATATGCCCCCTTACGGCGCTGTATGTGTTACCCCCCCCACCCGCACCCCATGTACAAGCTCGCATGTACAAGCTCACACATTCAATTCTTTCCTGACAAGGTCCCTCCACGTGTTTATAAGTATCTTCCTGTTCTCACATCCCTGCCTAGAAGTAGAGTTCTCCTCGGAGGCTTCCCCTGTTGGCTTTATCATTTCCGCCCCCAATCGTCTTCGTCTTGTTCCCGACACCCACGGCCGTCTCCCCTTTCTTCCCCCCATCAGTTCACTAGTCCTATTTTTTTTATTCATGCCAAGCCCAGTAGATACAACTATCCTCCCACCGGACGTGCTGGTCTGCCGCTGCTGACACCAGGAGTGGCCACCATACAGTCGTTTCTTCCCTTGGCTGCTGACACACTCATGGCCCCTACTACTCAGCCATCCGTAGTGTGAGCATCCTCCTATGGTCACCTGTCCTGGCATGGGGTTGCCCCGCGAAGCCATAGCCCCCCCAGGGCCCCGTGACCTCCCTGCGAGGGGGCTTGACTTCACTGATTGATTAGCGACCTACCTGATGTATTTATAAAGGGTGCCAACTGGCTATTTGGTAATGAATAAGTTCATGAACGCCTCCCAAGGCATCTTGCTTGCAACCACATGCGCCCACACCTTGCCCGCGCTGCCCCCCTCTACCCGCCAGCCCCATTCCTTTCATATTTATGCCCCCACCTTTTGCTTGATCCATCCCTCATTGTCTGATTGCCACCAGGTGTACGATGGCCACGGCGGCCCCGAGGCGGCCGTGTTTGTGCAGCAGCACATGCTGCAGCAGCTGGTGCAGCAGCTGCGGCAGGGGCCACGTTCCCTTAGTGAAGTCCTCGCACGCACCTTCCTGCGCACGGATGCAGCACTGGCCGACAGCTGTGCGGGGGAGAAGGAGGACATCGGGACGACCGCCATCGTCTCACTGGTCATGGGCAGGTGGGGGTTGGGATGGTTATGGTTCACAGAAATCACGGGAAATCTTCATGATGATGATTATGAGTCACTGCAGTCATTCACGCCTTATGTTGGGTTTGCTTACGTTGGGTTCACCCCTTAAAGTTGGGGCGCCTAGGATTTCGGCTTCCTTAGCTCCAACTAGTACAGATCGTACTAATTAGTATGTTTTAGTATCTTTAGTTCCAATTAGTACGATTTAGTACAGCCATTCACGTCTTACGTTGAGTTCACACCTTAAGCTGGGTTGAGCCCGGGGTATCCAGCGAACCCAGCTGGCGGCATGAATTACTGTTTTATCATGGTTGTGGCGAAATCTATTTGTTGTTTTAGTTTTCTGGTTGTTTTGTTTTAAAGAATACTTAGTTGCTGTGACCATGGCTCATTAATATTAGTTATAATTATGATTATTAAGATAAATACTGTGGTTATTGTTTGATACATAGCTATTGCATGGTTATGAACATGGGCAGGAAAATTACATGGTCATCCGATGGTCCAATCATGGGCAGAGAATGGCCAGGCATCATTCGCCTTGGCATGGGCAGGTGGGCACGCGAGGGCACAGGTCAGACGGTGCGCTATTGCTGTACCCGTGCTTCCATAGCCCAGAGCACTTCTGCCCTTCAGTGCCCATCCCCATAGATGTCATATCAGAGACTAGTGCCACGCGTCGGGTCACTCAACAGCACAGACTGCTCCGTTGGGTAAACCCAGTGCTGATCCAGCTTCCCCTTGTCCCTTGTGCAACCCCTTCTCCTGTGTATCGGTCATTTTGCCATGGGTGATGGGCCCATGGCTCGTGATGCCTGTCGTCAGGCTGCTCCTGGTCGCTAATGCCGGTGACTGCCGCGCGGTGCTCTGCCACCGGGGCAAAGCGGTGGCTCTGTCGCGCGACCACACGCCGAAGTGCGAGGACGAGAAACGCCGGATCAAGGCGGCGGGGGGGTAGGTTCATCTGTGGCAGTGACACAGGATATTGGCGGCAGGGGGGTAGTACTAGCCTGCCCTTGCAGGTCCTTTGCCCTTGATGCAAAGATTTCATGCTTTGGTCTTGATGCAGGTTGCTAGCTCTTCAATGTTGTTGCTGCTTGGTGGGGGAGCGTGTGTGCCCACCAGGAGTAAATAGATGAGGGCACTACCTTCCCAGTTCCGTGAATATGTGAGACGCTGGTGTTTGTGTGGATGTGGCAGTCAAGGCTGTGCGCTGCAGAAAGGAGAGAGCTAGCCGTGCTTTTCTTCCTAGTACATGGAGGGTGTGATAAGTGTGACCGTTCATTTACCCTCTCTATGATGCATCATTCGCTGGTTCCTCTTGATGTTGAAAATTGTCCTATCTATGCGTTTGTTATTGCCAGGTTTGGGGATGGTGGGTGGAGGAAGACGGGGCGAAGGGGAAGGGTTTCGACCAGGATGACTAGAACCTCGTGAATGCATGTTTTGGAGGCACCAATGGTTTGTTTGCTGGTTGCGGGTGCAAGCATGAGACTGAGAGATAGTGTAGCGGTGGTGTTTTATCCGTGCTGCCCCCTGTACGTTGTAGTTCATGTCACTCCCACCTCGCCACCCTCATCTTTTCACCACCCTCATATTTCCATCATACACCTCTTGCTCATAGCCTGTGCCGCTAACGATGCCCACACCCCTCATCCAACACACTCCATCCCACACAACCCCCATCTCTGACACCTCGTTGGGCTCATCCGCAGGTATGTCGAGGGAGGCTACCTGAACGGCGTCATTTCCGTCTCTCGCGGTTTCGGCGACTTCCGCCTCAAGTGCCGCCAGGGTGCCCATGGTGAGACCGGCCCCCTGACGGCGATCCCTGAGATCACCGAGCACTACTTGCAGCCGGGCGACGAGTTCATGGTGCTGGGCTGCGACGGGCTGTGGGACGTGATGCCGTCGCAGGCGGTGATCAGCTATGCGCGCCGCATCCTGCGCGCGTGCGGCGACCCAGAGGCATGCGCGCGTGAGCTCGTCAAGGAGGCGCTGCGCCTACACTCCACCGATAACGTGAGTGTGGTTGTGATCAGCTTTGCTCCGGTCGAGCCGCACCCACAGCGGGGGTCCAGCCCTGTTATCATTGGGCGGGTTACGGGTGTGGCCCGCTAGATGCCTCCACTGGCAGGCGAGTTGGGGGAGAACCGGGGCCTCCCGGGCAGGAAAATGTCCTATTTGGCCTTTGATTGCCATTTTTCCGAGGTCGCGGGGTGGTAGTTTTGATAAGCAGGTGCCTGTGGATGCTGAGTGGTCTAATATCGGTCCAGCTACCATACGAGTTGCTTACGGTGTACATAGCTGTACATACTGTATGTTGTAGGGTTATCTCCAAGATATAGGAATTTATAGCATGGCGAGACAAAACCAAAATTTGACGGTTAAGCTTCCTGGCGGTTTCACAGGGGCTTGCTGGCACTTGCCTAGCTGCCCCCAAAGGCATTTTCGCATCATCCCTCAAGGGCATGTGAGCAGCGGTGAACTGGCTATGGCTGGCAACGTGGTGACATTTTCAATGCCTGCCCGCGCACCAGCCCGCAAGAAGCGGGTTCGGAATGAGATGGCGTCTGCTCATCAAGACTGGGGCTTCAAGCCAACTGGTTGTGTATTACTAATCATTGCTCCTTGGCCAGCTTTGAATGAGTATGACTGGCCTAGCTAGCCGTAAGATGTGTGGGGTGGCTGGATGGAACATGGTTCAGTTTGATTTCACCGCCTTGGTTTTCTGGGTGGTTTTCTGGGTGCAAGATATGTAGTACTTATCATCTTTTTGTCTATCTTTCTTTCATCTTGGTTTAGAACTCTTGTTTTACCGCACATGTGAGGGCTAATTTGATCAATGTGCGCAGTTGAAGCTTTTGGTTCAATGAAGGCGTTCACTTATATTTATTTTGCAAATAATTATATCAAGAAAATGTGACGAACAAATTGGATCGACTCATTCAATTTGTGTGTTGCTTAGTGGTGAGATGTGGTCTTTTTCTTTATACGATGTGAGACAACAATTAATTAATGAATTAATTATCACGTAGACTGTGCACATCATGTGGGTACGAATAATATGAAGTCAGACAACAATAATGCCAAGGAGACAACTATAGATAATATCAAGGAGACAACCAGCGCAGGCCAAAAATCGGGAGAATCCGGACCATGGTAGCTCGAGCCTGCCGTTATCTTGTCCGCGTGTTCGAGTCGTTCAGGATGATGAAGATGATCAATGGTGATGGAAATGTGTATATAGTTGACTCACTTAGTATAGAAACCTTCAACTCCTAAACACAATGAGGAGGGAGGGCGCCCTATTGAAAATTAAATGAAATTAAAATATAACATGACTCCGTTGGCGCGCGGGGTAAGGCAGGGGCGCCTCCGCTTCTTCTCATCTTTGATAGCCCAGCGGACAAGATTTCGTTCCTCAGACGCCGCAAGCGGCTCGAGAATACTCACTTCACCGTGGACGACGACTTGACCCTGGCACGGCAACAACGGCGACGGGAGCTATGGCCGACCTACCTCCAGCTCCGGCAGACCAAGGCGGGCCAGCCGGTGTACTGGAAGGGGGCGGCCATCTACGTCGGCCACAAGCCCTGGCAAGCGACCCCCTCGACCACCGCGGCCCCAGCAACTCCAGCCCCAGCCTAGGGGAATACAGCAGTAGTGTAGAATAGTTAGACAGTGGCCTTGTACATGCCCGCCTACTACAGGCACTATACCAGCTGAGGCCTAGCCTTTTTAGTCATGTACATGTGTGCCTATGTGTGCCATGTGTTAAAAGCCATATGCCCCTTCTGCCCCACGAGGTAGCCATGGCTGACGGCGGAGCTCATAACTTTCACGTTTGAGCACCGAATTTAGCCGTGAATATCACAATCGACGCGTCTTTTTATGACGCACATGCTGATATAATTTTCCGAAGCTATTACGCAATATACGATGAGCAAACGCCTCTCGACGCAACGCAGCCTGGCGGCTGCGCTTAGCAATGAAAATACGTCTGCAGCCCTGGCTGCAGCTTCGCCAACCGGTCCAGAAGGCAGCGGCGCCACTAGCCAAGCTCTAGTGGTCGCCCAGCCCCCTCTGGCCGCCTCACCAGCAGCGTCGCCTGAACCCAAGCGCAGTCGCCCTGCCGAGCCGACCTGGGAGGAGTTCGACTTTGACGCCAGCCAGCCCGGCTTTTTTGACAAGCTCAACCCCGACAAGATCCTGAGCTACGTGTTTTTCGGATCGTATGCCTCGCTTCTCGAGATGTGCAAGCAACTCTTCCATCAGGGCCGCCTCACCGATGCTTTCCAGAGACGCCCCCACAACTTCGACCAAATCCTCCAATGCCGCCGCCCCCACCTTCAGATTCGCGTCCTTTTCTCCCTCCTCGGCCGCTCCCTCGAGGAGCTTTGGCCCCCAAAGCCCCTCACCACCACCTTAACCGCATCCTCCATCCGCTCACTCCTCAAGGAGGCCCTCGAGCAGCACGTGGCCCCCATCGCAGCAGATGTGGCGGTCATGGGCAGCACGTTGGCTGCCGAGCTCCCCCTCCTCTCCACCGCCACCTCCACCATCTCCACCGCCACCTCCACCCTCCTCGCCTCCTCCACCGCCACCACCTCCACCTCCGACGCCATCACCGCCCAGCTCCGTGACATCGACCAGCGTCTTAAGGACAAGTTACGCCATTGCTATCGAGGTTCTGCAGAATACCGCAGGCCTCACCGCCCAGGCGGTGAAGGACATTGCCGCCAAGCCAGCCTCGGCTGGCCTGGCCGGCGATGCTCCTCCCATCACCACCTGGGCGGACATGCTTAAGCAACATACCACCTCCACCACCTCCGCCGTCGCAGCCCAGCTTCAACGGCAGACGCTTGACCTCCGCGAGGAGGCCGAGCTCGCCAAGCGCAGCCTCAACGTCATTGTCAAGAAGATGGAGGAAGGTGAGAATTCCGAGAAGCTTTTGCGTGCGTTTGAGAGAGAAATCCTTGGTCGCATGGGCCTTAACGGTGAGATCGAGCTGGCTGCCCACCGCCTTCCCCGCGCGCGGGGTAAGGCAGGGCCGCCCCCGCTCCTCCTCACCTTTAAGACCCCGGCGGACAAGATTTCTTTTCTCAGACGCCGCAAGCGGCTCGAGAAGACTCTCTTCACCCTTGATGACGACTTGACCCTGGCGCAGCAACAACGGCGACGGGAGCTATGGCCGACCTACCTCCAGCTCCGGCAGACCAAGGCGGGGCAGCCGGTGTACTGGAAGGGGGCGGCCATCCACGTCGGCCACAAGCCCTGGCAGGCGACCCCCCCCCCCCCGCGGCCCCAGCGACTCCAGACGCCCCAGCTTAGGGGAATACAGCAGTAGTAGTGCAGAATAGATAGACCGTGGCCATGTACATGTACGCCTCCTAGAGGCACTATCCCAGCTAAGCCCCGCGCTTTATTTAATCATGTACATGTGTGCCTATGATGTGCCACACTCCAGACGATGCCTAGCCTTATTTAGTAATGTTGTGCCCATGCAGGGAGTCACTCTCTGCTGAGAAGCCATGCCATAGCTCTTGTATAGCCGTGATGATCTTCCCCCTCACAGGCATGCTCCCCCCTTACCCGGGCATAGCGTGATAGACCATGAGGGTGCGGGTGCCCTGGTGCACCTAGAGCAAGTGTTGTTTACATTCCCACCCTTGCAGGAAGTAGCTTAGAATGTATTATAGGCTCATATGCCCCTTCTCAGGGCTATGTGCTACATATACTCCCAACGGAGTTATGTTCCTAATTAATTAATTAATTAATGTGTGCCTATGATGAGCCACCCTCCAGATGATACCTAGCTTTATTTAATTATGCCGTGCCCATGCAGGGGGTCACTCCCTGTTGAGAAGCCATGCCCTAGCCTTTGTATAGCTGCGCTAATCTTCCCCACCTATGACAGGCTCCCCTTAGCTGGGTGTTGCCTGAAACTCTGGCCGGGTGATGCAGGTGCCCTAGTGCACCTAGAGCAAGTGTTGTTTACATTCCCACCCTTGCAGGAAGTAGCTTAGAATGCATGATAGGCCATATGCCCCTTCTCTGGGCTATGTGCTACATATACTCCCAACGGAGTTATGTTACAATTCAATTCAATTCAATTCAATGACTCCGTTGGGAGACCACGTAGCACATATTCCTTGAGCTGGATGGATGGAGGTGGGCGAAGCCGCGAAACCTAGGTAGCTTAACTAACTCTAAGCTAATCAGTATAATCTAGAGCTAGCTAGCTGTGTACGTGTCCCCATCCATCCATCCATCCATCCATCCATCCATCCATCCATCCATCCATCCATCCATCCATCCATCCATCCATCCATCCATCCATCCATCCATCCATCCATCCATCCATCCATCCATCCATCCATCCATCCATCCATCCATCCATCCATCCATCCATCCATCCATCCATCCATCCATCCATCCATCCATCCATCCATCCATGGATCCATCCATCCATCCATCCATCCATCCATCCATCCATCCATCCATCCATCCATCCATCCATCCATCCATCCATCCATCCATCCATCCATCCATCCATCCATCCATCCATCCATCCATCCATCCATCCATCCATCCATCCATCCATCCATCCATCCATCCATCCATCCATCCATCCATCCATCCATCCATCCATCCATCCATCCATCCATCCATCCATCCATCCATCCATCCGTCCGTCCGTCCGTCCGTCCGTCCGTCCGTCCGTCCGTCCGTCCGTCCGTCCGTCCGTCCGTCCGTCCGTCCGTCCGTCCGTCCGTCCGTCCGTCCGTCCGTCCGTCCGTCCGTCCGTCCGTCCGTCCGTCCGTCCGTCCGTCCGTCCGTCCGTCCGTCCGTCCGTCCGTCCGTCCGTCCGTCCGTCCGTCCGTCCGTCCGTCCGTCCGTCCGTCCGTCCGTCCGTCCGTCCGTCCGTCCGTCCGTCCGTCCGTCCGTCCGTCCGTCCGTCCATCCATCCATCCATCCATCCATCCATCCATCGGGGTTAATGCTCCATGACTCCCCAACGGTAGCACGAGTCTAATTAATCAATTAATAATCTAGAAAACCCTAGCTACTCTACTCAGCAAAGCGCCCCTTCCTCTTGAGGGGAGGGGACTTGCCTACAGGGGCTGGCCGGGCGTGTGAGCCTGGACAATCGTCTTCCACCTCTTCTTCTTCTGCATAGCAGTCCAAGCAAGAGAGAGGGAGTGAATGCTGTGTTCAAACGGGGCTGGGACCACTAGGTCGGCCAGCAACTGCTGTGTATGCACTATACTTTTCGTCCGAGGGTAGTAAAAAGGATCCGAGGCGTAAATTACGAGGTCTTATCTTACTACCTAGATCCGAGGCGTGAGATCCAACGCCGTAATCATTACTACGTAGGATGATTGGTAGTAATTTTACTAGCCGTAAGTAAGAGTAACGTTACGACTGCACATCTTTGGTAGTACATTACCGACAGAGTAAATTACCGCGACGGGTCTTGGTTGGTAATCTACCGCCTGTAGATTAGGTGCCAGTGATCCGATGCTGTAAGATACGTTTCAGTAAGCTACTTCGGGGATCTTTGCCTGTACACGGCCAGATGGATAATTATATTGTAATGGAGAAGTGGGAGAACGTGCGTGTCTATTAGCAAATGCAGCGAAATATAAAAATGTAGTTATCAGCCTTTTTCGCCTATTCAGCAGTTGTCGTTGTCGGCCGTTGTCATTAAGCGGCTATAGATTATGTGTGCTGGGGCCGGTGAAAAGACGCTAGCAAAGTTCGTCTGAATGGCGTCCAATAGAGGGGATTTTATTCTTAGTGGATTGTTGGACGAGGAGAAGGCGAGGTTGCTGGCGGAGAATGCGAAAGAGCAGAGGGAAGCAGCGGAAGCCGTGCGTGGAAGATGAGGTAACGGGATGGAGTGTGGGCCCTGGCTTCTGGTTATGAAATGATGGCGGTTGCAGGCCAGCCGTGCTCGCTGGTAATGGGTGCGTGGTGTTGAAATCCAAGTTCTGCGCGTATTCTGTTTTTTGGTCAATGATTGAAGGGATGTCGCCTTGTTTTATTTTTGTGCATCTGCGTCCCGTCGTGACTGCCTCGTCATGGACGCCCAGGGGTAGAAGTTCGAACGAGGGAATGATTTTTCAAACGCCTGGATATGTTATGATAGTACGAATAAATGGTAATGGGTAGAGGCGGCCAAAATTTTGTTGGAAGTGTGCCAACGCCGCACATACGACTTGAACAACCCTAGGTATCTTAGGAAAAGGAAACACGGATACGTCGGAGTGGAGGAAGAGGAAGACGATGACGATGGTGAAGACGGAGAGGTTTACAATGGAGGCCTTGAGAATGGGGAGACATTGAATCAGGAGAGCAGGGTAGCGGTGAGTGGCCCGTCATGAATTACATTGTGGTTGCAGTTGTTAGCGAGGCGTGTTGATTGCTTCTTGCCGCGGGTAATCGCTAGCGCGCATAACCTTCTTTTTTCAACAGGTGTTCTGGTGCATTGACTGCCGCAAAGCAATTAATGGGACTGATTATGTGCCTATCATGCCGTTTGGGAATCATACATTGCCAACATTTCGTGTTTAGAAGGCGCGCCTTCAGAAGCATATTCAGCACCGCACGAGCCAGGTGCTGAAGGCGTGCTTGGAGAGGAAGGGGTATAAAGTGCGCATGACCGCATCGAAGAAGAAGAAGCAGCAGGAATCGGGCAAGACCATGATAACCGAGCCAGGATTGGCTTTCGTGCATGCAGTACATGGTGCGGCGCAGGCAGTGAATGCTGCATCGATTGCAGCGGTGCAGCCTGTGGCCATGGCGGTGCAGGGCGCGGGTCCTGAAGTGTGGGCGTTGGCGAAGCAGATTCACGATGCTGTCATGGCCACGTTGTGAAGCCAAGGAATGGGTGTTGGTTCCAGTCAGGTGCCTCGCCCGGAGGAAGCTTTTCTGCTGTAAGCAGAGGTGCGGCATCAAGCATTTGCAATCGCCATGAGAGCAGTGGAGATGTCAGCGGCATGAAGCATTTGCAATCGCCATGAGAGCAGTGGAGATGTCTGCGGCATTGGGAGATCTGCAGACAATTGCAGGAGGACATTGTGCGGTACGCTTGTAGGGTGTATGCTGTGTTGTTCCGCTCGCTAATGGACATGTGCCCCTGTAACCTCTTCCAGGCTAGTATCTGCTATCCACCTCTTCAGGCTTGAAAAGTAAATTGCTGTACGGTTCACAATTGGCATGGCTTGACATGCACGCGTCCTTGACTGTGGTCTGCATGGGTTTGGGGTTTAGCGGTTTACATCAGACTCTGCTGTGTGTCTGCTTAATCAGCCGACGTGTCACATGGGGACAGCAACGGCGCTGGGATGCAGCCCGGTGTGAATGCGAGTAAGGTACGCGCTGTCATGCATGGCGGATGGGGCGTGGAAGCCACGACCCACGTTTTTGTGTGTGCACGGGGGGCTAGGGGGCAAGTCGTTGTGTTGCTGCCATCCATATGGCCATGGATATGCGGGAAGCTTTCCCTGTACCCATACTTAATGATGCATGGACTGGTTGTGACAGCCAAGGGTTTAGCTGTCGTGGGTTTGCTGAGTGATCATGGCAGTCTGCTAGGCTGGTGCTAGAACAGCAATAGCGCGGTTACTGCTATGTCTTGCCCGTGCTAACTGATGCTGCAGCCATGCGTGGAGCGCGAATCGTCCCGAGAGGAGAAGGAGGAGGCGGGGCCGGTGCACCCATGGGCAGGGCCGGAGAAGAAGGACGCGGAGCACCCAGTGTGGGAGAAGGAGAAGGCGGGGAAGCACTGAAGCTCCACCCCATGTCAGGCCTCTAGTATAGGTGCCAGTTAACTAAACCCATGCACGTGCAGGTTGTAGCTCAGAATGTATTTAAAATCATATGCCCCTTTTCAGGTATATGTGTAACAGTGACTCCCAACGGATATATGTTCCTAATTTATTAAATTCTTACTGAATAATTGTTGTCTTTATGAACCCATGAAGAGCAAAGCCCGGTGGGGAGTACATGTAACGCATTACCACGAGAAGGGGTCCCCACACCGCATTTCTTCGCTCTCTGTTCCTATGCAGAACAAGAAGAGGTGGAAGACCAATGTCCCGGCTCACACGCCAGCCCATGTGGGTAAGCCCCCTCCCCCAAAGCGGAAGGGGCGCTTTGGGGAGAAGTGTAGTGAGGATTTTGTAGACTAGATAGCACTAACTTACTTACACCAGACCTGGCAATAAACAAGCATTGATGGGATGGACCCAGCGATACATAATGGGCGTGCATGCGTAAAAAATATACACTATGCATGGCCCAATGGGCATGCATTCAAATAATTACAAATGAAGGCCGCCATGAGAGCACTGAAGCTAAACCAGACCGGGCCACAATTAACCCTCCAGCACCAAAGTTCCACTGCATCATGTAAGACAAGCCTGACATCCATCCATCCATCCATCCATCCATCCATCCATCCATCCATCCATCCATCCATCCATCCATCCATCCATCCATCCATCCATCCATCCATCCATCCATCCATCCATCCATCCATCCATCCATCCATCCATCCATCCATCCATCCATCCATCCATCCATCCATCCATCCATCCATCCATCCATCCATCCATCCATCCATCCATCCATCCATCCATCCATCCATCCATCCATCCATCCATCCATCCATCCATCCATCCATCCATCCATCCATCCATCCATCCATCCATCCATCCATCCATCCATCCATCCATCCATCCATCCATCCATCCATCCATCCATCCATCCATCCATCCATCCATCCATCCATCCATCCATCCATCCATCCATCCATCCATCCATCCATCCATCCATCCATCCATCCATCCATCCATCCATCCATCCATCCATCCATCCATCCATCCATCCATCCATCCATCCATCCATCCATCCATCCATTGATCGGGGTATAGTCCTAGTACAGCCATGCTACGTCCTGGCTATGATGAGATTACTTGCCCACGCTCCTAGTGTTATGCCATGCTCACATGGGTCTTATTGCACCCACAGATTGCCGGATCGTTGGCGTGTCCGTTTAGCTAGCGTTCCCGAATGCAGCTGTGGCATGCCTAAGTTAGGCATGAAGGAGACTGGGGGTCTCTGCCCTTTCTCCTGTTGTGCACACACAGGGATTAAAAGCACTTCGGTGCTCCGTGACTCCCCAACAGGAGCACGTGTTTAATTAATTAATTAATTAATTAATCGGGGTTCGCTAATGCTCCTTGACTCCCTAATGGGGGCATGAGTTTAATAAATGAATTAAGTAGTTAGTTAATTAATCAGGTTGATTCAGATGAGGTCTGTGCTGGTTCCTTGTGGACTGGCCAGCCAGGGAGATATCTTCTTACATGGTCAGGCCCTTGCCGACCATGTAAGAACCTGTTAGGCGACGCAGTGGCCAGCATTGGACATACCGCCATATGTTTGTCTCCGCGATATGATTTTAGCTGACATGCAGAGCACAGACACTGTTGGCGTCATCCGCTCAACCCCTCTTATTCAGACATGGGACCTCGGATGTGTAGGATTAGTAGCGTTGCCCAGGCGGACATTGTCAAAGACTACGACCCCCCAGTTGTGGGTCCTAGGAAATTTAACAAGCATGATTGTCTCCTTGTTGATAGGCATTAATTAATCCTTGATGATAGGCATTGCTTGCGTGCAAGATTAGCTCGAGGCCCATATTTTAGACTACTAGCTGAGCTGTGGACATACATGTTGTTATTGACGTCTTGACGGATATTGACGTCTTGGGGTGACTTCCACTATATCTTCTTTGGGGAATTCAGAGATCCCGGTCCCCCAACATGGACATGAGACTAATTAAAATCAATTAATCAATGTCATGAATAGAGCGCGTTCATGACGTTCAGTCATGAACAGAGCCCTAACCTTAAACACATAAGAAAACAATTATGGCGGGCCATGTGACTTGGAATGTAAGAAGCTTAGCCCCCAAACATATTGTTGTCTCACGTAATGAATCACTTGCTGATCAACAAATCGATGGTTATCTCATAGGCACAATGTACCTCTGACCATCATTGCTGGCCCATGCATGCATGCACCAATGGCAGCCTACATGACACATACATCGCTTATTTGCCATGTAAAAAATGCGACAAAGTGTCCATATAGGTACTCATAGATTAGCACAAATTCCTTAGCACGATGTGGACAACTTTACTTAACGGTGAAAGCCTGTCTCGCCCTTATTGCCTTGAGGGTTCCCGGCGATAGGTCCTGTCTGTTGGTCGACATTTTTCTTTTGCAGCTGGCCATCGTCGGTAGGTATGAATGATCTCGATGCTAGCAATTACGATGATGATACCCGAGGTAGTCTATACCTGGGATCGAGAGCTTCTTCTTGTATGGCAATGCCGGCAGGGCGATGACGGTGGCCGTCACCGTCATCGCTCTCGACGGGCGTGATGGAAAGGACCTGTTTGATAGGCGGCAGCTACTTGGTAATATAGGTCGTTTACTATTACTCCCATGCAATAAAGAGTTAAGAGGTTGGCCCTCGGCATGGCGATGATCACGGGGCGATGACGGGGCGTTGACGCGCGTGATGAATAGGATCTGTTTGATAAGCGGCGGCTATTGGTAATATAGTTTGTTGATTAAGAGAAGAGTTTGTTGATTAAGAGAAGAGTTTAGATGTTGGCCCGTCGAGGGCGATGACGGTGACGCCGTCACCGTCATCGCCCTCGACGGGCGTCGTGAATACGACCTTTTTTATATGCGGCGGCTATTGGTAATATAGGTCGTTTACTATTACTCCCAATAAAGAGTTAAGAGGTTGGCCCTCGGCATGGCGATGATCACGGGGCGATGACGGGGCGTTAACGCGCGCGATGAATAGGATCTGTTTGATAGGCGGCGGCTATTGGTAATATAGATTGTTGATTAAGAGAAGAGTTTAGATGTTGGCCCGTCGAGGGCGATGACGGTGACGCCGTCACCGTCATCGCCCTCGACGGGCGTCATGAATACGACCTGTTTGATATGCGGCGGCTATTGGTAATATAGGTCGTTGATTATGCCCGTCGGTCTTAACATGTAGGCCCTCGGGAATTACATCGGGCTGTACTAGGCCGGTATACCGTAGTTGTGTACCACCCCCCTCCTTCCCACGGCAGGTACGCAGCGCCCGGCTGTTGTCCTGGCTGCAGTTGTGTACCACCTGTACGGTATTTGTGTACCACCCCCCTCCTTCCCACGGCAGGTACGCAGCGCCCGGCTGTTGTCCTGGCTGCAGTTGTGTACCACCTGTACGGTATTTGTGTACCACCCCCTCCTTCCCACGGCAGGTACGCAGCGCCCGGCTGTTGTCCTGGCTGCAGTTGTGTACCACCTGTACGGTATTTGTGTACCACCCCCCTCCTTCCCACGGCAGGTACGCAGCGCCCGGCTGTTGTCCTGGCTGCAGTTGTGTACCACCTGTACGGTATTTGTGTACCACCACCCTCCATGGCCCATGCAGCCCGGCCCGGCATCGTGCCGTCGCCGACCCGACAACGTTTTCTCGAACAACACGAATTTGAATTTTAGGGACTGGAGCGGCTGGCACGCTAGCGGCACGACCAACGGAACAAGAGAACCGAGAAACTGTGGCCGCCAGGAGGATAAAGGTTTCAAGGCGCATGCGTTTGAGGCTAGCCAGAACCGAATGCGAGGTTTTACTTTATCAAACCGATGTATATCAATGTGGCCAGAATTCTTTTCCAGTTGCGGGGTCGTGTGTCGCCAATTTGTTGTTGGGCCGGGCACTTTAATCGTGATTGCAAGAAGTCAGTTCACGACGCCGTTAGCGTGGCATTTATGTACAGCAATTCATCGTTCGGCTTCTTTATCCTATCGGCAACTCCTCACGACGTGTGAGCGTGAGTCGGTTGTCGTGTGAATGGACACTTTCTGGGAAAGTAAGTCACTAGAGTGCCAATTTCACCGATCGCAAAACATTTACCCAGTTTGGGCAGATAGACCTGGCTAAATACGAGGGCGAGCGGAAGTAATTGTTGATGCATAGCCATCTGCTTCCTGCGCTTTGTAATTGTAATGAGTTGTTCGCAAATTGGCGTCTCTAGCGGTTACTCCTCTGTGCACAGCTGGCGACCAAGAAGACTTCATTGGCAGCCGGACTGCGGATGCGCGTCGTTGGAATATTAGCAACGTTAACATGTTTGCTGCGTTTTTTGTGAAGCTTGTCTAGCCGACTGCATTTGGGAGACTTGGCAAGGTTGCCTCCAATCGTTGAAGTCACAACCTGGGTGTCAATTCACGTTTACTAGCCACGGTCATAGTAACATTCTAATGGCATTTGTCCCAGTTTCAACATGGGTTTTCACTCTGATCTGATGGAGTGAAGGGCCTAGCTCCGTGGTTTTGTGTCATTGTAGCAGTTTAGTCGCCTGCTAACGTAGTGAATCTTCCATCCCACCTCTCCCACCCCCACACCCGCACTTCTCCTACTCTCTCTCTCTCTCTCTCTCTCTCTCTCTCTCTCTCTCTCTCTCTCTCTCTCTCTCTCTCTCTCTCTCTCTCTCTCTCTCTCTCTCTCTCTCTCTCTCTCTCTCTCTCTCTCTCTCTCCCTTCCCACCCCCCGCTCTCTTGTCCCTCCCGCACCCCTCCTCTCTCTTTCCCTTTTCCTTGGCTGTTGAGAAGGACTGGGGTGAAAACTCCAGACCGTTGGTGGCTGCCTTCAAGCAGGAAGTTTCAAGGATCAACAAGTTTTTGTGAGCTGTCTGATATGGTCACTGCTGCGACAAAGGTGAGTTATCTTGTTTTTCATGTAATTTTTTTGCTGTAGCTAGGTAAGCCGGCCATTTTGTACTCCCCTTTCTTTTGCTCTCACGATTTATTCTTGTTGTGGTTTATATGGTCCCGTTAAGTGGCATGCATTATCATTATCCACATTAGTGTGAGAAACCATCCGCAGTGTTGTAGCTTGCATCTATAACAACAGTTTTTGCTGCCGCCGCCACTGCTATTACCAACATTAAGTCATTCTTGCTTTCTAAGCACTCTTTTTCCTCTTAGGCTGTTGGTTGGGATACCAGCCACCCTTGCACGCATAAATTCAAGCACCGGGTGCATGTGAAAACACAACCAAGGCAAGAATGTCCCCCTCTCGCAATATCCCACCCACGCAACGCACCCAATGCAGCAAGAATGGGACCACCTTGTTGCCATGAGCTCTAGCACCGTTGCCACCCCTAGCTTTCTACTGTTCCCGTCCATCCTTATTTACACTGGCTGCTTTGCTTGCATTTCTGGCTCAGTGCCAGTTTGCACTTGCTAGCTTGCTAAGACAATAATGCAGCTTGCAAACGGCAAGGGCAAGCACCCGGGTAAGAGCAAAGGCAACCGCACGAGCAAAGGAAAGGGAAACTGGAAGAGCAAGCACAAGGCCAAGGAAAGGACAAAGGCACTTGTGCTTGCCAAAAGGGCAGGCTCAAGGGAAATGACAAGGGCAAGGGCAGGGGCAGGCACAAGGGAAGCGGATAAGGGCAAGGGCAGGCGCAAGGGAAAGAGATTAGGACAAGTCAAGCACGAGGGAACGGACAAGGGCAAGGGCAGGCACAAGGGAAAAGATGAAGACAAGGGCAGGCACTAGGGAAAGGATGAGGGCAACGGCAAACACTGGGGATCAAAGGATAGGGGCAAGGGCAGATGCTAGGGTAACAGTTAGGGCAAAGGCAGGCACAAGAGAAGAATAAGGGGCCGTGAAGTATAAGTGGAAATGCGGGTGGCGACATGGGGTTCGATCGGGCCTGCTGATGCAAATGCAGATTTCAACTGCAGTGACAAACACAAGCGTAGACATAGGCAACGACAAATTCCTTGCATGCGTGCCTTGCTCTTCACCGGCTGGCTCGTTTGCTAGTTGTCTAACAGTTTCTACCGATAAACATCACTTGCCATTGTAAGGTCTGCCTTGCTGCCGTGCTAGTGGGTAGCTGGGTGATCGTGCTTGTTCCTTGTCAAGGGAGGGATGCATGTGGAGTAGGTGGGTGGGTGTGCTTGTTCCTTGCCAAGGAAGGGATGCACAAAGGTTAGATAGGTGCACGTGCTTGTTTCTTGTCAAGGGAGGGACGCACAAAGGGTAGGTGGGGGCACATGGTTGTGCCTCGTCAAGGGCGGGATGCACGAAGGGTAGGTGGGGGCATGTGGTTGGTCCTTGTCTTTTCACCGCCCAAGCGATGGCGATGTAGCATGCATTATACATTTATTCGTGCATTAAAAATCACTTTCCTTACAAGCGGCCTTAGCCGACTCCATCTGCCGTTGCCATTTCTCCGTATTGCATTGTCCGGACACGGTTTTTGTGTCGCAGGTCTTCCCCCGTAAAGGCACAAGCTGCCTGCGCGCGGAATTATGTGCAGACACCTCGGTTTCCAACACGACGGCTTCCCGCACATATCGAGCTCTGGATGTACAACATCTTCCCCCGGCGCACTTGCTCCCGGATGGAGCTTCTGTGCGGTGCCGACATCCCCGGAGCTGTCCTAAGCACCGCATGGAAACAGTATATGTATAGGTCATGGCATGTTTATACCCATCTTTCTAGGAATGTCCTTGGGGCCAGCAGGCGCCATGCAGGTCAGGATATGCTGCCCCGGCTGGCCAAGCCGCTGGGGGCCGGCCAGGCTCAGGATCGGTGTCTACCTGACTGGTGCATGCGAGCAAGATGTCCTACACATGCTATCCTACGACCTACGCTGCCTAATCTCGTCCGCAATGCGATGCATGCCCTGACCAGTGCAAAGATTCTAAAGACCTATGTGTGGAAAACCCTACGTACATTCAGGTCCTGAGGTAGCATCCTGGTTAACGAGCCGTTCAGCCATGTAGCCAGCGTGTCCGTGAGCGTCCATGCCTCGGCGCCATACGTAAGCACCCCGAGGACCAGGACCTTGAAGAGCTTTCGCTTGAGGTGCTCGCCCAGGTCCTTCGCGAGTGCCAGTAGGTTTTGAGCGAACGATGCCTAGCCCAGGCCAGGCCGATGCGGATGTCCACATCATCAGCGGTGTCGGGGAGCATGCTCGGCCCCAGCAGGTTGAAGCGATCACGGAACGGGACCTCCAGTTACGTCTAGCAGCCACGGCAGCGGGGGTCGGGTCGACTGGTAGCCCCAGTGAGCATCGCCTCAGTTTTGACGTTAATCTCCAACCCCACCGCCCGAGGTCGCCTCCAAGCCCGGACAGTCCAGCCAGGTGTTACGTCCCAGCCCAGACACACCTAGCCTGAGCTACGTAGCGAAAGACCCTTCTTGCCGGAATTAGGAATAATTCAAGATAGCCTAAAGTAGGTTGCGCTTCACGACGTGAGTCGTGAGATATCTGGCATCACGGCTTAATGCCAAGCTAATTAGTTCACACTTATAATGGCTAGCAATACCAATTACAAATGGATAATGCCCCGGGCTCAATGTGTAGGCGTATTCGCACTTATCATTCATTAAACCAAGAGGACGAGACTCTCGTCCTCGGACCAATTTAACCTAGGGTGATTGCGGCGCAGATACATGCCAATTTCCCTGGACCAATCCGAGCCAAACATTCCACGTAGGATCCGGGCCGACATCGACCCTCAACTACAGGATCCACGCCTAGTACCACAAATGGACTCAGAACTGACGCGGCGCCACCGCACCGGTACCTAAAAGGGCAACCTAGGACCAAAATAGCTAGTCCAATTCACGCAAGAGTCAATGTCCATAAAACTTAGTACAACGGCCACAAGGCCTTAGTAATTTATTCCATTGTTACGTCCGACCTAAAGGGCCGGGACGTAACACTCCTCCCCCCCCACGGGGGTCGGTAGTCCCTACCGTACAAAGGTAGAATAGGATCACACAACAAGACTACTATAAGAGTACTATGTCCCAACCTCGGTTCACCCGCAGGTCAGTAATGCCAGTTCCTCTAGAGGTTGATACACAAGCCCAACCCTGACGTAGTAGCCAAAACCTGGCGGGGATTGGACTCCGCGATCCATCCCGAAACTGAACTATCTAATCTAGCGTCCGCCGCTAGTAGCCCGCCGCAGCTGCTGGGCATCATGGAGAGCCCGTCGCCCCGCGGGGGTCATGATATGAGTCATCACCCCTGGATGCGCGCATAGATCCACCTCGAAGGCGATCTGGTATAGGGACGTCTTCTGCCGACCCAACCGAGACAGCTCCACCCACGTGCCCCGGGGCCACATGGCCAGGAACCCAGCAAGATACTGGGGGTGGGTAAAAAGAAGGGTCAACGCCGACCAATCCGCCACCCCACAACGATGATCGCGAACAAACTTCACCCCCATCATAAATACCTCGGTGCGCACATGATCCTCGAGGATGGTCGCTCTAGGGGCCCCTACAATGTCTGGCACCACCAGTTCCAGGAAGGCACGTCCTTCCGCCGGGGCCACCTTGGGCGGCGTAACCACATGCCCCACCCCATCCACCTGATACCTCCAATCCCACCAATCCTCGCGGTACCGAACCGCACCGTGTGGCCCACCGTCCGGGGAAAACGCAGGTCGTCAGGTTGCGGCAAGGGCAGCGGCGCCTGTGGGAAGAAGGTGATCTCAAGTTGTTCCCAGTAAGCACCACGGTCAACCGCGCACCAAGGGCCCGCTTGAAAAACCAAAGGGGCGGGCAGGTGCATACCAGGAGGGACCGGGAACAAGGGTCCCTCGAACACTACGCACAGCTTCTCCGTTCGAGGCCCCGGCCCACCGTGTCTTACGGTCCTTCCCGGAATGGTTCGCATGAGTTAACGTAAAGGATTTACGTTAGATGGATAGAGATTGTTACGCTCTTTCCAACGGCACCTTGAACGCCTCATTTGGTTAAGGAACGTAAAAGTTATGACGTTTCCTAGGCTGTGCCGACAGTACCCGGCGCGCCACTGTGGGCGCGTACGGACACAGGATGTACAAGTGTCACTTTGATAGTCCGCAGGACGTTGACAGGACTTGTACAGGACTTGATGGTCAATTGATAGGTAGGCGTGCTGTAGCGCGCCAGGACCTATGAGACAATTGATGCTGACTAGTGTACGGATAGGTCCACAGGACTAGCCGTATGGACAATTGATAGATCTGCGCGCCAAAGGCGTGCCAGAGTCTGTGTAATCAATTGATTGACAGTTCAGCTGTGACAGTGCAGCTGAATACTTGGACGCGTCCCTAGCAAGCTATATGAGTGACTTGGTCACACTGGGGCGCTAGTTCTTGCGTGCACGTTCTCTTGGCACTGCGACCCTGTCGTCTGTGCTGCGTGCAGTCTTGGAAGTGACGTGACTTACGTCTGTGTTTCCTTGTTATTAATAAAGGCAACTTCCTGCAAGAACCATGGCGGAATTCGTGGCATTCTCACCCTCACAACTCGTATTACACGCTCTGTAAAAAGATGCCAAATTCTGAAGAATTCCGGATTCCAATGACGAGGAAATAGCCGCTCCGCCGGCTGGTCTTCGTCAAGACCGACTGCGCCGTCGTGGCAGCAATTGCTCGACGAAGTTACGATCTCGCTCGACGAGCTTCATCGTCAACAGCGCGCAGCTCACGCATTGCTCGGGGATAACCCCGAGGACCCCGATTTGCCAGCACTGGTGCCGGCAATCCGCAACCTGTTGGACCAGATTCGAAACATTTTATCGACATTTACGGTCCAGGTGCGGGGAGGTTTGCGGTCGGTGACCGAAGTCACGACTGCCATTGAGGAGTTGGACAACGTCCTCTCTTCACTCACCGGTTACCAGAGAAACCTGCAAAACTGGGCATCGCTACGCACGGGGGGCGCGCCGGCGGTGTCAACAAATTTGTTTCAGGATCTCGCGCTGTTATCGCTGCTCACTCGCGGCGTACGCAGTCGCGAGCGCCAGGTTTTAATTAACCTGGTGGCATTTCTCGCCTCTGTGCGAGAGTGGATTCCCGCGGGGTGGGAATTATTGACGATCTTTACACATCCTCTGCGCCTCGTCGCGCGTCGGCGCGTCGCAACTTACGCGGCGGGGAGCACGCCGGTTTTAATTCATACCGGTGCAGGTCCGGAGCTGGATATGGAGGATCGTGAGTTCGTATACACGTACTGCGACTTCAGGGGCCTTGACTACTAGTCGGCCTAATTTTCTTCTGCAGTACTCGTCGACATTTTTTTGTCGAATTTCAGCGGCAATTCGCGGGGCGGCAGCGACACCGGCGCAGGCGGCAGTGGCGACACAAAAATTTTGTACATATTTTCTGCTGCTTTGTTAAGGTGTTCTTTGAATAGCTGGTAGTGCAGGATGGCTGAGGGACGCCGTAGCAAGGGTCCAGCCAGTGGGAATAATAATGGGGGTGCTGGTAGTGGAACCGCTCACGTAGATGACGTGGGGCTTACCGGAGAGATTACCAACCTTCCTCACAATAATAATAATGCACAAGCTATTCATGGCTTTGATCTTACCACACAGGGTCTTTTAATTGTCAATCAGTTGCAGCCTGTAACCTCAGACTCCAAGCCTAAGCAGGCTGAAGAGTTTGTGGAGGGATTGGAAGGGTTCCCTAGCTTGTACGGTGGTACAAATTACTATCAAATCTGGATAGGCAGTAGCACTTTTGGCAAGTGTACTGACCAGATTAAGGACCTAACCAGGGAGTGCAAAAAGGCCAATAAGGCCTGGGCACTGTACGTGGCTGAGCTGAAGGAGCTGCTGGAGGACCAACGAAAGAAGGTCGGCATCCATTGGCAGGACAAGTACCAAGGGTGGGAGGTCAAGGGGGACCTGATCCAGAACTTTCTCAACTATTGTAAGATGGTTGAGGAGGGCAGGGCTCACGGCTTTAATGTCGCTGATAACATAGCCCTAACCAACTGGCTCAAGGTTTCTGGGCTGGATAAGGCGACACGTGGCTCCTTAAAAGTCATGTGTGCCCCACACTCTACCCTGAAGGCCTACAAGGTCATCATTAAACAAGCTCTCGAGGCAGAGGAGCTGTTTGAGGGTGGAGTGCCAGCAGTGAAGGCTACCCAGGCAGGCGGGCGTACCCAGGGTGGCTCCAAGACGTCTGAGGCTGACCGAAGCCAAGGAGGGCGTAGGGGCAACCATCACAAGCGCAAGGGAGATCATTCACCTGATTCTGACAGGAGGTCACACTCCAAGTCGGTGTTCAGGCGGGTGGGTGGTCAGCCCAAGCAGGGCAACGCGTCTGACAATGGGGGCAGTGGCCAGGGCAAGTCCAAGATACAATGCTACCTGTGCAAGGGGTGGGGGCACATCAAGAAGGAGTGTCCCAGCTTCAAGAAGTCCCAGGGCCAGGGCAGCAACAAGAATAACAACAACAACAACAAGAAGAACAACAACAAGTCCCAGGCAGGCCAGCCTTCAAAGGGCAGTCAGCAAGAAGACAACAAGGAGCAGTGACTGTCTGAGGCAACCCCTACACACCTTAATTCACCCAAGGGGGAGGCCAGGTGCTCCAATGCAGATTTTATATCTGGGCAACAAGAGGGTGATCTCCAGGTTCAGTGTGGCCCCAGGTCACCTGGAGAGGTACAGGTTCCTATGAAGACGTCCTTGACAGCTGATGCAGCTGTAAGTATGTCTGACCCTATGCATCCTCGTGCTGGGCACGAGGGTGGACCTCTCATTTTGAGAGAAACCAATGTACAACCACAGAGGGGTGTGAAGGCCTCTGGTGGTATGCATGTGGTCCCTGCTGGCGGTCCAGGTGTTGGGCATGAGCAGGGTGACTCAGGCTCTGAGTCAGAACAGGATGGAAGTCAGCATGGTGATGCTGGACAACCTGACAGCACAGTCCTGACTGTGCCAGGGACTGCTTCCTCTGTGTACCAGGAGTTGGGTGCCCGAATCCACAACATGTTTGGGCATGCCACTTCTCTGTCAAACAACTTTGCCTTCCGTATGGGCAGGGCACCCCTTCTTAAGGCGTGTCAGCAAGCTGCCTCACGGTGTAAGTGCCAGTTGTCCTCCAACAAGCCCAGGAAATCACATGCCAAAGCTCTACCTCAGAGCATTGGTGATCTGCAGTGTGATATCCAACACATCAGGGGCATGCAACTGTTGGTGTGCGTGGACAGGTACACGAAATACAAGGTGCTGGAGCATTTACCTTCTATGAAGAACAGGTACTTGCTGGCTGCCCTGCAGAATGTAAGAGCCAAGTTTCCTACCACAAGGATCCAGGTGGACATGCAGTTTCAGCATCTCAAGGGTGATCCTACCCTTCCTGAGTTGCTGGTTACACCTAGGGAGGCTCATGGGCAGCAGGGTGCTATCGAGAGGGCAATCCAGGAGGTCAAGAAATTGATCATCTCTGAAGACTGGGTACCCTTGTCTGCACCTGCACTTGTCAGGAGTGCATGGCTGAGGAACGTGGAGCAGCAGCTGAACAGCAGGGTTAACTTCTACTATGATGGAGTTGCTGTCAGCCCAATGGGTCTATATCATGGCCTGTGCCCACCACATGTGCTGGAGGGCTGGAAACATGCTGCACATGTCACCTTTGCCAAGCTGAGGGAGAAGGACCGGGGTTGGAAGATGCTGGAGCCACAAGTGGGTCAGAAGGTCCTAGCTTGGAAGGAACCTAGCCTTTATGGCAAACGTGGTAGCTGGAGTCCTGGGGTGGTTACCCAGGTTGATGAAGCTAGCCACGCATGCTTGGTCAGCATGGAGGACGAACCAAAGCATGTACACCGGCTGAGTTGGTCATATGTCAAGCCTAACCTGATGAATGAGGGCAGTCAGGCACAAGGCTCACAGGATCTGCAGGATTTTCAGGTCCCAGGTGACATCACTGACGCAACGACCACATCTGTTGCAGGGGAATCTGTCAGCCCTGGCCAGGTTGCAGAGGTACTTGTTGAACAGGCTGCAAGGTCAACAGCTGGGGAGTCAACTGTCAAGCCCAAGGCACTAACCAAGCCCAGGGGGACAAGTTTGGCTGGATTGATTGGGGCTCTACAAAGGGCCAAGAAGCAGCCCAAGGTAGCCAAGCTCAGGTGGCATGGCAATCTGGGGCTGGACACTGCCTTAGAGGTAGACACTAATTCTCAGGTCTCCATTATTGGGACCAGGGCTGCAGCAGGGTACAGCATGTCTGAACCCAGCTATCAGTTTGTGTCTGACTTCAGTGGCGGGGTACACGTGAAGGTACTGGGTGAGGTATTCATTCCTATCCTTGGACAGGACACTGCTTTTTGTGTCTTGGAGGGCTATCAAGGACCTGCTCTTCTGGGGCAGAATTTCCTATGCCAGGATGGGGTAGTGATCACGTCCTCTCTCCTGACTAAGGAAGGGGCTGGTCAGGTCCCACTGATTAATTTCAGGACCACTCACCTATCACGTGCAGTAACCAGGACGGTTAAGCGTGTGCAAGTGTGCCAGGGGCAGGAGCCCTTGGTTGATGACCTCATACTGCCAGCTGCTAGTCATCCAAGCAGTTTGGGCATTGGTCCTCACTCACTTGCTGGACACAGCCCTATCAACTACCAAGGCCTGGTGAAGCTCATGTCCTCTCCCATTATGTGTCCCCAGGTCACACTGGGTCTGATTAAATCTGGGGAGGACTGGATCTCCAAGAAATGCGTGGAACCTGTCAATGACCTGCCTCCTGCACGACGTCTACTCAAGCTCAAGTTTGTCATCAAGATGAAGGAGGTGGACGGGGTCAAGGTACCACATGTCAGGCCAGTGCTGAATGAGTTCAAGGGTACTGGTGAGTGCACTGCTGAGGAGTTGTATACCCCTGGCATGCTGCATGATACTTGGAGGCTGCTGCTGTGTGTCTTTCTAGGCCTTCTCAACAAGGGCTTGGACTATGGCTCAGTGGTGATAGACTTCAAGAGGGCATTTCTGGAGGGTGATGCAGATGTGGCACAGGAAAAGTGGGAGGGCAAGACGCCTTTCTATGTTAGGGTGCCTGCTGTATGGAAAAGGGACATCCACACGGAGTTCCTTAAAATCCTCAAGGGCCTGGAGGGCCTGAGGTCAAGTCCAATAATCTGGAGGGAGACTCTCAACCGTTTCCTGAAGGAGCATTGCAACTTGAAGGTCTCTCCTGTAGACCCCTGTCTGTTTCTGGGGCAATGGGAAGGCCTGCCAGTGTATGCTTCGCTGCACGGGGATGACCTACATCTGATAGCTCCCACGTCGTGGCTTAAGGAGCTGATCTCCATCATTAAGTCCAAGTTTCCTCTGGGTAGGGAGCAATGGCAGGTGGAGAATGAGCCTCTGCTGTTTGTGGGCATGGAGGCCACACTGGTGAAGAAGGGGGGGAGTGGCGTATGCTGCTGGTGGGGGCAATGACTATCAAGAGACCCTCATTAGCAAGCTTCCTCCAACCATCACACAGGCACTGTGTCCCATGGTGAGGGGCATGGTTGCTTGGGTGGCAGGCATTTCCAGGCCAGACCTTATGGTCATAGCCAGGTTGCCTGATGACATGCTGGTGGAGCTAGGGTCTGCCAAGGTGGCTGATCAGGTCAGGGCTTCATCTGGCATTCTGTTGTCTGCAGTGGATTTATCACAACCCATTTGCATGGAGCTGTATGTGGATAGCTCAATGGACAGCAGGCAGGTCTCCAAGGTCAGGGGCAGGGCTGCAGGGCTCTTTGTGCTCAGACAGGAAGGCCTGGGGAGTTTGGTGAGCTGGTTTAGTCGCCTGCACAAACGGGTGGCTGTCAGCAGTGATGTGGCAGAATGCAGGGCTATTTGTGAAGGCATTCACACAAGCCTTTATCTGAAGGAGTTGCTTCATCAGATGACTTCTAACACTCCTTGGCCACTTCAGGTTACCACTCTTCTAAAAACAGACTCCATGGGGATGGTGCAGTTTGTGCACAGGCAGATGGCCAGAAGTAGGGACTTGGATTATCTCCTTCTTAAGGAGTTGTCCTCCTTGGCCAATATTGAGCATATCCCTGGGGTTGACAATCCTGCTGATGCTTTGACCAAGCTAGTGCAGAAGGCAGCAGTGCAATACAAGGTTCTTCAGTCTCTGATGGACCCATCTCAGCAAGCTGTCTAAGCTGGTGCATGGTTATAGGGCATTGGAGAGCAGATTGTGTGGTAGTGTCAGCATTGTGACTGGCATAATACCTGTATTTTAGTCTGTACTAAGGCTCATGGACCATGGTACACTCACTCTGATTTTAATCAGGATACAGCCAGGTTTTGGCTGGGGTTCATGCTGTTGACTACACAAGGTTGACAGGTCCATTACAGACCATGTATTCTATTTTAAAAGAAATGTATATTTGTACATACTTCTCACAATGGTCTGGGAACCTTTATTCTGGGGTTTATAGGGCGGGGTTCGATTCCCTGGTATTATGTTTCTACAAGCTGGCCTGTTCAGGTGTTTGCCTGTTCAGACTTCCCTAGTTCCCCAGGGCAGGATTTAATTGTTGCCTATGTGTTTCATTTTGTCATTTGTTTGCTGTGGCAGTTTACCATCTGGCAAGTAGACGGGCGCCGTAAGACGGGCGCCAATAGACCCCTGTTGAGAGAATGACAGGCAAACTATTGTAATACGCCTTACTTTGTCAAGTGGTATTTTAATTGTCATGGATTTATTGTACTTATATTGAATATGTACTGGGTTTTATGGGATTAGTATCTGGGATTAATGTAACTCACCGCCAGAAGGTCATTGTACTGGAGGCTCTACCGAGGTGATGGGATTAATTCCTGGAGAAGACCTCATAGAATTAACCTGTATGTATTTAATTTTGTGTGCTTCTAATATCTGGTGGTACTCTGTAATGCCACTTCCATAGGTTTTTCTCCATTTCTCATGAATGGTTTTCCCTGTGGCAGATCTGTTTCTTTTCCAGTTCCTTAAAAGAAAGGGCTGGGGGAATGGCAATGGCCATTAAAGACATCTGTTCAAGCTTCAAGCTGGAGTGAAGGACATTTCAAGCTACTTCAAGGGTCCCTGGCAGGGGATGTGATCCCTAAAGAAAAGAAGGGATTGGAGTTAACGTAAAGGATTTACGTTAGATGGATAGAGATTGTTACGCTCTTTCCAACGGCACCTTGAACGCCTCATTTGGTTAAGGAACGTAAAAGTTATGACGTTTCCTAGGCTGTGCCGACAGTACCCGGCGCGCCACTGTGGGCGCGTACGGACACAGGATGTACAAGTGTCACTTTGATAGTCCGCAGGACGTTGACAGGACTTGTACAGGACTTGATGGTCAATTGATAGGTAGGCGCACTGTAGCGCGCCAGGACCTATGAGACAATTGATGCTGACTAGTGTACGGATAGGTCCACAGGACTAGCCGTATGGACAATTGATAGATCTGCGCGCCAAAGGCGTGCCAGAGTCTGTGTAATCAATTGATTGACAGTTCAGCTGTGACAGTGCAGCTGAATACTTGGACGCGTCCCTAGCAAGCTATATGAGTGACTTGGTCACACCGGGACGCTAGTTCTTGCGTGCACGTTCTCTTGGCACTGCGACCCTGTCGTCTGTGCTGCGTGCAGTCTTGGAAGTGACGTGACTTACGTCTGTGTTTCCTGATTATTAATAAAGGCAACTTCCTGCAAGAACCATGGCGGAATTCGTGGCATTCTACCCTCACAACTGCATGAAGTCCCCCAGCGACCACTCCTCGTGTGAGGCTGCCCGGGAAGCGGCCTCGTAGCCTACTGAGGTGGCGACTGAGTGATCGCCCTGACGCCCGAGCTGTTCCAGCATCCGCTGCATGAGACCCTGCCCTGATTGCACCGCAGCCACGAGAGTCTCAAGGGTAACCACGGGTTCCGCCGGCACCATAACACCCGCCACACCAGGACCCTCCGCGGCAATCCGTACGGTACTAGGTAAACTCGGTCCCTCCGCAGGACGTGACATCGACGGTCCGTCCTGGGCAGGCCGGAGACGAGGCTCCAAGGAGACCAGGAAGTGGGGCTCCGGTGGGACCTCTTCCGCTCGGGAGCGCGGTTCCAGGGAGACATGGAAGGTAGTCTCTTCTTGGCCCGCATCGGGCGGGTTGCTAGCGGGAGCCTCATCAATCGGCTCCTCCCTAGCCGGCCGTTCGGCCCTGGCCACCGCGGTCTCTGTCGGATCCGTTCGCCGTCGCCGATTCTCTCGCTCTTGCTCCAACCCCACCGCCGACCCCCACGTGCGCTCCCAGTGCCGATCCGCTGGTCGGCGAGGAGGTGGTGACGCTTGGCGAGCGGGGCGTACATCAGTCCCGGAGTCCGAGCGGGAACGCGAACGGGAGGGCGGGGATGGCGAGCGACGACGTGCCGGCCCCTCCGGAACACGTCGAGGAGCAGCTTGGCTGCCCCCACCCCATCCGGTCGCCCTTGGAAGACTCCGCGTCTCGCGCCCTGAAGGTCGCCCCCAGCCCGTCGCCGGCGGTGGCGCCTCATAACGAGGCACAGGACGGCTTCTTCCGCCGCTCCCCTGGGAACCCCGAGACGGCGGATCCCCGCGGAGGGGAACGAGAGGGAGGGTGTGGAGGATGGTCGTCGTCGTCGGAACTGGAGTCATATCCCTCACTCCCATCATCCTGGTCCTCATCATCCATCGCCACAACGCGATCCAGAGCCTGCCGCAACGAATACTGCCCTTCTCGCAGGCATTTTTCACCCCGTAGCCCCCTCTGGCGGAAGATACCGGGGGAAGTGGTACACTAGGAACTCGCTACTGAGAAAACTGAGATTTCCTGAGATTTCCTGAGATTTCCTGAGAAAAAAACTGAGATTTCCTGAGATTTCCTGAGATGTCCTGAGATTTCCTGAGATTTCCTGAGATTTTCCTGAGATTTCCTGAGATTTCCTGAGAAAGTGACCTGAGATTTCCTGAGATTGGCCTGAGAAAATTGGCTTTTTCTCAGGAAATCTCAGGAAATCTCAGGGCTAAGTGGAAACTGAGATTTTACGTGGACACTGAGATTTTTTTTTCTCAGGCTGAAAATCTCAGGGCATTTTCTCAGGCGCTTAAAATCTCAGGGCATTTTCTCAGGCATGCCATTGCCAGAATTAAATGTGTATTCTAACAAGCATAACACCATCATGCAATAAATCCAACAATTCATTAATGAATTAAATATGTTATTAGCACATCTTGTGGTATTAGGCGTGGCATTCATGGCATCACGCTGTTTGATAGTAATGAACTTATGTTTCATTGTGGCATTCTGTGACTCATCATTTCAATACCATCAAAATATAAAACATCGACTCAAAACTGCTCTCATCCTATTTCTGGATTGCTAGCTGATGGCTCATGGCCATATAACAGCTGGCATGCCAGAGCCCAGCAACGGTGGTTTCACTCAATATTGATGTGTACGTCTTCTCGTCGAGCTTGTATGCTCCACGATCTGCATCAAGTCATCCCCCAAAGAAAGAAAGCATACAGAAAGCAAGGAGTTAAATTTACAAACATGATAATAATGCCATATGCAACATGATATTCCAAGAATGATATAGAAGGCGGGCATGCTGCCATGCATTGCGTGACTGCGTGCAGGCGTGCAGCTAGGTGTGCGTGCGTGGGCGAGTGCGTGCAGTTGTGCATGAGTGCGTTTGTGCAGGCGTGCCTTGGCGGGTGGGTTGATGGCTGTGTGCATGCGTGCGTGCGTGAGTGGGTGCGTGAGAGTGTGCAGCTATGTGTGCGTGTGCGTGCACTTGTGCATGTGCGCGTTTGTGCAGGCGTGCCTTGGTGGGTGGGTTGATGGCTGCGTGCATGCGTGCGTGCGAGGGTAGGTGCGTGGGAGTGTGCAGCTAGGTGTGCGTGCGTGCAGTCGGTGGGCGTGGTGAAGTCTCCGGGGTGTCGCTGTGGACATGGGTGGGGCACTGGACTCGTGGGTGATACCGTTGTGGGAGGTGAATTGGGTGGGTACTCGTGGTCCTGGGTATTGTAGAGTGTGTGTGTGTGTGTGTGTTGGACTATTGGGGGGACCCCCCCCCTTTGGCGGGGGTCATGGGGGACATTGTTATGGGTTGATTATGTAGTAGTTGTGAGTCGCAGTTGTAGCCGTAGCTCGTGCGTAGGTCACAGGTTCGTGTGAGGGTTGGGGATGCTTGGGTTGCGTGGGTGGCTTGGGTATGGTACGTAGGCGGGCTTGCCGGTGGTCGGTGCAGCAGTGTCAGTTATGGTTGAGTGGACAGCTGATTGGTTGCCCCGGAGGCCGGGGTGGATGGTTATGCTTCACGTGGATGGTGGGGTGGAGTCATCGTATGTTGGGGCAGCGGGGCGGGGTGGGCGGGGTGCAGTGGTGTAGGGGAACCTCGTTGTGGGGCGGTAGGTTTGTTTAGTAGGTGGTTTGTTATGTTGGTGTGGAAGGTGGTGTATGTAATACGGAAGGGTGGTAGTCAGATAGGTTGGTTTGGGGGGACTCAAGGTGCCAGATGGTCGGGTGGGTCATCGGATGGTTTGGGGGAGGAGGGCGGTGTTACGGTGTTGTGGGGGACCTCAGCGTGGGGGCGAGAGTAGTCCGTAGTCAGGTGGGGATGGATAACGGCATGTGGATGTCTGTGACGTATATTTGTGGGTGGGGCGGGTATGGAACAGGCAGGGGAGTGGGGCGAGTGGGAGTTAGCGGGGTGGAGGGTGCTGGCATTGTGGCGGGATGGTTGGAGGCACACGGACACACGTAATGGCAAGAGTAACTGCATGCATAGCAACATTGGACCAGCTGTTCCTAGAACATCTGCAACCCTCAGCACAACAACCAACAGCAACTGACAACTGCCGACAGTGACAACGTTAGCAAGATGTGACGCCAAGTCCACTGGAGACCCCGATGTAATTTCAGGTGGTTCCCAGTCCTGCCGTGTACTTCACTTAATTCGGGGCCGCACACTTCGTTTGGTGCAGCAAGGGCTCGTGGCCGGTATGGTGGTAGCCGGTAGGCTTGATTGCCATGGATATCCGGCGTGGCGGAGGGGCCGCAGGGAGCGAGGCACCATGGAGGAGGCGATGGAGCGATTGAAGAAATGTAGGCAGTAGCCCGGTGCCCAGCAGCAGCGGAAGTGGAAATATTGCTTGACGCGGTGCGTGCGGTGGGATGGTAGGCACTGCCTGCCATCACCCGGACATTTCCTGTTACGGCACAGCCCGCAGTCGGCCATATTGGAGCAGACGGGCCTTGCTGCGAATCGAGGGCGTGATATTGCACGGGAAAAAACCATGCCGAGAGTCTCAGGGCGTCTCGCATGGCGACAGCTGCAGCGTGAGGGCCGACAAGCTCGAGATGCAGGTCTCGTCGGTACATGTGGGCCACTGGCGAGGTCGCCAATGTGATGGAGCCCTCTCCATCGTGCCAGTCGGACATCACTCAACAGCCAACAACGATCTTTTGTGCGACCAGCAGCCTCCGAATTCCCTAAGTCCGGACTCCGGACGCAGCGCCCCTCTCCAACGGACTGCACGCGGAAATTTGAAATTCAGCCCGAAGGGCACGCGCCGCGCCAGAGCTGGCACAGGAAGTGGACGTTGCACGTGAATTGGAGAACGCCACCGTGACAAAGACCAAGGCGATAACGGCAGGTACGCAGCCTTGGCAGCGCCATAATTTTACTTGGACACCATGCGCGGTGCTGTAGGCAGCCATATGCATATCATTCACAGTGACTCGATGTAAAGTCGGGTGGTGTAATAGCGACATCACCGGGCCCGCTACGTTTTTTGTAGCGGGCCCGGCACCAACCAAGTGACGTGACTCTGCCAGATGATGATTTGATAACGCAGATGATTTGATAACGCTGTTCAGCATTATCAAACGTGAACGTCAAGCACTCAATCGGCGAGTTTTTCGTGAGCCAGGAAGCGCTCTTCTCTAGGTATTCCTGTGGTTTCGCAGTTCCCTACATCTTGTGAGGTACATAGGGACAGTTTAGGTGAGAATACCAGGCCCTCTCTCTCTCTCTCTCTCTCTCTCTCTCTCTCTCTCTCTCTCTCTCTCTTCCTCTCTCTCTCTCTCTCTCTCTCTCTCTCTCTCTCTCTCTTCTCTCTCTCTCTCTCTCTCTCTCTCTCTCTCTCTCTCTCTCTCTCTCTGTCCACTATCTCACTTTCTCGGTCCAAAAATCAAGCCATCACTCACAAACAGCCACGCGACTGCTGTGCTCTCACGCCGTCTCATTACACACAACTGATTTAGGTAATGCAACGTTGTTGGCGCGTCAAGGCGTCGGGTTTTCATCTCACTTAAAATCGTTGTGTGTTCCCTTTGCTGCTTTGCTGGATAACGCATGTTTCCCTTGCATGCAGGCAATCTACCTAACACAACCATGGCGCACACATCGGCCAGCCCAGCATGGCGGGGAGGGCACCTGCGGACACAGATTTTGTAGGCTCTGAGCCCTCATCACATCGCTGTAGCACTGGACAGTCTCCTGCGGTAAATTTCTAGAAAGTCGTCCATTAATTTCAGCAATGATCGCTGGGACAGCCCTACGCGGATGTTATACTGCATTTGTAAGATGCTTGTGGCTGTGCATCTTGCCCGCCACCCTCGGACTGTGATTGAGTGCACTTCTCCTTCATGTGTTTTGTCAGTACAGTTTGTCATGCTAATGTAATGCAAAAAACCGCAATTCAGGCAGCAAGGTAGCAGCCATGTTGATTTTGATGATGATGATGATGATGATGACTTGGTTTAGGTGGTCTTTTGAACTTGTTGATTTTAATGAAATAAGTTTACCTGTGCGTGGTGTTGATTTGTCAGTTTGCTACGCCTTTGGTTGTCATGTTGACGTTTGTCATGTTAACATTTGTGGACATTTTGTCATGTTAACAATTTTTTTGGCCTTCGTTTGTTAACGTCTTGACATTTCTTGACACATCACCTTGGTTTGTCAGTGTATTGACATTTTTTTCCGTGTTGATATGTTGATATTTCAAAGATTGTCAAGGTTTTGTCAACCTTTCAACATTCTGTCAAGGTTTGTCAAGCCTTTGATGTTATCATGTCAAGCTTTTGTCAAGTTCTGTCAAGGTTTGTCAAGGTCATGTCAGTTGATATGTCAAGAATCTATATTACTAATTTGGCAATGTAAGGTAATCCGACACTATTCAGGGCATCACCGAGTACGCGGCCAATCCAGAAGGGGCGGACTGACTGACCACCAATCCGCGCCAAGCGCACGGAAGAACTGCCAACCAATCCGCGCAAAGCTCCCAGCGAGCGAAGCGAGCGGCCGCTTTAGCGGCCTCCTCTCTGGAGGGCAGCGAAGGAGACCGTCAGTCCGTCACGATTCCTCTCCGGAGTGCAGCGAAGGAGTACGCTTCTACGAACTACAGTATGCGTCTACAGCGGGCAGCGGGCAGTCCCTCCATGGTCTCTCTACCGCCAAAAATTGATTATTATTATTTTTTTTTTGGCTGTGTGATGCCAGCGGTCACACTAGAACTATTTGACAATTCTTGACAAACAATTGTCAAAGTTTGTCAACACTCCGTTCCTAGTGTGGCAGCGAGGATGGCATGCCTGCACCAAGGAAGAGGAGGGGTAAGCAGCCTGCAGCAGAAACTGATTCCTCCATCTGCAGCGGCAGTGATAATGGTAGCCAAGAGGATGTGGCTCCACCTAGCAGCGACAGTGATGACCCATGCAGCTACAATGCGTCTGAACCTGCACGGGCAAGCGTGGACGGAGGGGGAGAGGAAGGAGGCAGCCTGCAGCAGAAAATGCTGCTGATTCTGCCCGTGGTGGCGATGGCCGCGAGTATGCGGCTGAACCTACGCGGGGGAATCGTGGGCAGAGGGGGAGAGGGGGTAGGCAGCACAAGAATGTGGCTGAACCTAGCCGGGGCGACCTTGCACCAACGAGGAGAAGTGCAAGGGCGTATGGAAAAGTGAGCTACGCTGAAGCAGATTGTAGCAACTCGTCTAGTGACTGAAATTGATGTTCTTATTAAACTTGAAGAGCTGTACTCCAACTGCACAAGAAGTTATTATAATTTGTAATCAAAGTGATTTCTGGTTGCGTGGTATGAATGCGATTTCTCTGTGTGCATGAGGTTTTCAGTTTTTCTCAGGCCTTAAGTTTCCCAGATATTCTCAGTCTCAGATTTTCTCAGGCAGCAACCTGAGAAAAAAACCGGGCGCCTGAGAAATTTCGTTCCTGAGAAAAAAAATCTCAGGCCAGGCGACTTTCTCAGGCTGATCTCAGTTTTTTCTCAGTTTTCTCAGTTTTCTCAGGTGATTTTCTCAGTTTTCCTGAGAAAACTGAGATTTTTCTCAGTTGATCTCAGGAAATCTCAGGAAATCTCAGGAAATCTCAGGAAATCTCAGGAAATCTCAGGCAGCCTTCCTGAGAAAACTGAGAAAACTGAGAAAAACTGAGAAAAATCTCAG
>RPFO01000022.1:1166412-1171412 GCA_009746045.1 Mesostigma viride
GTAACTCTGTCAATTGAGGACGAACCTAAACTTTCAATTTGTAAGTCAACGGTAACTTACCCTTCCCCCCTCTGCAGTGGAACCACCGTAAGATCCACTTCCCCTCCTGTCACCGCCCTCTTGCTGCTCGAACGGACTTCCCTGTAAAAATAGCAAACGCGATTGTCCATTCACAAGAAAAAAATTACTACAAAAATAAACAAGGATATACGCACGCAAACCTTTTCAATACAAGTAAACCGGAGAGGAATCTGACGCACTCATGTACCTGGGTGCTTCCCGCCATTGAGCGGGCTTCTCTTGCACCAACATCCTCTTGCCGGCCCTGCGAACATTTCAACGGAAAGTAAAAATCCGCTTAGTTGTCGGAAATGACATGTCTGGCGAATATTGCAAAAAAATGCGTATTGTATTTCACGACATCAATTTAATGGGCGGAGACTTACGAAGATCGGCCCGCCACCTTCCAAATTGCCCAGCGTCATATCGAAAACATCCTTCCCCTCCATCGACCCCCTTCCCCCTTCCCCTCTGCCGCGGCGGGGGCATATCGCCCGTCGCGACCGGCTTGGAAGTCGCGGGGGGATCCCTTGCGGTTGAGGGCACTGCGGCCGACTCGTGCACACTCCCCCCTCTTTTGGGCTACTGCGGCAGGCGCGGCATGGGAGGGCGCGGCGGCTACTGTCTCTGGCGCATTCTGAGCCAACCGACGCAACCTTAGCTCCTGCTGGAGCAGGGTTTCGAAACGAGGCATGAATGTGCGCTTGGAGGTATAAGGCACCTTGGCGACTTCAGGTTTGTCATTAAGGATGTCTTGGTACAGCGCGAATTGCTGTTCACGAGTGCCATTCGCGAGTCGCTCAAACCGCTCAATCTGAATCCGCTTAACCGGATCGTCCACCATCTCAAGACCACCGTGGTACTCATCCTTCCCAGTGACCGCGGCAAAGCTGACACCAGATTCCACCATTGGGGGCGGCGTGCCCTCCCTTGCACGCTTGTGAGGAGGCTGTTGTGGGGAGGCGCCTTGGGCCTGAACTGGTTGCCCTTCTGACCCTTCCCCCCTAGGGGGAGAGTCGCCGACCACCTGCGATGTAGGGCCGCCCTTTTCCATCTGCAACACAAAACAAAAAAATTGGAAAAAACATACGAGTCAGCAGGAAGATGCGCCCCACGTCGCAACTCAATACAAAAAATGCATCATTATGTCAAGGTACAAACAACGTTATAATTCAGAATGAACAGAGATTCATAACAAGAGAACGACGCACTAAAAGATGCGACCGCCGTCGCAACTTTCGTCAATTCACTCTCTATACAAACAACTCTATGTCCCTCATAAAGAATCAATTGGCAAGGAAATGCAAAAAAATTCCGTTACCACCTCCGTCGACCCATAAGTGGTTCGCGAATGGGAAATCGCTGCTGATTTTCGGTCGAGCCCTTCACGGTATTTTCGAAATCTCGAGGCAAGGTTGCGCGGAAGAGGGCCCCCCTCAATCATGCGTGCGATCGGACTGGCCATGGAAACGGATACCTGGTTCCTGGACTGCCTTGCACGGTCAACCATCTTGAAACTTCCCCGGAGAAGGAAATCAGACGTCAGACGGTTGAATATGCGAACGTCAAGATTTGACCAACCCATCATCCATTCCACCACCTTCTCCGCGGCATCATGGAAGACCTGCCTCTCATCCGCCACTCCTCGAGACCCAAACACACAATCGGCCGTGTTATCGTCGTGCCTCTTAAGGCGAATGTTCACGTCCTCTTTGTCATCATCCATTTCCGACAGCCGAATTACAGCCCTTTTGGCTCCGTCCACTCCATCCTCAAGAAGGACGTCCATCTGCGCCCCTCCCACACAATTGTTGTCAACGTATTGTTGCAAATGACGGGAAATCATGTCCTTTCCAAAAGCTACGATGTGTTCCCCACACAGACCCATGTCGGTAATTGACAGCTTTTTACATTTCCTATCCCGGCACTTCTTTTCGGGATCCTTCTCAAAAATCCGGAAAACAGCGTCCTGATATGGACGTCCCCTTATGTCGACCGTCAGACTGGACATCTGCGAAACCAGAACATACCGGCCGCGAGTAGTTTATATTATTAAAAAAAACTGGCATTTATTAAGTCATCTTCATCTATTTATGCGAGCTAAAATTTGAAGAAAATGCAACAAAGAAACGCCCTGGGGCGCAACTTCCTCAACAACCACTTTCTACGTACAAACGAATGGCAATCACATCGACTACGATTGTCACTACATACGAATGTCCAGACAATATAATGTGTATGTAGAGGGGGGGCATTCAAGACCAGAGAAACGCCGGCGGGCGCAACTCATATCAATATAGACTGTCCCGCGACTCGTTCCACTCTCTGCAGGTTTTGCAACAACCGATCGAGCGAACTCTCGGAACCTCTTTCGCCGCCATTTCATCGACACGAGCGAACATCTCTTCTTTGGCGGCCACCAACTTTGCCTCCTTGTTGCCGGTGTCAGGATAGATTTCGGACCTCCTCGTCTTCATCGGGGCCACTCTCTCCAAATACTCTGCACACAGAGAATCCTGCTCCTCCTCCACAATCGCCTTCACGCCGGATACAATCGCTTTGGCTTTTGTTTCCACGCGAAAATCGAACTCTCGTTGAGTTATCAGCGGAATGTCGGCGAGTGCAAAACACATACGCCGATAAAGTTCGCTTACATCCGTGTCACGCGAGTCGGCAAAAGGTGTCGTCATCAAAAAGCATCTCAAGCTACTCCAACCATTTTCTTGGGCGCCGGCAACGTAGCCTCCCTTTGCCAAGTCCGCACCTGTCGCGGAGTCTTTGACTATCCAATCTTCAAGGAAGTACTCGTCTCCCCTGGTGAAATCAAAATTTACACCCACGACCTCTCCGACAGTCATGTCCAAGCGAAGTCGCAGGGCCCCCCCCGCCAATCCAGGTCCGAGGGCGCCCGCCATTCCAAGTCCGCGACTGAGGGCATTTTCGATGTGACGAGAATGTTCTTCGTGCTTTCGGCAATACAAGTCAAATCCGAGAGCGGTTTTCTTGCAAGTGGACACATCACACTTGCGCGGCGCCCCTATTGAGCGAGCAACACTCTGAATGACAGTGGCAACCGCTTGGTGTTGTTGAAGTCGTTGCCAATCCTCCATTAGGAGGTGACTAGACGAATCGGACGAATCTTCCGTCGAACCGGACATCTGCGACAGTTACGATAACATACCGGCCCCGGAAAATAAAATTCAAAAAACGTATTGAAATTTTTTAATTGTACTTGTTTATTAATACGAAGGTTTAAATTTGCCACAAAGAAACGCCCCAAGGCGCAACTTATCTATTCAATGTGCGATTGATGTTCTGAAACCTTCCAGACTTTCACAATGTCCGGTATCACCGGACTCGGACGAGGAGTCGAGTCGGAAGCGAGCCAGTAATCCTCGACTATTTTTTTGATGTACAATGGAAGACTCCTTCCATTATGTCGAAGTGTGTCGGTCCTTTGCCTTTTGGCCAAACTCTCCTTAACCTCCACCATTTCCTGCGCGTAGGAGGAAAATGATACGTTATAAATAAACATTAAAATTAAAATAACATCATATAAACAAGTTATTACTCTACATTTCAAGTTTTTCTAAGAGGCAGAGCCGTCGTGGAAGTTGAAGGAGAAGTCGACATCAGACCCCATAGTTTTATCCAGTATCGTCGTCACGTTAACCCCCCACTTCACCCCTGCCAGCACCTCCCTCGCTTGCCTCAGACGTTCGCATCTATCCTTATGCCTACTCCAGTCCGCACGCTGGCACTCCTCACTGCAATATCTGGCATCCCTACATCCTCTACACCACTTCTGAGGTCCTGTTTCGCACCCACACCCCTCCTTGGAGCACTTTCGCGTACTACGCATGCGATCCCCATCCCTCACGATCGGGTCAGAGAGCAAGAAAAAGTTCATGTTGAGGGGTACTGCCCCTACACATGCATCAGCCCTCACGCGCAGAGAATGCGTAACATTCGGGTAAAATGCGCGCCCGTAGGTGCACCCAAGCTGAGCCCCTTCCTCTTCCCCCAACTCTATCTTTGGCCCCTTTGTAATGAACGACACCAAAAGGCGGAACTCCGTCCTTGGGTCTATGGGCACTCTTAGATCCATCTGTGGTCTGAAAAAACCCTCTTGAATACAGAAGTTCATATCAGCTAGCTGGGCGTACATAATTCTCTCCATTTGGCTGAACGAATCAAACGCCAATAAAACGGCCAAGTGGCGGCCTGTCCTCTCCTGCGCGACTCGAACTTCCTCGAATATGACACGCGACAGAAAGCGAACTTGTTTGAAAACGTTTTGAAGGACGCTTCCGTAGACTTCATTCACGATCTCGGACTCCATCTTTTTCAGGGAAAAAACGAACAAAAAAATTCATAAACATTAATTTATTATTTTATAATAACAAGTTACTATTCCTCGGAATAGTTTTTTTTTATCCATTCCACAAACGCGTTTGTCACAAACACCTTCCATGCTTTCTCAAGAACTTGTCCCCCTGATGTTTTTGAGTATTCAAACTCGTCATCCGAAGAAACCAACTCCGGCACATCCTCCGAGAGGGTCTCTAAGTTGTCATTGGCTTTCCTTTTGCGCTTGTGGTTTCCGAAGCATTTTTTTGGTTCTTCTTCTGACATTTGTTCTGCAACCATGGAGTCATTTCGAGGGGGGTGTGGTTTAACGGGTGCAGATTTAAAGTAATTTGTTTTAGGTGAACGTTTACCATTCCATAAGAACAGGGATGGGACGATGGTAAAACCTTCATTAGATATTTTAAACGAACGAGAAGCAACAGAAACGACGGCGGGCGTAACTATCATGGTAAACATTGATATCACAAGAACACAATGGACCTGAACGCGCTGCAACCTTCACGACAAATACTTCGACATCGAAGATGCAAAAGAAACGACGGCGGGCGTAACTGTCACGGAAAGATTGA
>RPFO01000022.1:1173912-1363912 GCA_009746045.1 Mesostigma viride
GCAAGCGTAAGCGTAAGCGTAAGCGTAAGCGTAAGCGTAAGCGTAAGCGTAACCGTAAGCGTAACCGTAAGCGTAAGCGTAAGCGTAAGCGTAAGCGTAAGCGTAAGCGTAAGCGTAAGCGTAAGCGTAAGCGTAAGCGTAAGCGTAAGCGTAAGCGTAAGCGTAAGCGTAAGCGTAAGCGTAAGCGTAAGCGTAAGCGTAAGCGTAAGCGTAAGCGTAAGCGTAAGCGTAAGCGTAAGAGGGATGGAGGGAGGGAGGGAGGGAGGGAGGGAGGGAGGGAAAGGGAGAGGGAGAGGGAGAGGGAGAGGGAGAGGGAGAGGGAGAGGGAGAGGGAGAGGGAGAGGGAGAGGGAGAGAGGGAGAGGGAGAGGGAGAGGGAGAGGGAGAGGGAGAGGGAGAGGGAGAGGGAGAGGGAGAGGGAGAGGGAGAGGGAGAGGGAGAGGGAGAGGGAGAGGGAGAGGGAGAGGGAGAGGGAGAGAGAGAGGGAGGAGGAGGGAGGGAGGGAGGAGAGGGAGGGAGGAGGAGGGAGGGAGGGAGGGAGGGAGGGAGGGAGGGAGGGAGGGAGGGAGGGAGGGAGGGAGGGAGAGGGAGGGAGGGAGGAGGGAGGGAGGAGGAGGGAGGGAGGGAGGAGGAGGGAGGGAGGGAGGGAGGGAGGGAGGAGGGAGGGAGGGAGGGAGGGAGGGAGGGAGGAGGAGGGAGGGAGGGAGGGAGGGAGGGAGGGAGGGAGGGAGGGAGGGTTTAGCCACATCGTGTTTTGTTCTTGGATTGATGACGCACCGCACGCAACGCTCGTGACCTGCACCCGCAGGCGAAAAAGAACAAACCACAATGATAGCATGGTTGTGAGTGACAATTGACGACATCACGCTACAAGGAGCATGACGCAAAAGGGATTAAAAATCGGCATGAAAAACATGGTGAAAAATTAGAGGGAGAGGGGGGGGAGAGGGAGAGGGAGAGAGAGTCGTCGTTCAGGAAGCCGTCATGACGCAAAATGGGATGAATACTCAACATGCCAGGTGAAAAAAAATTAGGAAAACCACGTACGTAAAATCCCGCTACTCACTCTTGTTGGAGCTGATGCTGCTGTCGTTGTGGTTGTTGTCAGGCCCGTTGTTCTTGATTTCCAAAGAGCATGCACGTGCTGCTCGTACGCAACGCTCGTGACCTGCACCCGCAGGCGAAAAAGAACGAACCACAATGATAGTATTGTTGTGAGTGACAATTGACGACATCACGCTACAAGGAGCATGACGCAAAAGGGATTTAAAATCGGCATGAAAAACATGGTGAAAAATAAGAGGGAGAGGGGGGGAAAAGGGAGAGGGAGAGAGAGTCGTCGTTCAGGAAGCCGTCATGACGCAAAATGGGATGAATACTCAACATGCCAGGTGAAAAAAAAAATAGGAAAACCACGTACGTAAAATCCCGCAACTCACTCTTGTTGGAGCTGATGCTGCTGTCGTTGTTGTTGTTGTCAGGCCCGTTGTTCTTGATTTCCAAAGAAGAAAGCCGTGAAGCTGCTCGTACGCATTATGGGGGCTGCACCCGCGAAAAAGAACGTGGACCACAGTCGGTCACTGGACGTGCGGTGGCGGGCGTGGTGGGCGCATCCGGCGGTGCGCGCCTGCAAAACACCGCATCAATTACCTGGGCGGGCTGGGTGCGCACATTCCAAAGTCCCTGGTGTGTGTCAGTGCAGCGTCGACATGGCATGCGTGGAGGATATGTGCGTACGTACGACGAATCATGTGAAACGACTGGTCCAACCTGAAAAATTTTGAATTTTTGCCGTGTCCAGTAACGGTCCTAGGTTGCACCCGCGGGCCGTTCCGACAGCTGTACAGAAAAGATCACAAAGATACGCCGCGCAACGACGCCTGTGCCCGGCAAATCATTTGTGAGCCCGGAAACGTACAGTCACTGCAAATGTCGAGTATTTATTGCTCCACCCCCACAAAAAAGCGTTCCGGACCTGTTCGAAGCGAAGAGCACTGACAGGGATCGGACCCGAGCCAGATTTGTGTGCGGACCATGATGGCTGGCCTCCCTCACTCCGCAACCTCACTCTGGACGCAGGTTCGAATCCTGTCAGTGCTATTCGCTTCGAACAGTTCCGGAACGCTTTTTTTGGGGGGGTGGAGCAATAGATTTTCGACGTGTGTAGTGACTGTTCAGTTCCCGACTCACATTTGCCGGGCACTGGCGTCATTCCGCGGCGTATGTTTCTGATCTATTCTGTACAGCTGCCGGAACGGCCCGCGGGTGCAACCTAGGACCGTTACTGCACACGGCAAAAATTCAAAAATGTTCAGGTTGGACCAGTCGTTTCACATGATTCGTCGTAGGTACGCAAATATCCTCCACGCATGCCATGTCGACGCTGCACTGACACACACCAGGGACTTTGGAAGGTGCCGTAAGAAATGTCTTGCGAAATGAAAGCTTAGCCGTATGCACTGTTCTGAAAAAATCTGATTTGTAAAAATGGAGAAAAAAAAAAAAAAGGGAAAAAAACTAAAAAAAAAAATCCTCCCGAAAACTGACATGCCGCAAAAAGGATTCGACACGGCGACTGCCGGTCTCATCCAGGTAGTTGAGTAGGGTGTAGATCCCCACCGGGGGTGTAGATCCCCCTGCTATTCGCTCGAACAGTTCAGGATGTACCATCCTACATGCTATTGTACAATATATAGTGGTAACAAAGAATAAAAAATGAAGAGACGACAAAAATGCCTTTGCACCAATAGGAGTCGACACTGCGTGTTCAGACTCCAAGTATTCGGGCACCCACACCTGCCGGGGGAGTACATTGTAATGCTATTCACTAGAACAGTTCCGGATCTAGCGTTAGTGATGATGTTGTACAATATATTCCAATCACGTTTGTCAGAGTGTGCGTTTTTCCGACATGTAGGGCAGGTTGTACAACATTCTGTGCGCCAACCATGTGTACTACATGTATCGATTAGTATCACTACATGTATATTCCATCATGATCGCAGGATTAGTAACTACTGGGCTACATGTTAGTGTACCCTTACTAGGCTACTATGTAGAACCTTCAGAACCTGATTCTACCTTCCAAAATTCTAATTATGCGCCATGGATCAGTTCTGAAATGTAGAACGAGCCCTACGTGGAGGGCATGAAATCATTCCAGCTGGCACCGCCGCGCACATGACCGAGGGAACACGCCGTCACGTGCATGTAATGCAATGTTTGGAGACGACGGGCATGCATGCATGGTTAAGGGGACGTGGCGCGCCGAATATTTTCCGCGCCAAAAAATTCGCGGTACCGTCCGTACGGTGTATAATGTGTGCCCGGACCGCTCAACCCTCGCGGAAGTGGCCATGGCGGCATGCCTTTATGCAATATTAATCGATATGGCACGTAAACAGCTAGAAAAAATGCTTGAATTTCGCAGAAGATTAGTTGATGACCTCATTTCGTGGCGGAAAGTTTACGGTTTGCAATATCGCTAATTTCTCGAACGGCTACGGGCGCGGGGGTCCAGGATATAATTTCTCTTGCGGATCATGAAATTTAATGCAGGTTTACGGCAGCTATTGTGAGGCAACGTAGGCTCTAAAGAGCGATTATGAAGCTAACTTAATGGTGTTGTCGAGTTTGTGCCGAAGCTTCCCGGTTTCTTTTACATTTCCGGCATTCAAGGTAAGAACCTACGCAGGCCTGCGCATGTCGCCTTCGACGTATTCACGGAAGGCGCACCTTCCTTGTTCGCCTGATCAATGGATGATGTCTTTTATTGTTCGAGCTTGCGTGCCAGTTTATGCATGAAACATTTCCACGCAGGCAGGTGCATTAACGTCGGCCTTTCGCCCATTTTTCGGGCAGTTTACCTGCAGGAAGCGCTCCATTTCTTTCGGTTGCATCGTCAGATTCCTAGCTATTTCGTACAATTTCGTGTAGTTTGTGGCTGGCATGCTAAATGCGCCGAGGTCAAGTTGTTGGTAATGTATTGACATTTGTTTTCCATAATCCTTTGGACGTGAGCTTGCTCAGACGCTTTGTTATGTGCCGGATCTGACACGCCTGTTTTAGAACGACATCCGGCATGTGCCTAGAGGCTAACAAGCTGGCATCAGCTTCTTAGCAAATTGCCCTATTGGAAAGGAAGGTGAGAGTGGTTCTTTTGCTGGCCATACTGCATGAGTGGCATTGCATTACGTGGACGGGCCATGATGACCCCATGGGAGCCTGAATCCTCATCATTAATTACATAAATGCCAACCATATACGTAGACAAGCCATGATGACAGCATGGGAGCCTGAATCCTCATCATTAATTACATAAATGCCATCCATGTACGTAGACGGGCGATGATGACACCATGGGAGCCTGAATCCTCATCATTTTTTTTATGAGACATCCATGTACATAGGCCAGCCATGATGACACCATGGGAGCCTGAATCCTCATCATTTTTTTTTCTTTGACATCCATGTACATACGTAGGCCAGCCATGATGACACCAATGGAGCCTGAATCCTCATCATTAATTACATACATGCCATCCATGTACGTAGACAAGCCATGATGACACCATGGGAGCCTGAATCCTCATCATTTACTATTCCTTGACATCCATGTACGTAGGCCAGCCATGATGACACCAATGGAGCCTGAATCCTCTTCATTTTTTTTATGAGAGGATTCAGGTTACATAAATGCCAACCATGTAGGTAGACAAGCCATGATGACACCATGGGAGCCTGAATCCTCATCATTAATTACATAAATGCCATCCATGTACGTAGACGGGCCATGATGACCCCATGGGAGCCTAAATCCTCATCATTAATTACAAAATCGCCATCCATGTACGTAGACGGGCCATGATGACACCATGGGAGCCTGAATCCTCATCATTTACTATTCCTTGACATCCATGTACGTAGACGGGCCATGATGACACCATGGGAGCCTGAATCCTCATCATTAATTACATAAATGCCATTCATGTACGTACACGGGCAATGATGACACCATGGGAGCCTGAATCCTCATCATTAATTACATAATTGCCATCCATGTACGTAGACACGCCATGATGACACCATGGGAGCCTGAATCCTCATCATTAAGTACATACATGCCATCCATGTACGTAGACGGGCCATGCATGATGAAACCATGGGAGCCTGAATCCTCATCATTTTTTTTTCTTTGACATCCATGTGTACACGTAGACACGCCATGATGACACCATGGGAGCCTGAGTCCTCATCATTTTTTTTATGAGACATCCATGTACGTAGGCCAGCCATGATGACACCATGGGAGCCTGAATCCTCATCATTTTTTTTTCTTTGACATCCATGTACGTAGACGGGCCATGATGACACCATGGGAGCCTGAATCCTCATCATTAATTACATACATGCCATCCATGTACGTACACGGGCCATGATGACACCATGGGAGCCTGAATCCTCATCATTTACTATTCCTTGACATCCATGTACGTAGGCCAGCCATGGAGACACCATGGGAGCCTGAATCCTCCTCAAAAACTACATAAATGCCAACCATGTACGTAGACAAGCCATGATGACACCATGGGAGCCTGAATCCTCATCATTTACTGTTCCTTGCCATCCATGTACGTAGGCCAGCCATGATGACACTATGGGAGCCTGAATCCTCATCATTAATTACATAAATGCCATCCAGGTACGTACAAGGGCAATGATGACACCATGGGAGCCTGAATCCTCATCATTAATTACATAAATGCCATCCATGTACGTAGACGGGCCATGATGACACCAATGGAGCCTGAATCCTCTTCATTTTTTTAATGAGAGGATTCAGGTTACATAAATGCCAACCATGTAGGTAGACGGGCCATGATGACACCATGGGAGCCTGAATCCTCATCATTAATTACATAAATGCCATCCATGTACGTAGACGGGCCATGATGACCCCATGGGAGCCTGAATCCTCATCATTAATTACAAAATCGCCATCCATGTACGTAGACGGGCCATGATGACACCATGGGAGCCTGAATCCTCATCATTTACTATTCCTTGACATCCATGTACGTAGACGGGCCATGATGACACCATGGGAGCCTGAATCCTCATCATTAATTACATAAATGCCATTCATGTACGTACACGGGCAATGATGACACCATGGGAGCCTGAATCCTCATCATTAATTACATAAATGCCATCCATGTACGTAGACGGGCCATGATGACACCATGGGAGCCTGAATCCTCATCATTAATTACATAAATGCCATCCATGTACGTAGACGGGCCATGATGACACCATGGGAGCCTGAATCCTCATCATTAATTACATACATGATGTTAAAGGGAATGTGTGATTATTATTATGGGGACTTAAATTAATAATTTGTAGGTGGTGAATCATTGCCAACTTAAGCGTCAGGAGCCAGGAAAATTATTTATTACGTCCATATGGTGTGGCTTTCCATGGCTACCTCAAGGTAGCGTGAACATTGGTAATTATGGTAGGTGAGTGGTGGCGGCGGCCCTGGTATGGGCATGGGCCGACAATGGGTCGATAACGACAGCTGGTATGTTGGAACATGGTGCATGCGCATGCATGACTCGGTACGGCATGGTATGACATGCACATGACACAATACTATAATCTGGTGAAGATAGTGACCAATGGTCCTAGTGCCATTGTACAACTTGGCACATAGTCATAGTGTCCATTCACGTAGGACAAATCCCACTTAGGTACTACTATCCGAGCATATCTATTTGTTAATTAGGGCTCGAATACAATTGCCCGTATTATAGATTTCTGCACGGTCAGCATAATGGGCATATTCAAGACAGGATTCTTGACACCCTCCTTGCACATGATGCTGTCTATAAATACAAATGCTAGATCCTGGGCGAGGGTAGTCGGGTACCTAAGTGGATTCCCTCCTTACACGACACCCTGGTCTTGATATAAAACAGCAAGAAAAATGAGGGCAAGGTTGTGTAGCCCCATATTGTCACATGGAGTGCGCCACACGAGGGTGGAGCCAAACTGGAAACAGGCTCTTAAACTGTAAAGACTGGTTGCTCAGTGTTGAGGCTGGATGCAGACTGTAGCCGGTACTGGTTGATGCCAGGGTTGCAGCTGGAAACGTTGGGTACTGGTAGCTGCTGGTAAACCGGTGACGTCAGCTGTTGTGTGTGCACACACGATCTATGCTGTGTGTGGGTACAGTGTCTTGTGTGGTGCTGGTAGTGCTACTTTGACTTGTTTGCCAACATGTTTTGATGCAACTTACTGCAACTACTACAAGGTGAACTGTGACGTGAGGATGTAGAGCTGGTTGCTGGACTGCTACTTGCTAGCTAGACAAGTGCGTGCAGCTGACTGCAGCTACTATCTACTCTACGCCTGTCGTGGAGAGTCATGCATGTGCTGCTGGGTGCTACTACTTCTCCTTGCTGGCTAGGCAAGTGTGGGTAGCTGCCTGCATGGACTATGCAGTGTACTCTGTTCCTGCTGGTGTTGCCTGCTGTGCTTGTTGATGCCAGTGTGATGGTGCTGATGGGACTGTGCTGTTACTGCTGCTTACATTATGGGGCAACTGGTTGCTAGTGGGTGTCTAGTGCTGGCACGTGATAATGCAACTAGCTGTTACTGCTGCTAGTGGTGCCTGCAACTAGTTAAATGTGGCTGAATTATAAAACTGCAACTAGTGCTGAAAACAACGTGGGGAGTTAGTGAGCACCCTCCTTAGTGTGGTGTGCAGCTGTGTCAGCAGGCTGGCCTTGAGAGCAGGACCCAGGGAATGTTCCCTTTTTTCTTGGAAACTTGGAGCATGGCAGGCTCTGGGCTCTTGAAGTGATGACCGTTTAAAAAGAATTCCGGTTTAAAAGAATGCGCCCAAAAGAATGTTGATGCCACGCGAAATGGTGCCGGTACAAAAGAAAAACCGGTTCTCATGAAAAATTCTTGAGGTAAACAGCTCCGCCGATTTCTCGTCGATGCTCACAGCTCGCGCGGCTCAGTGGGAGCCCGTCAGTGACCCCGCGCCGATTGAACGCACTGCACTTGGCCAAAAATGTGCTGCCAGGTAAAAAATCACTGGCGCTGCCTGGAACCAGAGCCGGCACCTTTTGAGTGCCAGGCTTCAGTGCCGACGTCCCCATCACCGAGATGTTGGCGTTTGATCAGTTTCGGGCATATATAAGTATAAAAGCTCTGTATATAGGTTTATAGCTGGGCGTTTGCTTTGGTTTGAGTGATTTCACTCTGCTGTAAGTAATTATATTTTTAATATATAAGTATAAAAGCGTAGATCTGGCCTGCGCACCGGAGCTTGGGAAATTCTTGACGGATTTTAGCGACGGTAGGTGTCACCCCGAATATTTGGTGTTACCACACGTTGAAGTAAGTCGATTGAAAGCCTTGAATTTCACGGTAGCATCTGCGCCATAATCATGGTCGTATCAAGTACAAGAATTCGACCAAGCTGCTCCGTATATGAAAATATAAACTATGATCAAGGCGCTCAATAAAATGTGAGCTGCCGCTTAGAGGTTGGTTAATTCCGTTGAAAGATCTTGCCCCGGACCTCCGATGCCATGTTAAAAGGCATGGGGTTATTATTATGGGGACTTAAATTAATAATTTGTAGGTGGTGAATCATTGCCAACATGTACGTACACGGGCCATGATGACACCATGGGAGCCTGAATCCTCATCATTTACTATTCCTTGACATCCATGTACGTAGGCCAGCCATGGAGACACCATGGGAGCCTGAATCCTCCTCATTAACTACATAAATGCCAACCATGTACGTAGACAAGCCATGATGACACCATGGGAGCCTGAATCCTCATCATTTTTTTTATGAGACATCCATGTACGTAGGCCAGCCATGATGACACCATGGGAGCCTGAATCCTCATCATTTTTTTTGCAGTGCCATCCATGTACGTAGACGGGCCATGATGACACCAATGGAGCCTGAATCCTCTTCATTTTTTTAATGAGAGGATTCAGGTTACATAAATGCCAACCATGTAGGTAGACAAGCCATGATGACACCATGGGAGCCTGAATCCTCATCATTAATTACATAAATGCCATCCATGTACGTAGACGGGCCATGATGACCCCATGGGAGCCTAAATCCTCATCATTTTTTTTATGAGACATCCATGTACGTAGGCCAGCCATGATGACACCATGGGAGCCTGAATCCTCATCATTTTTTTTTCTTTGACATCCATGTACGTAGACGGGCCATGATGACCCCATGGGAGCCTAAACCCTTATCATTAATTACAAAATCGCCATCCATGTACGTAGACGGGCCATGATGACACCATGGGAGCCTGAATCCTCATCATTTACTATTCCTTGACATCCATGTACGTAGACGGGCCATGATGACACCATGGGAGCCTGAATCCTCATCATTAATTACATAAATGCCATTCATGTACGTACACGGGCAATGATGACACCATGGGAGCCTGAATCCTCATCATTTACTATTCCTTGACATCCATGTACGTAGGCCAGCCATGGAGACACCATGGGAGCCTGAATCCTCATCATTAATTACATAAATGCCAACCATGTACGTAGACAAGCCATGATGACACCATGGGAGCCTGAATCCTCATCATTTACTATTCCTTGACATCCATGTACGTAGGCCAGCAATGATGACACCAATGGAGCCTGAATCCTCTTCATTTTTTTATGAGAGGATTCAGGTTACATAAATGCCAACCATGTAGGTAGACAAGCCATGATGACACCATGGGAGCCTGAATCCTCATCATTAATTACATAAATGCCATCCATGTACGTAGACGGGCCATGATGACACCAATGGAGCCTGAATCCTCTTCATTTTTTTAATGAGAGGATTCAGGTTACATAAATGCCAACCATGTAGGTAGACAAGCCATGATGACACCATGGGAGCCTGAATCCTCATCATTAATTACATAAATGCCATCCATGTACGTAGACGGGCCATGATGACCCCATGGGAGCCTAAATCCTCATCATTAATTACAAAATCGCCATCCATGTACGTAGACGGGCCATGATGACACCATGGGAGCCTGAATCCTCATCATTAATTACATAAATGCCATCCATGTACGTAGACGGGCCATGATGACCCCATGGGAGCCTAAATCCTCATCATTAATTACAAAATCGCCATCCATGTACGTAGACGGGCCATGATGACACCATGGGAGCCTGAATCCTCATCATTTACTATTCCTTGACATCCATGTACGTAGACGGGCCATGATGACACCATGGGAGCCTGAATCCTCATCATTAATTACATAAATGCCATTCATGTACGTACACGGGCAATGATGACACCATGGGAGCCTGAATCCTCATCATTAATTACATAAATGCCATCCATGTACGTAGACGGGCCATGATGACACCATGGGAGCCTGAATCCTCATCATTAATTACATAAATGCCAACCATGTACATACACGGGCAATGATGACACCAATGGAGCCGGAATCCTCATCATTAACTACATAAATGCCATCCATGTACGTAGACGGGCCATGATGACCCCATGGGAGCCTAAACCCTTATCATTAATTACAAAATCGCCATCCATGTACGTAGACGGGCCATGATGACACCATGGGAGCCTGAATCCTCATCATTTACTATTCCTTGACATCCATGTACGTAGACGGGCCATGATGACACCATGGGAGCCTGAATCCTCATCATTAATTACATAAATGCCATTCATGTACGTACACGGGCAATGATGACACCATGGGAGCCTGAATCCTCATCATTTACTATTCCTTGACATCCATGTACGTAGGCCAGCCATGGAGACACCATGGGAGCCTGAATCCTCCTCATTAATTACATAAATGCCAACCATGTACGTAGACAAGCCATGATGACACCATGGGAGCCTGAATCCTCATCATTTACTATTCCTTGACATCCATGTACGTAGGCCAGCAATGATGACACCAATGGAGCCTGAATCCTCTTCATTTTTTTTATGAGAGGATTCAGGTTACATAAATGCCAACCATGTAGGTAGACAAGCCATGATGACACCATGGGAGCCTGAATCCTCATCATTAAATACATAAATGCCATCCATGTACGTAGACGGGCCATGATGACACCATGGGAGCCTGAATCCTCATCATTAATTACATAAATGCCAACCATGTACGTAGACGGTCGATGATGACACCATGGGAGCCTGAGTCCTCATCATTTTTTTTATGAGACATCCATGTACGTAGGCAAGCCATGATGACACCATGGGAGCCTGAATCCTCATCATTTTTTTTTCTTTGACATCCATGTACGTAGACGGGCCATGATGACACCATGGGAGCCTGAATCCTCATCATTAATTACATACATGCCATCCATGTACGTACACGGGCCATGATGACACCATGGGAGCCTGAATCCTCATCATTTACTATTCCTTGACATCCATGTACGTAGGCCAGCCATGGAGACACCATGGGAGCCTGAATCCTCCTCATTAATTACATAAATGCCAACCATGTACGTAGACAAGCCATGATGACACCATGGGAGCCTGAATCCTCATCATTTACTATTCCTTGACATCCATGTACGTAGGCCAGCCATGATGACACCAATGGAGCCTGAATCCTCTTCATTTTTTTTATGAGAGGATTCAGGTTACATAAATGCCAACCATGTAGGTAGACAAGCCATGATGACACCATGGGAGCCTGAATCCTCATCATTAATTACATAAATGCCATCCATGTACGTAGACGGGCCATGATGACCCCATGGGAGCCTAAATCCTCATCATTAATTACAAAATCGCCATCCATGTACGTAGACGGGCCATGATGACACCATGGGAGCCTGAATCCTCATCATTTACTATTCCTTGACATCCATGTACGTAGACGGCCCATGATGACACCATGGGAGCGTGAATCCTCATCATTAATTACAAAATCGCCATCCATGTACGTAGACGGGCCATGATGACACCATGGGAGCCTGAATCCTCATCATTAATTACATAAATGCCATCCATGTACGTAGACGGGCCATGATGACACCATGGGAGCCTGAATCCTCATCATTAATTACATAAATGCCATCAATGTACGTAGACGGGCCATGATGACACCAATGGAGCCTAAATCCTCATCATTAATTACAAAATCGCCATCCATGTACGTAGACGGGCCATGATGACACCATTAATTAATTAATTATCAACATCACTCCGTTGGGAGTAGATGTAGCACATAGCCCTGAGAAGGGGCATATGGCTTTTAATACATTCTAGGCTACTTCATGCAAGGGTGGGAATGTAAGCTACCCCTGCGCTAGGTGCACCAGGGCACCCGCACCCTCATGGTCTATCACGCTATGCCCGGGTAAGGGGGGGAGCATGCCTGTGAGGGGGAAGATCATCATGGCTATACAAAAACTAGAGCGTGGCATCTCAGCAGAGATCAGCTCTCTGCATGGGCACAGCATTACTGAATAAAACTAGGCATCGTCTGGAGTGTGGCTCATCATAGGCACACATGGACATGACTAAAAAGGCTAGGCCTAAGCTGGTATAGTGCCTGTAGTAGGCGGGCATGTACAAGGCCACTGTCTAACTATTCTACACTACTGCTGTATTCCCCTAGGCTGGGGAATACACCCCAGCCTAAATCCTCATCATTAACTCTTCAACCGTCTGGACTGGAACCACCATAACGGACTGAGTTTGGGTATCTTTGTGCGCCTGAGAGTATCTAGCCTAAAAACATTTTCTGGCCCACCCTTGGAACCAAGCATGCTTTTATGTTGAATAAAGTTTGGGTAATGTGGTTGGTCACATATCCATGCCCCATGCGTGCTATAAATAGCACCCCCCCCAGGGGGGTACGGTGCACATGGGGTTGGAGACATATATAATGCATTATAGACCATTTACACAAATCAGGTGGCCCTGGCCTTTTAAAGGCAGTTTATTAGGATCACAGGCATGCCATCAATGCATTCACAGCATGAAATGTCACAGAACTGCACATGCTAGCTAGCAAACAGCCCAAGATAGCTCAGACCGTTATAACGGTGCAAGCTATTTTGGGACGGTTGCTAGAACTGCCGTATAGGTTTCCTATCCCAAAGTGGCACAAAACAACAACTAGATGGCCACAAAAGCAATGCCAACACCATGTCCAGCATATAAGACACAAGCTCATGCTATACAATAGGTGTAAGGCTCATATCAAGGCCTAAAGCGCGCGTACAAAGGGTGGCAAGGAGCTACATCACTAACACACCCAATGAACGACAAAACACCTCTATGTTCTTGGAAACAATGAATAAAACAATAGGAATAAGTTGGTATAATGCTCCCATGCAAACAGGTTATGGGTATCTCCACAATTTTCACATGCAATGGATGCAAAACAAGAAGGTGGGCGTTGGCCAGCAAAACAAGAAGCCACGCCTAACACTGGTCAGAAAAAGAACTTGTCTCGGGGTGCTTGACCAAGGAAAAGCATTGGGTAATCAACGTTACCATATTAGTGACCGATAACAATCGTTACCTCGCTATTTCCGTTGCAGCATCAGCTAACGGTGACCAAACATGGTCCAAAATCTGCTTGACCTGATGGTATTCCCCAACCATGACAAGCCGATGCGTAGAGGCAGCAAAACAACAAAAAGACGATCACAACCCCTCGTTAATAACTCTGATATTAGCTTTAAACGATAATACAACTATATACGGCTAATAGAACACGCTTGGAGGCTAGAACGTACCAGGTCGGTACAGCAGATTACCTTTCTTGCGCGAGCCAGCAGGCCAGAGTAATGGACGTAGCCTCGAGCCTTTACTGGCTGCCAATGCTAATAAATCTTGTTGGTAACAACGTACTTAATTGATCGATGCGCAGATGTCTGGGAAAATTCGGCCTAGCAACATGCAGCACTCGCACCATCACTGACTGGCCGCTAACATCATTTGCTGCGCCGACCAGCACCCCGAGACCCATCTACGCATCTCCAAACCTTCCGTGGCTAGGGATATTAAATTTTTAGGACATAAGGATCATGCCTACAAAATTTGAGTCCAATACGTCAAGCCATTCTCTCGTACCAGTCAGTTCTTTGCACCGCCATAGCCGTGCGCGTCAATATTTTTCCTGCACGTCGGTCCCGTTGGACCATGGTACCCCCCTAACTTTGCTCAAGCATATCTCCCTGGCCAGGTGTCCAAAGTACGGTCTGAAGTGCTCTACGGAAAGCTGACGTCTAGATCTTTCAATCCCCCCAGGTTTGACCGTTAAATTATTATTGGCGCGGCGCCTGGTTAGCGCACAAACTCAGTCCGTTAGAGTGGTAGGACTTCAACTGGTACCACGAAAACGGCGCGAGAACGGTTTAAGAGTTAATTACAAAATCGCCATCCATGTACGTAGACGGGCCATGATGACACCATGGGAGCCTGAATCCTCATCATTAATTACATAAATGCCATCCATGTACGTAGACGGGCCATGATGACCCCATGGGAGCCTAAATCCTCATCATTAATTACAAAATCGCCATCCATGTACGTAGACGGGCCATGATGACACCATTGATGGGAGCCCGGCTGAATCCGGCTCATCATTTACTATTCCTTGACATCCATGTACGTACACGGGCCATGATGACACCATGGGAGCCTGAATCCTCATCATTAATTACATAAATGCCATTCATGTATGTACACGGGCAATGATGACCCCATGGGAGCCTGAATAGTCCTCATAATTAATTACATAAATGCCATCCATGTACGTAGACGGGCCATGATGACACCATGGGAGCCTGAATCCTCATCATTTACAGTACCAACCCGCGGTAACGCAACTAGTTACGCAACAATGGTACTTTCCACGGCGACCGATCGAATGTTTGTTGCGTAACTACCAAGGACCGATACGGCCCAAAGTGGTGGCGAATTTCGTACTTGAAGTTCCGCACGAGACAGACTGACTGACTTGTTACGAGCTGACCACCGGCCCAACACGTAATGTACCTACAGAAGTACAGAACGTAAAAGGGGCCTGGCTGTGTAGTGTATACGTGCGAAGGTGGCCATGGCGGTGCGCGTTCCATGAAAACTTGCCTAATTTGTCGGCCGAAATGCAAAAAAGTTATGGAGATCGATGCTGTATGAAAGATACTCCAAAAGATGTTTTGTTGACGAAATATGCATTAGGTATGAAAGACCGCTGCCCTTCTTTAACCCACGGTTGCGAGGGGGTCTGATTCGCAAATCTGGCCGCGATGAATATATTAGATTGGCTTCTTGCCAGAGTGATAGCCAAGATTCCTGGTATTGAACGACGCAGAAGGGAGGGGTTTAAAGTGAGGAAATAGGAATCAAGCGAATTAGCTTTGATTTGTGGCCATTTCCGGTTTCCTTCGGAGGTAAAGTAAGCAGGCCTGCGCGAAGCGCATTCCAGCCTGCCATGGTTAACTCGCTTTCCTCGCGTGCCAGGCAGGTAATCAGGCCTGCTGCGGAAGGCTCTTTTTCTGCACCTCATCTACCAATCTGTTTGCGCTTGAACAGTCCGTTATGGCTTGGTTTTAGCGTCATCTCCGGGATGTTCTTACCGTTTTGTTCGCCGTTTTGTTTCCTCGCCAAATTTCCCGCAGCTTTTGCTATTTTGACTAACGTTTCCGGTGGCGTGCTTGTAAGATTGTCGAGAACTGGCCAGGAAGACATTGATTTTGCTGCACGTGCTTCATTTATTTTTTAAAGTTTGTATTAGAGAGTCTATATTGCGTAGTCAGGAAACCGACCTGACCTGCCTGGTGGCGGCGTCCTTGTTCCAAGAAGCGTGCAAAAGACTGGTCAGTTTCTAGGCGTTATTGCTGTTATTAACGGCATTGCTACATTTTAATCAGATTTTACTTTTCTCAGCATGCCATCTGCAAATTTTGTGGTCCATGCCTTACATGCATTCAGGCGTGCTGAATGCCTTGTAATCCATAAGCCCCGTGCTTTGTGGATGGTGGTTGGACATTACTGTAGGAGGTGATGGCGTATGTGCGTGGATGGTGCTTGAATGGTGGGGGGCTGCAGCAATGCGTGTGTGGATGGTGGTTGGATGGCGAGGGATTGCTGCCATGCATGCACTAATGGTTGTTTGATGGTGGTGGGCTGCAGCCATGTGTGCGTGGATGATGGTTGGATGGTGGGGGGTTGCAGCCATGTGTTGTGCGTGGATGGTGGTTGGATTGTGGGGGGTTCAGCCATGCATGCGTGGATGGTGGTTGGATGGTGAGGTTTTGCTGCCATGCATGCGTGCCGATGGTGGTTTGATGGTGGGGGGTTGCAGCCATGTGTGCGTGGATGGTGGTTGGAAGATGGGGGGTTGCAGCCATGTGTGCGTGGATGGTGGTTGGATGGTGGGGGGTGCAGCCATGCATGCGTGGATGGTGGTTGGATGGTGGGGGGATGCTGCCATGCATGCATTAATGGTTGTTTGATGGTGGTGGGCTGCAGCCATGTGTGCGTGGATGATGGTTTGATAGTGGGGGGTTGCAGCCATGCGTGCGTGGATGGTAGTTGGATGATGGGGGTGTAGGGAGTCCTTGATGGTGGGGATGTAGGGACTTCTTGATACTTCTAAGTCATGGATTATAATTAATGGATTAAAGTAAGCTTACTGATTAAATGAGACGAAATTTAGTTCAATTGACAATTGACAATTGACAATTCAATTGACAATTCAATTGACAATTCAATTGACAATTCAATTGACAATTCAATTGACAACTCAATTGACAATTCAATTGACAATTCAATTCAATCAATTCAATTCAATTCAATTCAATTCAATTCAATTCAATTCAATTCAATTCAATTCAATTCAATTCAATTCAATTCAATTCAATTCAATTCAATTCAATTCAATTCAATTCAATTCAATTCAATTCAATTCAATTCAATTCAATTCAATTCAATTCAATTCAATTCAATTCAATTCAATTCAAGTCAGTTCAGTTCAATTCAATTCTATTCAATTTAAATAATTCAATTCAACTTCGCATAGTCTAGCCGTAAATTTCTTGGATCATGAACAATGGGCAGTTGCAACCACCATCCATGCACGCATGGCTGCACCCCCCACCATCCCACCACCATCCACGCATGCATGGCTGCAACCCCCCACCATCCCACCACCATCCATGCACACATGGCAGCAAATCCTCACCATCCAACCACTATTTATCCACGCACGCTAGCTGCAGCCCCCAACCATCCAACCATCACAACCCTAAACCCTAAACAGTTGTAAGCCCAGCTCAGCATCTTATAATCCTCCTCCTCCTGGCTAAACTGTTTATTTTGACATGACATGGCCAGCATACTGACTGGCACATTATGCCCATGGTTTGTCACCAAGATTTTCTATCACCCGTATAAGCTTGAAAGCACCCTTGAAGCAGCCCATGGCCAAACAATCACGCAATATGAACGTAGCAAAAGAATAAATAACATCTATGAATGTTATTCAACGCATTTAGCGTTAGAAACATGCACTACCACACCATGGTGTGGCATTTGCATGGTAAAAAAAGAGGGCTTTAGAGAGGGCCAGGCAACGGTCGAGAAAGATCATCAAGGCTGAAAAGTGACAACGCCTCACAAGATTAAATTCATTTACAAACGTCAGGAAACCATGGGGGAACGATAAACCAGCCATACCTTGCATGGCTAACGTTACCTTGGCCCAGGCAGTGCCCGCAAAAGCGGCACTTTGCGGCACACAAGCTGTGATGTGACAGGGTGGTCAAAATCGTCAATCTTTACTGCCGCTGCCTATATTCAACGACGATGCATGATAACAAGTAATTAAATAAACCTAGACACCCGCCGGGTTGCGCCGTAAAGCACTTGTAGTAATCAATTCCGTCGAACCTGCCTGATCGCAGTTTTTCCCAGCAAGAACACTGACGGCACGTGGTAAATCGCATCCCCGCGAGCTAAAAATTGATCCGAATCATATTTGGGACGTATAAGCTCTATTTCCTGAGTTTGGCCGGGAAATTCGTCCGCAAACGTACAGTAAATTGCAAGCACGGGTGCAAAGCCGCCATGGCTAAGTCGTGCATTTCCGAAACGCGCACGGTGCCAATTCACGCACTTCAGGTTCAGTGTTTTTTTTAAGGTTTCCGTTACTAGTGGCGCTAGGCCACTTGTGGCGTTTCGAACTATGAAAACTTCAGTTTACTCGGCCAATGTGTGGCTTTAAGCCAATTAAAATTGGGCTTGGCACGGCCACGTGTGGCGGGCTGGCTTTTTGGTGCAGCAAATGACCCTACCGGCAGCGGGGTCAGCGCGGCGCGGCGCCGTACTAGCATTCCGAGTTCAAAGTAGTTCAGAATAGTATGTTTGAGTATTTTAAGTTCAAACTGGTAGAATTTAGTAGAATCATTCACGCCTTAAATTGGGTTCACGCCTGAAGTTGGGTTGACCAAAAACCTCGAACCCAACTTCAGGCGTGAATGCCTGTACACAAGGCGGGCGAGCGTCTCCGTCTCAGCCGGGCATCGGCGCCGGGCGTACTTGGTAAATTAACAACAACGATTACTACTACAGCCACTGCTTAACAAAACGATTACTGTAGTGCCGAAAGTCGAAACACATTAGTCGAAACTAACACCCCTTTCACCGGAAAAGCCGAAACACATTAGTCAATGCAGTACAGTACTGTATGGCTGGCGAGTGACTTAATAACTGAGGCGCCAGCCGCCAGGCCGCCAGCCAGCTGAAGCCTGAAAAGTGAAAGCGCACACAAGGTGCAGTCTGCACAGTGCACTCTGGTCTCTGGCAGCGGGCCACTTGCCACTTGGCACTTGGCCGGGCTCTACGTACATGCACTATGCAGTCAGTAAGTCAGTCAGTCATAGTAGTACTCATAGTAGTTCTAGTACTAGGGAGGCTTGTGGCGGAACGCCGGCCGGAAGACCGGCTGACACCGCCAATTGTGGCGTAACCTGTACTAGAGTGAACTTCAGGCACGGCCACCCTGTGGCGAAACGAAACTACAAAGTAGAACAGCACGGCCAAATTGTGGCTTCTTGGGTGCCCTGTCAAAGTGGGTGGCACCGCCACATTTTGCCAAAAAAAGTGCCACACCGCCACATTTGGCGGCATATCGCCACTAAAAAAAACACTGTTCAGGTTGCACGGTGTGGTCGTGCGATTCTGAGAAGTGCGCACCCGGGGGGAAACCGGCCCCTTGCGCACTCCCTAGTTACGCACTCCCTAGTAAAGTCGATAGATTGCGTACCTACACGGCTACACCTTTGGAAATGGCATTGTTTTCTTTCAAACGCACACTCCAGGTTGCGCGCGGTGTGGTCGTGCGATTCTGAGAAGTGCGCACCTGGGGGAAAACCGGCCCCTTGAGCACGCAAGTCGGTAGATTCCGTACCTTGGGAGACGGCATTATTAGTACTTACATATGTGTCAGAGACGGTATTAGTACATAAGTGTCAGATGAGGGTACACATGTATCGGCTTCGTTGTGGATCACGCCACTAAAATGACTAAATACAGTAAGCTTACATACCAAGCGCCGACACTTAGCGTGTGGCAAGGCAGTACATAGACCGAAGTGGAGCGTGACCCACAACGACGTTGTGGGTCACGCCACCACATAGATGTAGATACCAAGCGCCGACACGGCGTGTGGCAGTAGACCGAAGTGGAGCGTGACCCACAACGACGTTGTGGGTCACGCCACTAGCTACATACCAACGACACTTAGCGTGTGGCAGACTGGTAGTAGAGCATGTACCAGGCTGTTTCTACTACATAATACACCCGGCGTTAGGGTTGTACCGAATAGTGTTCCGAATACCGAATATCCCCCGAATACCGAACCGAACACCGAATTTGTTCAGTATACGGCGAACGGTCTGTCCGTCTGAACATATTCGGTATCGGTATCGGGAGGCAAGCTCTACTTCCGAACATGTTCGGTATCGAAATCGGAACAACCTACTATTCGACGAATATATTCGTAGTTCCGAATATCGAATAGTAGTACCCCTACCAGCGGGCGGCGCAGCCTCCAGCCTCCACTCACCAGCTGGCGCGGTCATGTGTAGCTTGAGTTATTAGGCGGTATTTCTTATTCCGGGGCCCAATGGCCGGCGCCGCGCCAGACTCGCCCGCCTTTGGGCTTTGGGCGTCTTGGAATTTGGCTTTGGGCGTCTTGGAAGTTGGCTTTGGGCGTTTGCTCTTTTGGCAGATTTCTACACTACACTGGTACTACGTAAAAAAGCACAGACTGGTGCGGCGTAACATTTTTAAACTTGGTAAAATTACCGCCGCACAGCCAGCCAGAACTGGACAAGGTGATGGCCGCAAGTAGTCGTTGCTGGGCTATCGTATTTGTAGCATGGGGCGTTTCACCGAGTCTACGGTTAGCATGATGGGGAGGATTCCTAACCTTCATTATGTGGGTTAAGTAGGGGTGCTCATAGTGGCCGGTTTCCCTCGCTTCCTTGTAAACCAGGCTCTGTGTCAAGATCACAGACGACCGGGTAAGTAGTTGTTCCAGTCTGTTCTAGTTTGTATGACGCCTGCTATTAGGCGTTCTTGTTATTGTCGTTCATCATCGCCGTGACCGTCGTGGCCAGCAGCGTGCTTTTTTTACATACCCGGATGGTGTCGACTTGTTTATTGATAGCGCATTGGTGAATATCGCTGCATGGAGGAATATCGGCTACAACCCGCGGGAAAGTGCTGGCTCCAATGTGCTTTTTGTATGCAGGATGACGGCACTGCCAAGCCGGAGACGAATATGACGCTCGTTATAATGCCAGTCATTCAGACCGACTGCGCGACTAGTTGTGGGATACACGTTCCTGGTTGTGGGATGTGTTCCTTGTTTTGGGATACTTGTTCCTGGTTGTGGGATGCACTTTCCTGGTTGTGGGATGTGTTCCTGGTTGTGGGATACTTGTTCCTGGTGGTGGGAAATTCGTTCGTGGTTGTGGGATACATGTTCCTGGTTGTGGGAAACACGTTCCTGGTTGTAGGATACTTGTTCCTGGTTGTGGGATACACGTTCCTAGTTGTGGGATAGTCGTTCCTGGTTGTGGGATGCACGTTCCTGGTTGTGGGATGCACGTTCCTGGTTGTAGGATACTTGTTCTTGGTTGTGGGATACACGTTCCTAGTTCAGTTGTGGGATACTCGTTCCTGGTTGTGGGATGGGTTCCTGGTTGTGGGATAGTCGAGCCTAGTTGTGGGATGTGTTCCTGGTCCAAATATAAAGGGGCACGGGCATTAGCGATAGCAGAGGGGGCTGGGGAATAACGTTAGCAGAGGGGCACGGGCACTAACGTTAGTGAAGGGGCACGGGCGCTAACGTTAGTGAAGGGGCACGGGCACTAACGTTAGCAGAGGGGGCTGGGCACTAACGTTAGTAAAGGAGCACGGGCACTAACGTTAGCAGAGGGGCACGAGCACTAAAGTTTGTAAAGGGGCGCGGGCACTTACGTTAGCAGAGGGGGCTGGGGAATAACGTTAGTGAAGGGGCACGGGCACTAACGTTAGCAGAGGGGGGGGAGGGGGGGGGGCACTAACGTTAATAAAGGAGCACGGGCACTAACGTTAGCAGAGGGGCACGAGCACTAAAGTTTGTAAAGGGGCGCGGGCACTAACGTTAGCAGAGGGGGCTGGGGAATAACGTTAGTGAAGGGGGGTGGGACTCTCCCGTCTTGGACTGCCATGCAGGACAAGACACGGCGGAAGAAGATTGTCAAGGCGCACACGCCCGACCCTGTGGGCAAGCCCCCTCCCCCCAAGCGGAGGAGGCGTTTTGATGAGTAGTGTAGTTAGTATTTTCTAGATAGCTTAGAGTTAGGATAGTTCGATCAGGCGGCTTCCTCCACCCCATCCATCACGGAATATGTGCTACATGATCTCCCCACGGAGGCATGTTATAATTTAATTTAATTTAATTTTTTAAGGGGGGTGGGCATTAACGATAACAGGGGGGGGAGGGCACTTACGTTAGCAGAGGGGGCTGTGGACTAACGTTAGTAAATTAATTTATTAATTAATAGACACGTGACTGCGTCACGTGAGCATAAGTCCTCAGTGGGAGGGGAACATGGGATGGAATGGATGGTGTAAGCTATCTAGGTCCTAGTTACAGGGGTGTGGGCACCGCGGCCCGAATCGCTATGAATGCCATACTTGGTCACACGCGGAGCCCCCACAGGCTTGGGGGTGGTAGATCCTTCATCACTACTTGCCATCTATCCTTGCGTACCATCTGCCTCCATATTACAGACAAACCAGGAGGCTGCCCGGGGCCGTTAGTAAAGGGGGGAGGGAATTAACGATAGTAGAGGGGGGAGGGGCACGTACTTACGTTAGCAGACGGGTGTGGGACCTTACGTTAACAGAGGGTGTGTGGGAATTAACGTTAGCCGAGGGGGTGGGCACTAACGTTAGCAGAGGGGTGTGGAAACTAACGTTAGCAGAGGGGTGTGGAAACTAACGTTAGCAGAGGGGGTGTGGGAATTAACGTTAGGGCCGCGCACTGCCGGCAGTTACCACTCCCTGTGATGATTGCATGGCTGGCTTGTGGGTTCTTGCATGGGGTAGCACTGCCGGCAGTTACCACTCCTTGATGACTGCATGTCCCCGGCTTGTGTGTTCTTGCATGGGGTGGCACTGCCGGCAGTTACCACTCCTTGTGATGACTGCATGTCCCCTTTATGCAAGGACGGCTTGTAGGGTCTTGCATGGCGTGGAACTGCCGGCAGTTACCGCTCCTTGTGATGACTGCATGTCCCCTTGACGCAAGGATGGCTTGTGGGGTCTTGCATGGCGTGGCACTGCCGGCAGTTACCACTCCTTGTGATGACTGCATGTCCCCGGCTTGTGTCTTCTTGCATGGGGTGGCACTGCCGGCAGTTACCACTCCTTGTGATGACTGCATGTCCCCTTTATGCAAGGATGGCTTGTGGGGTCTTGCATGGGGTGGCACTGCCGGCAGTTACCGCTCCTTGTGATGACTGCATGTCCCCTTGACGCAAGGATGGCTTGTGGGGTCTTGCATGGCGTGGCACTGCCGGCAGTTACCACTCCTTGTGATGACTGCATGACAGTCCCCGGCTTGTGTCTTCTTGCATGGGGTGGCACTGCCGGCAGTTACCACTCCTTGTGATGACTGCATGTCCCCTTTATGCAAGGATGGCTTGTGGGGTCTTGCATGGGGTGGCACTGCCGGCAGTTACCACTCCTTGTGATGACTGCATGTCCCCTTGACGCAAGGATGGCTTGTGGGGTCTTGCATGGCGTGGCACTGCCGGCAGTTACCACTCCTTGTGATGACTGCATGTCCCCTTGACGCAAGGATGGCTTGTGGGGTCTTGCATGGCGTGGCACTGCCGGCAGTTACCACTCCTTGTGATGACTGCATGTCCCCGGCTTGTGTCTTCTTGCATGGGGTGGCACTGCCGGCAGTTACCACTCCTTGTGATGACTGCATGTCCCCTTTATGCAAGGACGGCTTGTAGGGTCTTGCATGGCGTGGAACTGCCGGCAGTTACCGCTCCTTGTGATGACTGCATGTCCCCTTGACGCAAGGATGGCTTGTGGGGTCTTGCATGGGGTGGCACTGCCGGCAGAGGATACTTGTTCCTGGTTGTGGGATACACGTTCCTAGTTGTGGGATAGTCGTTCCTGGTTATGTGATACTTGTTCCTGGTGGTGGGAAACACGTTCCTGGTTGTGGGATACTCGTTCCTGGTTGTGGGATGCACGTTCCTGGTTGTGGGGTACTTGTTCCTTCATTTCATGTTCGCCGTTATTCCTCCACGCACATCAAGATAGCTATTAAATATTCCCTTGTACATCTAATGATGCTACGTCTTGGCTATGCTCACATTACTTGCCCACGCTCCTTGTTATGATAAGCTCACATGGGTCTCATTGCACCCACATATCTTGCAGGATCGTTTAGCGTGTCCGATTGCAGCTGTGGCATTAATTAATTAATTAATTAGACTCGTGCTCCCGTTTGGGAGTCACGCAGCTGTGGCATGCCTCTAGCATGAAGGAGAAAGGGGGTCTATGACCTTCCTTCCTGTTGTGCAAACAAAGGGATGAAAGGCAGTTCGGGCTCCGTGACTCCCCAACGGGAGCACGAGTCTAATTAGTTAATTAATTAATTACCTACCTACCTGACCTACCTATCAAGTTCTAACTAGCTCACTAGCTCACTAACTGACTAACTATTTTAACTAAGTAAGTACTAACTAACTACTAACTAAACAACCCCCGTTGCTCTGCCGAACTAAGTAGATGCCCTTCGATTAAAACGCACAAATCGTGAATGATGCAAGCTACCGTGCCGACGCACAATTGATTCTTGCCCCCCTACGCGTCTAAATCTTGTATTGTTGTCAGTAAGCGCTCAACGTGCATGGGGCTAGCTGCCCAAATATGAGATTCCACGGACAACACCGAAAATGAGAAACCACAGTAGCTACCAGCAAGTTACGAACACAGGACCTCCCTAAATCTAGTATCAAGTAACGTTATTTCCCCGTTTCGACGAACTTGGTCCATTCACAGGTCCATTCACATTTATAGCGGTGAATTAATTGTCACACCTTGCTCAGGCAAAGTGCACCAAGTCCTAAAGCATGTCTCCCCATGTCATTCACTTAAATAAGGAAGGGAAATGTAAAGCCATGCAACGTGAAGCCGTATGAAAGGGCATAACCACCCAAATAATCAAGTTGGTACGTATAGTGTCAACCATGCGTGTCAGCCGTGCGTCGGTGTCTTCCGAAAACTATACAGCATATCAAGGAGACAACCATATAGTCATGCTTGATCAACCACCGCAAATTGAAACGCAAATTGAAAAATAATGTATCACAGGCTCAACCGGAACTCCCGATCAACACGTCAGTACCACCCTCTGTAGGCAAGTCCATATCGAACGGACGTAACACCACTGAGAGACGGCGTATATAACTAACAAAGATAACCTGCCCCCCCCCGCCCCCAACAGGTAGGGAGCCCCTTGCAGCAGTAGAGAGGACCACGATAAAAACAAAGTAAGATAGCGGGTAATCATGAAGTAGACCTACGCATCCCATGACTATGCCACCACCAATTAGCTCCCCATTACGCAGTGAGAGTTACATCATCTGGTGGGATTCGACCGACTAGCCAATCGGTGCAGGGGCTTACCACCTCCATCAATTGAGCCACCTCCCCCCAATGGTGGTTCCCCTGACTGCCTGGAGGACGGGCTTGCCGGGGCGGACGGCATCCAAGGCAGGACTCCCACCACGAACAATTACACTCCCACTTGGTAGTGAGTAGGCCAACTAATGATAACACACACAAAGGATGCACACTACATACCGGAGCACCCTCACAGGCGTGCGCAGGGCGGGTCTACAACCCTCTACCCTACACTCCATCGCTGTGCAAGTTGCCACGTTTTTCTCAATAAAAGCTCCATAGAGGCCCTTTAGTGCTGGACATCTGTACCGGTATCGTTAATGGGTTAACACAACCGCGAGCAACTCTTCTTCAGCACTTGAGCCACAGGAGGATGTCGCACAGGTCGCGCTCGTTCGTCCCACGTCAGGTGTGGCGGTGTCTTCCCGGTATACCTGCTCCTTCTACCTCTAGGTCACGGCCTGCATGCATACAAAGGAAGACAAGAAGATATTATCGGACTTGGGAAGATGCCAAACACGCCCCTGGTAATAAACCCGCATTCTGCTAGGCGTATGTGTGTGCCATTCTTGACTTAGGTAAATTAACAAAAAAAAGTATACCGATCGACATCATGTGTGGGTGCATGGTCATGTGTATTGGACAATTTGTGTGTGATTTCCTGTGAGCAAAAATATATGGCCATGTACAAAAAAGCAATCCGGCATGTAGTTCAGGTAGAGAACAACTTACAAAAACTTAAATGATACTACAATCAAATGCGAGCAAATCAACAACATTGTTAGGTTGTTATTCATGTGTATAAAACATACATCACGATTCACCTGTCAAGTCATCAATGCAGGTCCGGGCATCTTCCCGAACACCAAGAGAGGAGCTTTGACCTCCCACCATGACGTCAGGGTCTGCATGCATTCACAAAAAGACATTTATTTCCAAGGTTTTTATGTAAATTAGTTTAATACAGTAGTACATTCCTCAAAACCCGGCCTCTCCGCCAAGTTATAGATTTACTACCTCGCTTTCTCAAAGCTGGCCTATCTCACGTTACCATAAATAGGTCCCAAGCGATCCCGAGCGTCATGTGAGCAAAACCATGTGGTAAAGACTTAAGGCGCATGTGTGTGTCGATGTCATTGCTTAATTAACAAGTGGGTATGTGTTTATCTTCACAGCAAGTAAATGTATGCGTGTTTGTTTTAAAACGCATATGGCATGTCGTCAGCGATCCCACAAGCCTGGGGCAAGATTCTCACCTGTTAAGTTAACGCTCTCTCTGGTATCAGGCATTCCACCCCCTGCAGGAGTGCTTGGGCCTCCCTCCATGGTGTTAGGGACTGCATGCACAAAAAAAAAAAAACAATGGCATTGTCAACTTTGTTGTGATGTACTTGTTAGGGTAAACCGCAATCAATACAACATGCACATGCTCATATTGACTTCATCATTACAATCTAGAGCGGCTTATTTAAGTTGTATGGCTCACCATTCATCGGTTGTCGTGGTAAATTCTCTGAGAGCTTCTGTCGAAACCCAGCCCTCCGTTTGGAAGGTGCATTGGAGGCAGCATGGGTTGACGTCAGCTCCGGCATGTCCACTTCGTCCTTCTTCCGTTTGGCACTGCCTTTGTTGCATGCTCGCAAAACCACAGGGTCTTGTTGAATCGGCTTAGAGCCCGCTCTTCCCGAAAATTCATTTCCTTCGGCAATAGGCACAACTGTGCTCTCAGTCAAGATCCTACAACTTTCTACACAAGACGCTAACAAAACTTTTGCGGCCGTTTCCTTGGCAGTAAAGGAAGCCATCCTCCATGCCTGCGGTTCAGGAGTAAAGTGGAACGACATATGCATTGTAGTACATTGTGGACAACATGCCGAGGTTGGATTTCAGCATCGCACGCCAATAAGAACGAGCGTACGGCATGTTCATGAACCTGCCCTCAAAGCAGCACATCAATTTTGCCTGCACCAACACACATAACAACAACACAACAAAATGAAGCACATCTTACTTACATTCCTCTACAATATCAAGTAATATTAGTGGGGTGGGGTGGGGGGAAGGAATTTATACAAATTACTATAAGCAACAAGACATGTATGTGGAGACACGCTATCGATTGGGGGTGGGGGGAATAATACAAGCCCTCGTGCATGCGATCCAATAACACTAACAAAGCATATACACGCTTTCACATTGCAAAATGTCCAGCTTGGCGACGTCCATGCATGGTATGCACATGGACATGCTGAGAGGTTCTTCCACACGTTAGATAAGTGTATACCCATGCACGTGCCCCCGTGCATGTGCACATGCACACACGCATGCATACCAATGACAACACCATATGCATTCACTACTGTACCACAGACATGAGGCTCACTATAATTGTTCAAAAGCATATACCAACTGCGATCGGCCACTGAACCACAGACATACGTTGTATCCTAAGATGTGAAAATCATAACAGTTCATCACAACTCATTAACCTATAACTCCTCCATGCCAACAACCGCCCCACTAGCCTGTTCACAACATATGTTGCTGTGATTTCTTGCTTGATAATAGCCGTGTTAGCCCAGGCACACTTACCTCGTTGCCAAGGCCAGGATGCTGCTTAGCTCGCTCGCCACCCTCCCAACCCTCCTGCCCCCTGCCCAACGAGTACACGGTGACGGGCCTGCTCATATCATCAAGCAAACTGCTCGAGATTGTTGCCGTGGAGTAGACCGGGCTGCTGCCCAGGAATGCCGCCGTGAAGTTGCGGGCGCACAGGGCCAAGGATCCCTTGGGCCCCGCCCAGGCGCCATACAGCAGGGCGGTGTCCGTAATCAACTGCCATGAAGAGCGCATGGAGTGGGCGAACACATTGCGTGTGGTGTTGCGCTGCGCGTGCAAGGGGGACGGTGACCCTGACGCTTCACTTAGCTCGCCACGCAAATTGGTGGTGCCAACAAGCTTTTGATATTTGTGATCATGGGAGGGGCAGACGGACAAACAAAGCAATGAAACACGGATTCCACAATATATAATCAATCTAGAGTGCAGAGTAATCTAGAGTGTGACGAGAAGGACGGGCAAAAACCCGTACAGCAAGCACGTAATTCCCTATCTTCTCACTTACTTAAGTCTTTAACATGCTGCCCTGCTAAACCCTGTACCCTAGTAAACCCCGCACACTAGACAAAACCAGGCACGTGCACTGCAATATTGGGCAGGTTACAGCTGGCAACACGTCTTGGCTTGCCTGATACGCCGCCACGATGCGGCCGTCGACGAAAACCTCCAAGGTAGCCACGTTGCAACGAATCAAATGCGGTTCTGTTTCAAACGCGCAGTCGGTCTGAACATTGGGCATTATAACGAGCGTCTCCGGCTTGGCGGTGCAGTCATCCTGCGTACACAAAGAAACACAAAGCACATGTACATGGCCCGCAAGTAGTATATTATTTTATATTATATGTATATAACTTTAACAAATTAATATAAATAAATTATATTAAGAAATGTTAATTTTAAAGCGTATATCCTTAGCATGCATCCGTACTGTAGCGTGTTATCTTAGCGTGCATCCTTGACATGCCCGCATTGTAATAGTATCCTTACCGCCTATCCTTAGCGTTCATCCTTAGCGTACATGTATCCTTAGCATGTATCCTTAGCGTGTATCCTTAGGTGTGCCATTAGCGTGTATAGATCCTCAGCGTGCATCCTTTGCGTGTATCCTTAGCATGCATCCTTGCCGTGTTTCCTTATCAAGTATCCTTACTGTAGCGTGTATCCTTAGCGTGTATCCTTGTAAGCGTGTATCCTAGTTAGCGTGTATCGGCCTTAGGGTCACTGGCCAGGTTAGGAGGTAATGAACTTAACAATGGCATATTTTAATGAGCAATATGCTTGACATTTACCTTAGAGTCCGGCAAGTAGTTTGCGTGCCAGCTCGTGCTCGTATCATCAACAGATCGCAGAGTATCATCTTCGTGATCACCCTGCTGTGTTGAATTTACTAGTGTGCTCCATGCAGAGGCAGAAGAAGCACGCTCAGCCTCCGCAGGTCCACCGGCAGATCCTGTGCGTGCAGCAGAAAAAAATTCATGTTTGGCACATGTCTAGTATGTATGTTAGGATTTGCTGATGGTAGTATTGCTCCATGAGCACGTCTTGAGGTTGTGAAACAGTTGAGCATGCAGGGTGATCTCGCATTCAGCTGTCTTTTTTTCCTCAAGAGGCGGCAGGGCTCCAATATTGGGGCCGTACACAATCTTGCAGCGAGGCCATTATATACATGATGTCATCTGGTACCCAGCCAGCTCAGATAAATGCAAGTAGGTTACCTAGTAATTCCCTCGTTATCTTCAGCGCTCCGGCATGGTTATCTTTCAAACCTTATCATACAATGTTACTAATTAATATTGAATAGAGACGACATTCTTTTATCACGATCATGATGAGATCACGTATTGCCGGCAAATTGTACTGCAGGCGCCCTTCGCATGGCGGGTGCACATATGCATTGTGCGCACAATGCATGCTTAGTTTAATTTTGAGATATACAATCCGATATGATATGTAAACATTGACGTGGGGTACGTGAAAGACCTACTCTAGAGAGTAAAAGTGGTACGCAGGTGTGGGCCGGCCAGCCGCGCGGCCATGATACCGAGGTAACTTCAGAAGGAAATATCGGGGGAATACCGTAACAAGATACCCTATAACTTTTGGCGGCCATTTCGCCGTCAAAACAAAGCTGGGTAAGGCAGGCGAAAAAGATTACCAGCACGTACACGCATAGGGGAAAGGATGTATCAAATTAAACGAGGTAATTATAAAGGAAGGGTGCCCATAATTAGGTATGTAATCCATACTTCCATTCTAACACTCTTCATTCAGAAGCGTCAAGAAACAATCAACGTTTACAGGTAATGAACACGAAGGGCTGACTACATGATCAAGCACAACGCGGATTCGCGTCATTACTGTAGAACAGAGACTACCGGCACGGACAATCCACAGCAGCATCATGCATAAGAAGAACCCGCGGCCGAATAATGAGGGGCCGGGTCCCTTGGATCATTCGGAACCTCGCTTGTGTACAAAAATTAGCTTACGTAAGATCTTGATTGAAGTCCCACGATCAGAACCGCCTTGCGCACTCGTGTCAGTGCTAGCCCGCACGCCGAAAGATGTAGACACGATGAGCAATAATGTCGAGATAAAAGCCACATGGTGCTTGAATGCATCATGCGCCATTGGAAACGGCCGGGACGCTCCTGCTTAAGAACTACGCCGGAGCCTCCTAGGCTGTATGTGGTAATATGTTAAGTTCGGTTAGCCTGGAAATGCTCAAAACTCCAAAGCAGTCTGTGAAGTGTAAGTGAAATACCAGCAACCGACGCCATTGTCCGGTTCTTGCTGGCTGCCAGTTTATTGCTGCCGGCCTCATGTGCGGCGGTAATTTTACGTTGTATGGATGTTACGCTGCACCAGTCTGTGCTTTTTTACGTAGTACCAGTGTAGTGTAGAAATCCAAAAGCGCAAACGCCCAAAGCCAACTTCCAAGACGCCCAAAGCCCAATTCCAAGACGCCCAAAGCCCAAAGGCGGGCGAGTCTGGCGCGGCGCCGGCCATTGGGCCCCGGAATAAGAAATACCGGCTCGAGGCCATGTGATGCGCGGCAAAACGCTGCGCGGCGCGGCGCGACGCTGGAAACGCCAGCGCGGCGCCCAAAGCGTACCCCGGGTTTCATGATTTCCGGGCCAAAATGAACCCGGATTTCAAGCATTTTCGGGGGGGTATTCGTAAACATTATTCGTAAATAGTTTATAGCCACTACGGTACAGCACGTTGCAAAGGAACCCGCGTTAGGTGGCACCTGTTGCCAGGACGTGCTCTGCACGATAGTGTCAGTGGAAACTAGAATGGCGCTGAGCAACAGGTAAAATAAACGGAATACTGTAACACAAGCAGCGCCAGCCCTGCCATGCATTCCTTATAAACCTGCGTTGGACTTGCTGACATCGTCCCCGGGACGCAATTGATATTCCTGCGATACATACAAGCAATAAGCTCGAGTGTTGAGTATGCTCAACAAAAGCCCGCTGTGAGAGGATGTCGGGAAACGGTTCCGTAATCCTCGAATTATTAAAGAAAGAGTAGATTTTGTTGCATACTCGTGCCGGATACCAGAAAATATGAGCGGGTACGTTGCTTCGTTTTTTGAAGTTGCGCCCTTACTTGTTTGCAGCATTACTTCCGACGTTTTTGCCACATCGACTACAACCTTGTTGAACCTCTCACTTCCCTGCTGAGGGTGGCTGCTTTCCTCAGGAAACCGTCCGTAAATAGGCCGCCCACGCCCCCCGATGACGAGAATTTAAGGGCCGATAAGGAGCTCACGCTGCAAGAGGCCATCAGCTTGAAGGTAACGCGACAATATCCCTGGATTTATGTCCTCTGCATCTTCCCCAGCCTAGAATCGTTTTCTGTGTGTCTTGTTTTCAATGTTTTTTTAACTGACTAACCCTGACATAGTAAGCCAATTTTTTTTGGTAGCTCAATGTGTTCTGACCCAAGCCCTTACCTTCACCCTCTCCATGCGCCCCGCTATGCCACCGTGCACACCCTGCCGGAATTTCTGTTTGTCGCTGTCTCTGCGTCTTTTTCCTCTCACGCTATCTTCCTCGAGCCCTCCATTTATATATGGCCACCTGTTCTCCCTCGTCCATTTGCCAACTGACCTGAACTCCATTCTTCATGCCTCGTTCTCACACACTCGCCACTATTGCTTACCAACACCTGGGGCAATCCCTTTACTGGCACACATGCATGCGGCACCCACCCTCCTAAGGTTGACATCCCAATAACGTTTATAACCCTATTAACCCTAAGACACCTAAAAAATCCAATAAACTGAATATCCCTATCAACCCTTGCAACCCCGTGCACCCTAACTTCTATCATCACCCTAATACCCCGACGCTCTTCATGTGACCCAGCTGATCCAGAGCGGCGAGAAGGAGCGCCTGAAAGAGCTTCTGCGAGAGCGGCTGCTCGAATGCGGGTGGAGAGATGACCTGAGGGCGCAGTGCAGGTGGGTGCCAGTACTTAAGTCGAATGTAAGAGAGTGAGTCTTTTTTACGTCAGTAGGTGAGACGCTCACTGACTCACTGAATTAATGGCAAACGCACGCACGCACGCACGCACGCACGCACGCACGCACGCACGCACGCACGCACGCACGCACGCACGCACGCACGCACGCACGCACGCACGCACGCACGCACGCACGCACGCACGCACGCACGCACGCACGCACGCACGCACGCACGCACGCACGCACGCACGCACGCACGCACGCACGCACTCACGCACTCACGCACTCACGCACTCACGCACTCGCGCACTCACGCACTCGCGCACTCGCGCGCTCGCGCACTCGCACACTCGCACACTCGCACACTCGCGCACTCATGTACTCACGCACGCACACACTCACGCACTCACTCACTTTTCTTTACTAAGGTGGGTGAAAACCGCATGCCCCGGAATCATGGAACTTGACCTTACGGGGCCCGGGCAGACTAGGGCGGCAAGGTCCGCGTGGCAAGGTTGTGGATGTGGCATGGGAAGGTACGAGCTGGCACAGCTACGCGGTGGCTGTTAAGTGGTTCTTCGTAAGTGGGCAATATAACTTGGCTACAGGTAATGGTGTCATTAGTAGCGCTAGGACTGTGAGTAACATGTATGGGTTAAAAGTCCTTGTCTTATTAAATCTACATCATAGGTAATAGTTTGGTAACCTCTTTGCATGACATGATGTGGCCATTTGTCTGTGGGTCAAAGTAACAGGTTAATGTAGCTTTTAGCTTTTACTGCTCCTCCCTCGCAGCCCCCTTTCGCTGCCTGTGGGGGCGTCCGGCTGGCTGCTTCATGTCCTCCTGATTACTTAAACAGTGCATTACTTCAGCACAGCATGCTCCAAGCTCCGCTTCTTGTAGTCACCTGCCTGCCCATGCCTCTAACCATAGAGCCTGTCACTGTGTCTCGCTTCCCGTGCGATTGCTTGCCCGTGCTATCTTCGCATGGATGCTGGCGCCCACAGGAGCATCCTTCGAAGGAAAGGGCTGGGCAACGTGGCAGTGGACGAGCTGGTGCAAGAGATCACGCCCAGGGGGCGAGGTGAGGGTTTTGGGGTCGGAGACGGGGGTTTGGGGTTTGGGCTTAGCTTGCGGTGCCGTGCTTTAATTAATTAATATACCGCCCATATGCTCATTGGAAAATACAAGCTGCTCAGAATGGTTTATTTCTGTTCTTTCGGGCTGGCCCGGCCGGCTACGTCTGGCATATACAAATCTGCCATGAAAATGTTCATCTGCTGGAGCTCTCTTCCGCCCGGGCATGCCTCTTCAGTTAGTCTCCATGCTTTGCTGTAGACTAAGTCCCAAAGGCTTATGCATGTGTTGTATTCGAATTGCCTTTGGGACTACGTCTACAGCAAAGCATGGAGACTAACTTCTTCCCATCACCGCGATGCTCCCTGTGACATGCTTGCGGTTGTGTTGCGTTGTGTACTGTTAAGGGATTTGCCACCAGACACAAACGTTACAAAGGCATTAATGCGGTCAACAATATTTCTTATGCCGCATGGAGCTGTCCAGGCTGGATGGCCGCACCAAGGATAACACTGGCTGGCTTGCAACCGAGGATGCCACCATGTCTTCTCATTTGAGAGCATATATGGCCGCTCGCTGGACAAGGGCAAATGGTGTTTTAGTCCTCTTCCTCTTATTGAAAAGATCATGTCCATGTCCTTGCAGAACCAATACCCACGTGGGCTGTGCACTTACTTGTCAATCAATAGCCTTGTTCTGCTTGTCTTAGGCCAGATTGGACAGTGCACCATTCGTGAGAGTGCTCAGTTTTTGTCCGCACACGCATGTGAAGTTTTATAGCCATGGTGCCAGGGGGGTGGACGCTACAAAAGGCAGGGTTGATCATTATCAATGAGACAACTGGCACAGGCTAGCAATCCTCATCTTTGTGTCATGGTGCTCTCTTTGCTATTTGCTCAATGTGATGTCTCTCACAGCCACCATCCCAGGTCCCGTAAAGGCAGAGCTCCTCAACCGCATCCGGAACTTCCTCGCAGACATGGCATGAGTAAACATAGTAACTTGTACATCTTCATTGTTTTAGGGTATTACAGCAGTTACTGTCCATTTCAGTGCTCCGTGGTCCCCCGGCAGGGACATAAGTAAGTAAGTAAGTACTTGCGTGTCATGCGCAGAGGCATGCCACGGAGTACTATGCTAATCTCATTGACAAAATAATTTCACAAAAGGCGGGGACATAAAAACATTTTTAGAACGGAAATATTCGAAAAATAAAATATTAAATTAAATTATAACATGCCTCCGTTGGGAGATCATTAGGCACATATTCCTTGATGGATGGGTGGAGTGGAGGAAGCCGCGTAATCGAACTAACCTAACGCTAAGCTATCGAGAAAATCCTAATTAACTACACTACTCATCAAAACGCCTCCTCCTCTTGGGGGGAGGTGGCTTGCCCACAGGGTCTGGCGTGTGATCAAGCCTTGACAATCTTCTGCCACCGCGTCTTGTTCTGCATGGCAGTCCAAAGAAGGGAGAGAGAGTGGATGCGGTGTTCAAACTGGGCTGGGACCACTAGGTCGGCCAGCAACATCTGGATGTAGTTCGTGTGCCCATGTTTCCCTACCCTTTTGGGAATGCCCTTGGGGCCAGGCCAGGTCAGAATATGCCGCCCTGGCTGGCCAAGCCGCTGGGGGGCTGCCAGACCAAGGGCGGTGTCGACCTGGCTGGTGCGAGCAAGGTGTCCTACAAATGCTATCCTACGCTGCCTAATCTCGTCCGAAATACGAGGCATACCCTGATACAAAGGACTCTAATGACGGGCGCTTGGAAAACCCTACGTTCAGGACCTGTCGGCCGGAGCATCCTGTAAACCGTGCCGTCTAGCTTAGCTGCCAGTGTTGGTGTAATTGTCCACGCCTCGGCGCCATACGTGAGCACCGTGAGGACGAGGACCTTGAAGAGCATGCGCTTGCTGTGCTCGCCCAGGCCCTTCGAGCGCCAGTAGGTGGCGGGGACATTAATTAGGTGGCGGGGACATGCGACTGATAAATTCTTTTTGCAGAGTGAATTGAAAATAATTACTTACATGTGACATGTGAACTCACATCATCAATTTGGCAGATCGACAAAAGTGCATGCAAGCCCGTGCCTGGTGGAGCATCTGCAAAATTCGGTTAGCTAGTAAAAACCATTTCGGTCTACATATTCATAGAGAATGATAAGTTACGGAGGTGAGAGTAAGTAAGTAAGTAAGTAAGTAAGTAAGTAAGTAAGAAAGTAAGTAAGAAAGTAAGTACTTGCGTGTCATGCGCAAAGGCATGCCACGGCGGAGTACTATGCTAATCTCATTAGAAAAATAATTACACAAAAGCCTGTTTAAACAAAGGTGAGGTGAGAGGGGCATGCAACATAAGGATAACCCGGAAAAGAAGAAGAACCCTGAAGAAATTAATAGGAATCTGACATGAACATCCAAGGATCACGCCAGCTACACAAGGCCGGTACAACTAACTACATCACAAAATTACGACACGCAGCAACATCGATGCCGGCCCACATGCAGGCCTGGGAGGGATCTAGACTGCATGGGTCGCGACAAAGTCGGCCCGGGTGCGGAGGAATAGCACATCAGCCACGGTGCGAGTGAGGGCGAGTGACAGGCGCTGCCGCCAATACGAGGACCACGTGCGGGCAATCCACGGGGCGGTCTGACCCTCGCGAGGTCGAGGCGGTCTTCACGGCGCTGGCAGCACTCGTGGAAAACCTCCGCTCATCTTGGGGCCCATGGCCCCGAACTACTCATGGGACAAAGGGGATGACCCGGTGGGGCCCCACCGACATTGCCGTAGGAGGCGGCAAACTTGTCGCGCTCAGCCACAGCCATGAGCGGCAGCAGCGCCGGCCGGCGGCCGCATCCACAGCCGCCCGGAGGATGTGGCGACCGGAGAGCAGCCGAGCCACGGAGACATCGATGAGCAGGTGGCATGCAAACCTGCCCGTCGTAGTCAAGCACGGTAATGTCCGGGCGGTGGTTGGGTGAGCATACAGGGCGGCCCCGTCCGCGTCCTCGCACTTCATGGTGGAGTGCATGGGGAAAGACCGCCCGAACCATGGCACACACCACCTGGAAGAGAGCAGTATGGAGATAGAGGTTGTCTCCTTGATAGAGGAACCAGTTCTGGTTCTGCGCGCCGGCCACCCATGCACGCGATGTAGCACTTGCGTCCCAGTAGTATCGGGGGCAAGCCCGCAGCTGCCGCGTCGGTCTATATATTCTGATTTGGCACGCCGCAAAGGTGAAAACCATTCGCGTTCAGTGCATGCCGGTCCGCGGAAAACATGATATGCAAATGAATCCAGGCCGGAATCGAACTGGGGACCTCTCGCACCAACTTTTTGCTGACTATAGGACGGACGTCTCCTGATCCTAAGGCATCGCCAACTGACACCTACAGTCATCCGCAAAAGTTCTCCTTTCCGGGGAGTGATGCAAGCCTTTCGGATTTGGTACTAGATAAATCATTCGAGATCTGTGCACATGTGTACCTCCTAGGAGTACTACACACGTGTCCACTCGAGACTTGTTCAGTCTCGAAACGTGAGACGGGCTGAACACGGCTGGAACCTTCTTGAGAAGGGGGCGTAGCCGGTACTATCGAGATTGATCAGCCAAGCGTATATTCTGATTTGGCACGCCGCAAAGGTCTCTATATCAAGGTCTATATATGCGTGGCGTGCGCGCCGGCCCCGCATGCGCAACGTACTTTGCCACTAGATGCATGAGCTATCGATGGACACCCTCTCGTCAATTCCTTTCCGCCTTATATTGAGGATCGTTATGCTCATGCACTAGCTTGACACAGTGGACGCAGGTAAATTAATTAATTGTAATGTTGTAAAGCCCGAGTAGAGACGACTAAATCATATGAATTATTGCTCATGCGTTGCACACGTACTGCAAATGTTGGCCACACGTGGCACCATGCAGTAGGTTATCAAGGAGACAACCAGCGCATGCCAGAAATCGGGAGAATCCGGACCATGGTAGCTCGATCCGGCACCATGCAATTATGCATGCATGCCAGGCTGCGCTTGTAACGTACAGCTTGAACACATATGATCGACGATTCTTGCATGTGCTAAACTAGCTCACAATTTAATTGCAGTAAATCCCTCACCATCACCAGCACGGAGCCCTGGCCAATTATCACCCTAAATTGGCTGGGGTCGGCCGTCGCGAAACTTAGAAAATCAAGCGACCAGGGGGAGTTCGCCAGCTTCTTGCGGCGAGAGAGGAACCGAACTCGGGCTGCGATGTCGCTGAAGGTGAGGGCCACTGGTGGGGGGCCAGCCTTGTCCCGTGCATGGATGGGGCAGGCAGTAGGCGCGCCCTGCAGTGCCGTTCCTTGCATCTCCATGGGCGCCTTGGAACTTACGAGCTGAGTCCTGCGCTTGTCCAGAAGAGTGTCTCGGGGTTCCCCCGGCTTCCTGTCGAAGAGCCTGAGGATGATCCGGAGGCGGCGATGGTCGCAGTCAGCGGCCAGTCGCGGCGCCAGTCTTCCAGCTCTTGGAGCTTGGTGGTGATGGCGGTGGTGGTTGAGGTTGCATGGCTCTTGAGCAGGTCAGCCCAGGAGGCGCCAGTCGAAAGGGGTCATTGCCGACACTACCGGTTGGTTGGGCGGCAAAAGTGGCCGTTCGCTCAGCGATGTCGGGGACCTGCGTCTCCAGCTCATCTAGCTTGGTGGCAACTGCCTCCAGCTTCACTGTGCCTTGGCGCCAACTCTGCCTTCCACCGGGCTAGGCGGGCGGTCTTTGTGGCTGTGGCCTCGGAGACCTTCACGGCAATGTGCTCTTGCGTAGCGGTAAACTGGGGCTGGGCTTGGCCGGCTTCAATGTTGTTGACCTTGGCCGCGAGAGTGTTGAGTGGGCTGTCAGGCACATTCAGGGCTGCGAGCTGCTCAGCCATCGGCGCCAGCTGCTCCGCCACTGAAGGTCGAATGGAGTCCGTGCTGGGGGCTCCAGGTGCCGCTCTGCGAGGATGCTGCAGCTGCAGTGGCTGCCCGTCGGCGATCTTGCAAGAGTCTCTTGAGGCTGAAGTCCAGCTGGGTGAAGTTCTGTGCGTTGCAGCCCACATAGCTGCACAGGATGACGGTCTTCGAGTACGCCTCCGGTAGTTGAAGCTGCCATTCCCAGTTGGACTTGGTGGCCTGGTCGCCAGGGGTAGGCAACAGAATTTCGTCTTGGCGGGCCAACAACCTGATGACATTGTCACATTGTTCCTTCGTGATCGTAAAGATGCAGAACTCACTCCTGGTGGCCAGGGCCAAAGCGGCGGGGGTTCCACTGAGAGTGGGCAGTGCGCGTTTTCTTGGGATGGGCGACGAATTTGGTGTAGAGCATTGCGTCGAGGAAGGTAGACCGTGGGGGGGAGCTGGAATCATAGCATATCCTAGCATATCCTAGCATATCCTAGCATATCCACATAGGCATTGAAGGTTCCTTTGCTGGTACCCAAGGGACGCAGCATGATCCAGGCTGTACCTAGATTATGGCAGCATGAAGCTTTTCGAAACAGCAAGTCCAGCTGCCAAGCAGATGCCCATTATTGTGTGCCATATGACACAGAAATACTTGGCTCGAAACATCTTCTCTGGAGTCTGCAGGCAGCAAGGCAAGTGATTTACAAAGCAATGAGGCGAGAGTTAACGCTACAAAACCCTAGGGTGACCCCGTTAGCTCATACACCTTGTATGAGTAGCAAGTGGGACATGGAGAGCTGGGTGAGGATCCTGATAACAATCAGCCAAGGGTTGCAGGTGCGGATGAATTACATCAACATTGCATCCAATCAGTGTTTCACATCAAAACCTTTTGCCCAAAGGGGGGCAGATATCCTCATGAGAGACAAGCAGCATAAGACAAAACACACACGCTGGCCTGCTGTGAACAATTCATCAAACAAGGAAGTTTGACCGCTACCTATCTGCAGCGTTCCTGCCTGCCATCTGCTGGCCACTTAGAACACTTCTTGCCACATGGGCTGCCTTGACAAGCTGCTCTCGCTGCAGCCATATCACAAACCTTGTGTGCGGCATGACGCACATGCCATAGCTGCTGTTGAAAGGCTACACATGCGCAGTTTCTCGTGGGCAAGCCCTGCTATAAATCATGGCCAGCAAGTTGGTTATGTCCTTATAGATGTTCAGCCTGGATATGCTTATTGGTAACGACGCTTGATGCCCCTGATAATGCCCCACCTTCGCTTGACAAAGTGCTCAACACCCATACTTTATCATGTACATGCTAGACATCCAGCTGTGCAGATCGATACAGTACCCCACCCGTACCAGCCACCACAGCATATTGTGGATGACTGTGTTGCCCATTGTCCAGTGTGTATCAATTGGGACCAGTCCCATCCAGTATAGTCCCAACTTGGCAGAGATGTGTATTGGTGGCAAGGATTGACCTCATACACGACATGAGGAACAGTCAAGTTGGCACACAGGTGCACGTGAACACCCCAAACTGCAGAAACCATCGATTCTTCTGCCATGGAAACAAGGAAGCTCACCTCCTTGGTCGTCGACACAAAGTGCAGCAGTTTGCCGGCCGATGGGATGGCAAGGGCGGTGGACATCTGCCAGCATTGACAGATGGGTCACCAGAAAGATCGGCAATAAACGTGAACAGAGGATACTTGTGGGTTACGCAGTAATGATGACCACAAATTTTAAGGGGACTGGACATACCGAAAGTGAACGGAGGATACTTGTGTGTTACGCGAAATGATGACAATTCATTAATGAATTACTTAAAAGCACGTTGACTCTGTCAGGTGGGTACCAATACACGGACCTTCAACCCCAATACACAACTAGGAGGGATGGTGCCCTAGCTTCTCTCACTGCCTCAAGAGGTCAGGCTACAGAGGACTCTCTCTGCATCATGGTGCAGGCCCAACTGTGGGTGCATACAACAGGAAGTAGCAAAAGCATAGCAGATGCAGTAAGGCTGCCCCATGGACCGTCCAGAGCCCACAGATAGGCTTGGAACATAATTAGAGGCGCCGGTTTGGGAGAATATAAAGGCCTCTCCCGGAGCCTGAGGGGTTTTAGGGGCACACCCAGGGTTCATCCACGACCCCCTGATGACCGTACATGAGTGATAAGTTACCTAATCCAGCCCTTATCCTGACCCGCATGAATTGCCATTACTGAGTGATTCATTCAGACCACCAGCCTCATGCTAAGTCTCCAAATGCTCATTTCATGCAGCCACCAGTATGGCCTTGGTTAAAGAATCCACCATGATGCCAGTGAGCTATTCGACAGCAGCTATGCAGTTGTGATCATTTCAAATACCACAGCTCACCATGACGATTCAAAGGTGAGGATATCAGCCGGGAATTCGCAAAAGAACATTCGCCAACTGCATGGTATAAAAAAGCCCGCTTGAAATGATCAAGCTCAATAAGGCCCCAAGGAATACGGTGGTTGATACCACCACTTTTCGAACTACCCACAGAGGAATATGGTGGTTAGAAGAAACACAGCAGACGAATGACGCTGCGACCACGTACCATGCATTTCAACGAATGCAAACTCTGGCCCTTTCCCCTATGGAACGTTCCTCACTAGAAAAGCCTTTTTTTGGCCCGCAGGAACACCCCATGATGAGACGCATTATCAGCTTACCTTGGTAACAATACCAGCATATCACGGCCCACCACACTTGCAAACCATGCGCCACTTACAAGCTCAACTCACAAGCCCACGCTCGTGCCACTTACAAGGACAGTCAGTGGCAGGACGCGCATCCCCACGGCGGCCCAGATGATGAAGAAGGTGAAGCTGACCATGTAGGGGACCAGCGACGCGGCGCGGGTCGGGCCCAGCCGTACCTGTGTCCAACACCATGAGAAGAAAAAAAATGAAAACACACGTTGCCGGGATACTTCAACAAAGAGGCCAAGGCACACAGAAAGTGCTGCTGCTTGGAGCTGCATGTCCGATAATCGCATGATGTCATTAATACCACATTTAACATGGTCCCACATAAGTGAACAGGTGAATATGATGCACTCTGTCGTCCACATTAGCAGAAAGCACATGGTCAACTCACACTATTTTTGGAAGCTTCACCCAGATCCACAACAGCGCTCGTCGCTCGATCCCTGAGAAACTCCATTCCCATGCAGAGAACCATACATTTAATAAAGGAATGCTAGTAGATAGATAATAAATGTATTTCTAGGAATAGGGCATAGACATAATAGAGGCTCTCCTGTGCCATTGCAAGCAACCACGTTATCCGAGAAAAAACCCTTAAGTGCCTGCAAATCGCCATGAATCTGCCTCAAAAAAACAAGAGGGTGCGCAGCATGGACCAATCACAGTCTCCACAGACCTGGGTCCTCTCTGTTACGGCATGCACCAATGAGGGTGAGAGGCTTTTGTCCTTACCGAGGGTGACATCTTTCCGGCTCGAAAGTCGCCCTCAGCCTGGAATAGGAAAAATGGGCAGCAGTGTTGGCACAAGGGGCATGGAAAGGAGGGAAAGGACAAGGTGTGAGAGGGCAAAGAAGAGTCTGATAAGGCATCTACTCCATGATTTCCATCTAGCCATTCTGCTCTTCTTATAGGGACCAGCAAGTCACGTCCTTCTGTTTCAAATAGGGTAAGCACACCACATCATCATGCTATGGCTGAGGAGACATGCTATGAAGTAAGCATTCTGAGCATACTCTGTCTCACTCTTGGATCATGCCACCTGCAAACGGCTGCTCTAAGACTGCCAAGATGTGTGAAAGGAACAAGGAGGCGAATGGCAGCATGCGGGGATGGGGAAGCTCCAAAGGGCAAGCAATCACACGCGTTGTTCCTTCAAGCCGACACTATGTAGCGGAGCCCTGTGAGAACTTACGTGAATCAGCCGACAGGGGATACAGGACAAGGCAGCTAAGGAAAGGCTAGAGTAACACACTAGTGCAGATGGACGAACGCACCAGGGCATGGATCCGCAAACACGCTGGATGGCCAGCATGGCTCACCTGGTGGAAGTGGCTGCAGAATAGGATGAGCATCGTGGTCATGCCCACCACCGCAGAGGCCGCCCATGCAGTGGCAGGAATGGCTCCGCTGGGAGTATAGCACCAGATAGTGGCAGGCAAGTGGGCACCAAGGAGGGGTTCTTCTATGTCAGCATCCCACCTACCCCAAAGTCGTCAGTCACAGAACACTAGAAAGGAGACCGCCACAGAAAAGGACTAGTACGGCAACATGCATGCAGGGGAGAAAACACCGATTTCCTGAAAGAAGAAAGATATGGAGATAAGAAATGAGCTGATGCGGGCATAGCTTGTCCCCTAAGTACTTATACCTGTACTATACTGAAAATGGTACATGGAAAAGGAGCAGGCAATAGCGTGGCGCACATGCACTGGCAATATGACATACAATGGCAACTGTGTGCAGCCACATACGCACCATAGATCGAACCCAGCAAGTTGAGAATCGTGGACGCAGAACCTAGCTATGAGTTACCGCCCAGATGGAATGCCTGTGATCTGTAGCGCTAGCCAGCCTCTGTAAACCAACCTGTCGATAAACAAGGGGCGAAGAGTTCCATTTCTGAGAATGCATCCAGGGAACGATATGCTTTCTGCACATGTTTTGCTCAGTATTGAAGATACGCCGGCCTTAAGACAAGGAGACAAGCAGCAGCAGAATATTACAATGAGGCTTGCGCACCTAAACAAGACCGATGTGGCGGGGACCTGGGACAGGTAGAATGCGGACGTGGCCAGCGGGCCGAACGAGGCAAAGCAGAGCGGCTCGCCCAGGCCCTGGTAGCTTAACCGGAAGGGGGGGCACTGCAGGCGAAGGGGGAGTTGCGACGAGAAACCAGGATAAGGAAAAGCACACAGGCAGATGGTCAGGGTAATATTCGTTGTATGGTCGCAGTAAAATACCAACAAAGAGTCCACTGTGTGCCGTGTGGTGGAATACTGATGGAGGGAGAGCAATCAGAACGGATTCCTGTCAAATGTGATTTTGGTCGGAAGGTCTAAAATTGGTCAGGTAATGCACCGTAGGCTGGTTGGTTGGCTTGTTTTGGATGATCTCCACGCTTCAACTAACCAACAGCAGACTGGCTTGTGCAGTAATCAAACCACCTCTTTGCTCTCTAGTCTTAAGTTTCTTGTTGGTATGGCAAACGCATGCAACTGATGCAAGGCAGGTGCGCCTTTTTGTCTTCAATTGTAACTATGGCACAACTTGGATGCCGGCCATGAAGATAACCCTCGTTGGGCACACCAATACCAAAGAGACTCCCCAACAATAACAACTTGCTGTAGGCAGACCACTTACCAAAGGACAGTATCCAGCCACACACAAAAGATACTCCTAAGAAGCACTAAAGGCCGAGGAAGGAGGAAGATCAGGAAGGCATCACCCATTCCAAGCCTGCCCGATGCCTCTCCCCTCCACTTCCCGTCGTGACACCTGTCCACCAAGGCAAGCTCCATCTTTATCAAGGAGGCAACCAGCACCCAATTTATGCCTGCCCCCAAGAAACTGAAGCCATGAAAGCATAGGAACACTCCATGTCGACCTTGTAATTTCTTGCAGCGTAAAGTTTCGCTGTCACGGGGCAGGCCCGCATCGGGCTAATGCAACTGATGACCTCCTCCCTACCTACCAGCACATGGCCAGCTAGCACCCCTCACCTGGTAAAGCTAGCACCCCTCACCTGGTAAAGCTAGCACCCCTCACCTGGTAAAGCTAGTACCCCTCACCTGGTAGACGTATCCGCACGCGATCGCACCCAGAAGGTAGCGCAGCACGCGCGGGTCCCGCGCCACCGACCCTGACATGGCAATCAGGGCCAGGCCTGCCGCCAGGCATGCATACGCGACAAGGAGTACCAGCCGCTGGCTGTGGTGGGGGAGGAAGGGAAGCAGACGAGATAGCAGCGTAGAGGGCGACAGCAGTAATGAAGAAAGATCAACGATGAGGAGATAAGCCTGCGGCATGCGTGGGATGGAGACAACATGAGAGATGGTGACAGACGAATTGGGGGGGAAACAGGAAGAAAAGCGCGGTAGAAGGAATACAGGTGATGGAAGCAACACGGAGTGTCAAGCTCATAAGCCCGAATGGTCAGTGAAGTTGGGCGATCTGGCCACATTTACATTAATTGTAGAAATTAAGCCTGCAACAGAGGCTGCTGCCCGGGTACCGCCCAGCTCTTGGCACCTATCGAGACGCCTAGGTGTCAACACCGGGCAGTACATGGATGCCACGGACGCAATACGCTATGCCACAACCATGCAGTTACTGCAGCCTCCGGCATGCAAGCGTTTTCGTGCAACTTCCCCAAGCCTGTGGGGACTAAGTGTGGTTCTACACTGCAAGAAGAGCCAGGAACTTGGGGAATCCCAGGCGCCAGCTCAGCATGAAAGTTAACCTTACAAGCACATAATTGGGACAGCAAGGGCCCAATAATGACAAAGGCTCAAAAGGTAATGGTCAAGGGGGTCCATCAACCCCCATGGGATTTCCACTGCGAGTGTATCTAAACATCATCGACATGAAATAGGAGAGGGAGCAGAAGACGTATGGAAACATGATCTTCGTGAAAAAATGGAGAGGGAGCAGAAGACGTATGGAAACATCATCTTCGTGAAAATGGAGAGGGAGCAGAAGACGTATTGGGGCTCAGCCACAGTGCACAGGATGCACATCTTATCTGCAAAATGGCATAGTTCATTACCAGCGCATTACCAGCGCATAGTGACAGTTCTGTCCAGCATGTGCTTGCAAGACACATGCAGTTGTTGCACGGTTGGAAGCCGTCTCTGTTCAAGGCAAGGATACCCGGGATGGGCGGACTCCGCCGCGGACCACCGACCGCCCAACACACATCACTCGTCGCCCATCACCTACGGATGGCCGCCCTTCCAGTCACTGGCACACCTGGGTACTCGGCAAGGCAGCCCCTATTCTGGTCTATCAGCCCCTTACAAGGCCTAGCACTCATGGACAAACCGCCCACTGCGACTCACTTGCGGATCAGGTTGACAACCGACTCCTTCTTCGTGGCGTCCACGCTGGTGTCCGCGTCGTGGCCATCATTGCTGCGGGGGATGGAAGCACATCACACGCAACGGGATGAAAGAAGAAAGTAATACCCCAATCTACGTAAGTAGGACACCATGATCACACAGTCATTCCCACAGTGAAAACGGCCAGCACGTGCCATGATAGGGTTTTGAGTAGCTTTGTGCGAGGAACCAATTAGGAACAGCCAGGTCCACAGCCGAATGCGCTGCCAGTTTTGAAGCATGTGCTCAGGTACTTGATCAAATACAGAGTCCGTTACAAGATCAGGCCGAAGGCAGATGCAAGGTAAGCGGCCGAGCAGGCCAGCCCCTGCGCCTCTTCTTGTGATGACAGTCCATGCATCAGCAACGTTGCCCTCGCATGGCCACGCTCGGCACTTGATCTGGAACTGCGTTATAAGAAGCAACCTGCTGTAGTTGACAGGGAAGATGCTGAACGAGGAACCGGCAGGATTCAGCCCAGGATACTCTGGAGAAGGAAGTACTTGGGTAGACCACCTGTGGTAGATAGAAGATATTTTTTGGATAGAAGCATTTTTTTTCACCAGAACCCACCCTCGGTTCAAGGCCAGGAACAAATCTGCTTGACCTCTGCAAGCAGCGCCATGCCTCCCACACCAAACTTTGGAGCTCTGAAGCCCCTGACATGGCTAGCCGCATCGCTAAAAGGCATGGCTCCGGGAGCTAGTTTCGGGCCCGCTGCTCTGCACCCACGTGGGGGGATAGGCCTTGGCACTCCAGCAGACCTCATACAAGGGAAAAAAGCATTCCCAAGGGTGCTCCGTGAGCCCCCGATGAAATCATGTGTTTTCCCTTGTGCTTGTGTACGTGAAGCTGTGTGTCTGCCTTTGCACCACTAGCTATCCTGTGCAACATCAGCCTAAGAGGGCTTCCAATAATGCAGGGAATACCAGTCACTGGCAATGCGGCAAAGAACGCAGCGCTTTGCCTGTTCACAGCTTTCAAGTCTGGGAACACATAGGGCCTATATCTAGTGTGGTGAAGGGGTAGCTCCAAAACTGCTACACACAATTATTGATGTAAAGAGCAGAATATGCAGAAGAAGAAATGTCATTTACAGGAACTCGGATAGGGACACCAAGCTCGTCATATTACAGTTCTGCTTTTCCAAGTGGCCACCGTTCCCGTCCCCTCACAGCCAGGAAAAAAAAAAAAGTACCACCACAGGACCACCTCCGAAAATAAAAACATTGCTTGGGCCGCAGAAAGCCATTTACTACCTTAAGTTAAGCCAGGTGATGACGAGCATGCCAGCAGCCAGCAGCCGCCCAAACATGGGCGCAGAAAAGGCGCCGGTGGCGTGGAACGCCGTAGCAGCACCCACCTGTGGCACGGCAGAAAAAGCAGTGCATTACTGGTGCCATTACTGGAAATGGGGCGGTCGGAAAAATCGCGGGCAAGAGCAGCAGAGTCCGAGAGGGCAACGGATCTCCTTCCATTTAAATTAAAAAACGCTAACGCAATTTTGCTAAGTGCTAAAAGGGAGGATGGCTTACCACAAGAGGAATTAGGCACACGGAGTAGATAGGAAGCTTAAGTGCTCTCCAAGCGAGAATCAGTGTGGCTCGCGCGTTGACGGCGCTGGTACCCGCGGTTTCAGTCGATCCCGCGTCATCAAAGGCGGGCGGCGAATCCTCATCTTTAAAGCTCGACGCTTCAGCAGCGCACTTTACCGGTATTGCCGTGCCCCGTGATTTCGAAAGGGAAAGAGACCTAGAAAACGTAATCGCATGGCCCAGAAATGAGCTAGTTCCTGGCCGAACCAATTTGGGGCGGGGCTGGTGATTATGGTGGACCTTGCTAAAAGGAAGCTGGTTTAACTTGACTTGACATGAACACTGATGTGATAAAATATTTGCCTTTGACCAGCAAATGGCAGCCATGTTTGAAGGTATCACAACAGCGCACCCTCTAAAGTGTTTTCCAACATTGACTGTAAGATTCCTCCATATAATTGCCTGCAATACGCGGGCTGATATAGCAATAAGCAAGGAACTTTTCTGAACTAATCTGGCCTATACATGTTATGTCATTATTGTAATAATGAAGGCTCTATTGGCAAATGGCAGCCAACATTTTCCAACTGCTTGGGAAAGAATTTTCTTATCCGGACCGCCCTCTTGTGTTGCCCACTCTAGTTTGGAACAGGAACTTGATCATAAAAACACGTGGCAATAATAAATACCACAGGTCGGACAAATATAAATAAAATATGATTCAAATACTTTTGGCTGCTTACCGGTCGCCGTTGGATTAATTTAGATGTTTTGGTGAAAACTTTTTCGCCGTTGGATTAATTTAGATGTTTTGTTGAAAACTTTTTCGCCGTTGGATACATCTAAATATTTTGGTGAAAACTGTTTCGCCGTTGGATTAACCTAAATATTTTGGTGAAAACTTTTTCGCCGTTGGATACATCTAAATATTTTGGTGAAAACTGTTTCACCGTTGGATTAATCCAAATATTTTTTGCCGAAATGCCATTCGTTTCGCAGACGCGGCCAGTTCAGACTGAAACTTCAGATGTTAAAGTTAAAGGCCCTGGCGGCACGAGTATTTAAATATTCATTTAGATTCATTTAAATATTCAAAGCCGGTTTCGCCGTTGGATTAATTTAGATGTTTTGGTGAAAACTTTTTCGCCGTTGGATTAATTTAGATGTTTTGGTGAAAACTTTTTCGCCGTTGGATACATCTAAATATTTTGGTGAAAACTGTTTCGCCGTTGGATTAATCTAAATATTTTGGTGAAAACTGTTTCACCGTTGGATTAATCTAAATATTTTGGTCAAAATTGTTTCGCCGTTGGATTAATTTAGTGGACTAAATATGCAACATTTATAAATCAAATGCGCAAATACGGCCAAATATCATTTATATTTGTCCGACCTGTGATAAATACCCTGTAGACTACACCCCCCCCCCCCCCACGTTTAAGATTCTAAGGTTTAAGATCATGAGCCCCTGGATTTGACCTCTACTAGTAGTATAATTGTAGTAGAATGTAGTAGAACTTAGTAGAATCGAATCACAGTAGTAAGATTCTTTAAGATCATGAGCCCTGGATTGGTCGGACCCCAATCTTAAACGTGGTGGGGGGGGGTGTACTAGGCATTTCAGGCTATTTTTGGCATACCTGGGTCACCTTAACTGTTATATGGAAATAAACTAACACCCATTTCACCTGTCACCAACTACGTTCGGATGTTGCTGGACGACCTAGTGGTCCCAGCCGAGTTTGAGCACCGCATCCACTCTCTCTCCCGTCTTTGGACTGCCATGCAGGAAAAGACGCGGTGGAAGAAGATTGTCAAGGCGCACACGCCCGCCCTGTGGGCAAGCCACCTCCCCCCAAGCGGAGGAGGCGTTTTGATGAGTAGTGTAGTTAGGATTTTCTAGATAGAGTTAGGATCGTTCGATCACGCGGCTTCCTCCACCCTGGGCATCCATCATGAAATATGTGCTACATGACCTCCCCACGGAGGCATGTTATAATTTAATTTAATTTTAATTTCACCGGAAAAATAAATACCCTGTAGAGGATTTCCGGGTACATGGGTATTTTTTATTAACCGATATAATTAATTAATTGAGACTCTTGCTCCCGTTGGGGAGTCACAGAGCATTAACCCCGATGGATGGATGGATGGGTTCAAACAGTCCTACCGGTCTAATCTATCTACATCAACTACACACTACATCTATCTTAGCCCGTGCCCCGTTGCTGGCGGCCCGGCACCTGCCGGTCATGCCCCGCCGCCGCCCCGGCCCGCTCTACCGCCAGGACCCCAAGGTCTTGGCTGCCCGGCACCGCCTCAAGCGTAACCGGGACCCGCTGCAGAAACCATTGCTCAAGGCCGCCCTTGTGGAGGCCTACGAGCAAGCTCAGGACGCGGAGGCGGCCCAATGCATCGCGGATGCCAAGGCCTGCCAGGCCCGCAACCAGGGCAAGGACATGTGGTACCACCTCGACCGGCTCGGCGGCCGGCGGCAGCGCACCCCGGTGCATGGAGCACACGGGGGACGGCACGGCGCCGGTCAGCCTTGACCGCTGGTTGGCCCACAATGTTTCCTTGACCGGTGGGGCTCGCGCCCCCCCGCCGCCGCTGCACCCCGAGACGGCCGCCCGCCTCGGGGTCGCCGGACCCCCGCCGCCGCCAGCGCCCCCCTCCTCGGCCGCGGACTACCAAGTCCCCGCCTTGCAGGAGGGCTGCCTTGCCACTGACGACGTCGTCCCCCCCTTCACTTTGAAGGAATTGGACGGCGCCCTTGCTCGCCTGCGGTACGACGCAGCGGTCGGTGCCGACCACCTTTCTGCTGAGCTGCTGAAGACCCCTGATCTGGCGGTTAGGGATCTTCTGCTGGCGTTCTGCAACCGTGTCCTGCTCTCTGACGAGCCTCCGCCTGCTGAGTGGCAGACGGCCATCCGCATCATGCTGTACAAGAAGGGCTCTGCTGCTGACCCCGGCAACTACCGGGGTGTCTGCCTCCAGAGCGCCGCGCTGAAGGTCTTCATGCGCATGATGCTGCACAGCCGGCTCCGCGCCGCGCTGGACCCACACCTGGGTGAGTCTCAGATGGGTTTCAGTCGTGGTCCTAACACTGTCATGGCTGTGTTTGTCGCGCGCCGGTTGATGGAGGAGGTGCGTCGACTTCCCCCTGACTGTTTGCCGCTGGTCTTCATTTTTGTTGACTATATCAAGGCCTTTGACACGGTTCTCTGGGAGGCTCTTTGGGCCATCCTAGCTCTGGATCGGGTACCACCTGCGTTTATTGCTGCCATTCGCCGACTGTATGAGGGCTCATAGGCAGTAGTGCGGACTGCGGAGGGCACCACTCCACCATTCCCCCTTCACCACGGGGTGTGGCAAGGTTGTGTCCTGTCCCCATACCTGTTCATGATTGTCGTGGATCACGTCATGCGCCGGGCACGTGCGCGCTTTACTGCTCGAGCCAGGCTTGGACATCCTTAACGTGAAAGAGCACGGCGGGGTTAGACCTGGGTACCGCCTTGCCGACCTGATTTATGCGGATGATACCACCCTCATCGAGAGCCCCGAGCACATTCAGACCTGGCTGGACTGCCTGGGCCTGGAGGCGCGGGCGGTGGGGTTGGAGATTAGTGTCAAGACTGAGGCGATGGTGCATGATCGGGGCATCCAATAATTAAGGGGACGGGACATGCCCGAATTTTTTGGCGCCAAAAAATTCGCGCCGGAACCGAAGGTCATAAATTTCACGTGCACGGTGCGCGCACCCCTTGCGGAAGTGGCCATGGCGACTGCGTTCAGGCGAAACTACCACACTAGGGCAGGCGAAATGCAAAAATTTTACTCGAATCTAAAAGACGATGAGTTTATGATGTTAGTTTGTGGCGGACATCAGCTGATTTACAATATCGCTGTTGTTTTTTTATGCCATCGGCATGGGGGTAATCTGAATTTTTTAGTCGCGCGGAATAAAATAGAATTCATGATAGCGGCGGTAAAATCGCGGTTTTTAGGGTTGTTTTGACCGTGAAGCAGGCGTTAATACCCTTTGCATCGAATTCTAAACCGAGCTGGTGCTTTTTGCCAGATTTTCGGCCATTATCGGTAAGTAATTGTTCAGACCTACGCAGTGCGTGTCTGACCTGTCCATGGAAGAACGGCGGTTGTTGCGCGCCTGGGCGAGGGATTTACGAGGGCGAGGTACAGATTTGTCGCGAATGTTATCTGCGATCAGTGCTTTCTTCTATGAGCTCATCGTTCGAGGTTTTTTGCGTTCTTTTTGGGCAGTTTCCGCCAGCTATCTCGCCGTCGCTTGCCGTTGTGCTGTCGAATACCTGGCAGCTTTAGATTGTTTTCGTTGATGTCGTGATCAGGGCCGCTTCAGTCGCAGCCTATAGCTCTTCGGGAAGGTATAAGGCATTTCATAAAACGTGTTCCGGCAAGGATGTTGTGCGTATGGACGCTTCTTGTTGTGTGAGAGTGACGCACCCTCTCTTCGCAGCGGCATCACAGCGCTCATGCGCTGAAGGGCCGCCAATGGTTTCTTTGCATTTTATCGTGCAGGGATGGAAGTGATTTAGTGATGATGATGTTGGAGATATTGCATTTGTGTGACTGCATGTAGATAGCTTGTACCAATGGTTGTTTGAGCTTTCCTATGTTATGATGATGTGACAAGACTACAATGTGCTGAGCCAACCATGGTTGACATGCATGACTGCATGCAAGCTATATATACCATGTTCCTACTTGGTTCCTTGCCCTCCATAGTCCCAGTTTGTCATCCATGCCGGGGAGGACAGTTTAGGAGGTGTTGTTGAGTTGATTAGCTTGGTTGTCATCAACCTTACACTCTAACCTAGGAGAAACATAGGAAATGCTGCTTAGGCATATTAGGGCTACCATCGTCAAGGCTATGAACATATTTACAAGGCTGGCCATGCTGGAGGGATGATGAAGACATATGAGGTGCGTGGCCACCCCTTCGTACATTGTAAACATACTCAGCATGGTTTTGGTGCATGTTGGATGGCATATGAAGTGGCACTGTGGGGTTACTGACTTACTGAGTGGTCCTTGGCGCCTTGTCAGGTGGTCATATAGGAAACCCATCAACTTGAGTAGTTCTTGTCACAATGACCCCCCACGTTGAGCATGCGTTGCCGTCAGCGTGCAAGAGTTAATTATGTGTGCTTGGGTCAGTTTGCAGATGTCCTTGATGAAGAAGGAGGTGCTAGTGTGGCTGAATGGTTACTCTAATTTCCTTGTAGAGTCTACATGGGTGGCCGTCTTGGAATGGTTGTAACTTGGGCAGTTCTTGTCAGAATGGCGTCAAGCCTTGAACATAGGAGGTACCGTATGTGCAGAGGTTGGCAGCATGTGGTTTGGCCAGTTTTTGCATGGTTTGGATGGATAAAGGGGTGTTTATGGTGTAAGATACACTAAAAAACCTCCCTTAGCTTCGTCACAGGTGGCTACCTAGGAAATCCATCAACTAGAGCTGCGCTCGTCAGAATGACCTGAAAATTTGGGGCTGCATGTCCCCCCACCTGTAATATTTGGGAATATATGGTGGAGCATGATATGATGTGTTAATGATTTGATTTTTTTTTTTTGGATTAAAAAAGTACCTGTTTTGCGGGAAATCCATCAACGTGAGTAAACATTCTTATTTCTTGGTCCCAATTAGGTACCTAGAATTTCTCAAAAGTGGGGGAACTATGCGGGAATATATGATTTGGTCCCAATATGTTTGCCCATTGTCCTAGGGAAAATGTGACTAAAATAGCGTCTTTTTCTATTTTTAGCGCGTTACCGGTGTATTAATTAATTAATTAAACTCGTGCTCCCGTTGGGGAGTCACGGAGCACCGAAGTGCTTTTAATCCCTGTGTGTGCACTACAGGAGAAAGGGCAGAGACCCCCAGTCTCCTTCATGCCAAAGGCATGCCACAGCTGCAATCGGGCGCGGCTAGCTAAAAGGACAGGCTAACGATCCGGCAAACTGTGGGTGCAATAAGACCCATGTGAGCATATCATAGCAAGGAGCGTGGGCAAGTAATCTGAACATAGCCAGGGCGTAGCATGGCTGTACTAGGACTAGGCTATGGCTGGTTGTGTACCGTGCGTTGGCGGCACGTGACTAGGTGTGTTGGCACAGCTAGGCAACATTCTAGGCATGGCTGCCTTTTGGTAGTCGTCATAGCTGGTCACGTGCGTAACTTTGTCTATACTGCGTGGCAGCCGTAACCGTTTATACTGGCAAGTGCGTCTTAGAAAGGCGCATCGAATGCAAGTGGTCTGACCGAATTTGGGGCTCAGACGCAAAAGATCTGAACTCCGCCGTCAGCCATACCGCCGTCAGCCATTTGCGTGCATGCGTGGGGGCTACCGGTGTATGGTGGGGGCTAGTACCCCCCCCAAGTGGCTGGAAATTTTTTTTTTAATCATATTTATGGTCCCCAATCATCATTGGATTTTTTGCACATGCATAGGTATGGTTTCCAGAAAAGTGCCCTTTAGGCATGTCCCCTCCCCTTAAACCACCGCTGCCGCGCCTGCTCGACGGGACGGAGGTCCCGTTCCGCGACCGCTTCAAGCTGTTGGGGAGCTGGCTTCCTGACACCGCCGACGATGTGGACACCCGCATCGCCCTCGCCTGGGCCAAGCTCCGTTCGCTCACACCTTACTGGCGCTCGAAGGGCCTGGACGGGCACCGCAAACGCATGCTCTTCAAGGTCCTCGTCCTCACGGTGCTCACGTATGGCGCCGAGGCGTGGACCCTCCCACCCAAACTGGCAGCTCGGCTCGACGGCACAGTTTACAGGATGCTCCGGTAGGTCCTTAACGTAGGTTTTTCCGAGCGTCCGTCATCAGAGTCTTTCAGTGTATCATGGCATGCCTCGTGTTTCGGACGAGATTAGGCAGCGTAGGATAGCATTTGTAGGACACCTTGCCCGCACCAGCCAGGTTGACACCACCCTTGGTCTGGCCGGCCCCCAGCGGCTTGGACAGCCAGGGCGGCATATTCTGACCTGCCGGCCTGGCCCCGCGGACATTCCCAAAAGGGTAGGGAAACCTGTCACCAACTACGTTCAGATGTTGCTGGACGACCTAGTGGTCCCAGCCCAGTTTGAGCACCGCATCCACTCTCTCTCCCGTCTTTGGACTGCCATGCAGGACAAGACGCGGTGGAAGAAGATTGTCAAGGCGCACACGCCCGACCCTGTGGGCAAGCCACCTCCCCCCAAGCGGAGGAGGCGTTTTGATGAGTAGTGTAGTTAGGCTTTTCTAGATAGTGTTAGGATAGTTCGATCACGCGGCTTCCTCCACCCCATACATCATGGAATATGTGCTACATGACCCCCCCACGGAGGCATGTTATAATTTAATTTAATTTTTTTTACATCTATCTAACAGCATTCTAACTACAACATCTATCTAGACAGCCGCACGCTGCCCTAGGGGAGCTGTCTGGCGTGCCTCCCACGGGATTGCACACGCGGGCGCTTCCCCACTGGGGGGGGCTCGTTGTCCTCTATGACCTGGGCCCACTTGGCCTTGTCCATCATCTTCTTCCAAATCACGGAGAGGCCTAGAGGCCCCCCATGTCCTCTACTAGCTGTTCTTTGAAGGTGCGGGCCTTGCGGCGTCTAGTTCATCACTGGGCCCGGCCCACGTCAGGAGGTGCCGGCGAGGTTGGGCTATAGGAATATCGTTAGGTTGAGAGGTACATGGCCATGTACCGCGTTTTCCGCGTTTTCCGCGGCCCGGCACTGAACGCAAAGGTTTTCACCTTTGCGGAGTGTCTGATCAGAATGTACCGCGTATCGACCAGCTGGTTACCAACTGTGTGTTAGTGTGTCACTGCATAGGATTCGAATTCAATACGAACGAGATTAATTAATTAACTAACTAACTAACTAACTAACTAACTAACTAACTAACTAACTAACTAACTAACTAACTAACTAACTAACTAACTAACTAACTAACTAACTAACTAACTAACTAACTAACTAACTAACTAACTAACTAACTAACTAACTAACTAACTAACTAACTAACTAACTAACTAACTAACTAACTAACTAACTAACTAACTAACTAACTAACCAACTAACTAGCTAACTAACTAACTAACTAACTAACTAACTAACTAACTAACTAACTAACTAACTAACTAACTAACTAACTAACTAACTAACTAACTAACTAACTAACTAACTAAGTACTTGCGTGTCATGCGCCGGCAAAGGCATGCCACGGAGTACTATATGCTAATCTCATTCTGTTTCTCTATGTCGAGCAACTGGTTGAAGAACGCTGCGCGGTCCTCGGCCGGGTGCCCAGCATGTGGGGCATATCCGACAATGGCCGGGCCCACTTCAAATGTTCCGAAAATTGTGACACTTTTGGTCGTTTTTTTGACTTTTTCGACGATCGTCACTCTGCAGAGTGATTCGTCGTGCGAAATCGTGCGAAATTGTGCGAAATTTGCTGAAATCGTGTGAAATTTGCTGAAATCGTGCGAATTTGTGCGAAATTTGCTGAAATTGTGCGAAATTTCATGTGAAAAATGTCGACGGTAAAAAATTTTGATGTGCACAACGTGTGTGAATTCATGCGAAATTTTGTCAAACGTCACTCCCCAAAACGACCCTTGGTTGAAATCCATGCGAAATTGTGCGAAATCATGCAAAATTGTGCGAAATCGTGCGAAATCGTGCGAAAATGTGTGAAAATTTTGCGAAAATCACGCGAAAATCACGCGAACTTGTGCGAAATTTTATTTTTTTTTTGCGAAAATAGCGAAAAAGTGTCACACACTTGGCTTGGACGGCGGAACATTTGAAGTGGGCCCGGCCCAATGATTACCGACGAGAGCATAATGGGGGTCCGTCCTTCAAGGGAGCGGAAAGTGCACTGAAGGATCCGATTATAGAGCAAAGTTTGTGGTCCACGAGCTGGGCGGCAGCGGTGGGGGAGCACAAATACAGCCATGATGCATGCAGTGTTACGACCACGACGGAAACCCATCTGAGACTCACCCAGGTATGGGTCCAACGCGGCGCGGAGCCTGTTGCGCAGCATCATGCGCATGAAGACCTTCAGCGCGGCACTCTGGAGGCAGATCTACACCCCGATATATTTACCGGGGTCAGCAGCAGAGCCCTTCTTGTCCAGAATGACGCGGATGGCCGTCTATTACTCAGCAGGCGGAGGCTCATCAGAGAGCAGGACACGGTTACAGAACGCCAGCAGAAGCTCCCTCACCGCCGGCCGGGTCAGGCCGGGTTTTCAGCAGCTCATGCAGCAAAAAGGTGGTCGGCAGTCGGCACCGACCGCCGCGTCGAACCGCAGGCGGGCAAGCAATGGCGCCGTCCAATGATCCTCCAAAGTGAAGGGGTGGACGGTCGTTGGTGGCAACTGGCAAGGCAGCCCAGCCAGCCCTCCTTCAAGGCGGGGACTTGGTATATTCTGATCAGGCACTCCGCAAAGGTGAAAACCATTTGCGTTCAGTGCCGGGCCGCGGAAAACGCGGAAAAACGCGATCTGCAAATGAATCCGACCGGAATCGAACTGGGGACCTCTCGAACCAACTTTCGCTGACTATAGGACGGACGTCTCCGGTTACCTGGCTATGCTCAGATTACTTGCCAACGCTCCTTGTTATGATATCAAGGAGACAACCAGCGCAGGCCAGAAATCGGGAGAATCCGGACCATGGTAGCTCGAGAGTTATGATATATGCTCACATGGGTCTTATTGCACCCACAGATCTTGCCGGATCGTTTACCGAGTCCGATTGCAGCTGTGGCATGCCTTTGTGGCGTGAACTGAAGGAGAAAGGCTGGGAGTCTCTGCCCTTTCTTCCAGTTGTGCACACACAGGAATTAAAAGCACCTCTGCTAGCATTACTTAGTCATGCTTCGCCCATGCAGAGAGTTGCTCTCTGATGAGATGTCACCAAGTAAGTAAACTAAGGCCCGGTCTATACGGACTTTTGATAAAACTGGCGGGAGAGAACGGACGGTAAGATCGATGGGGGTTTTGCATCAACGGTCCCCAAGCCTCGTCGTTTTTAACTAAAACGGGCCACTTTTAGTTAAATGCCATGCACCTCCAGAAGGGCCTGTTAAAATTTTATTCTCGCCAGGATCGCAAGATTAGAAGAAAAAGGGCGGGAAAGTCAGAGGCCTGCCAGCAACGCCTGCCAGCGACGTGAGCGGAGCTCAACGCCCAAGGCAGCCATCGCCGCAACTTTCTCCGATTGCACACCGATTTCGCCATATCACTCACGCTTTTGGGCTTTACGGACTTTTGATTGGCGGGAAAACCCTGGTGGTCGGGCTGCTACTACCGACGTGAAGGCTGGTTGCCATAGCTGTGCGTGCCATTGCAGTTGGTAATGCCGACCATTTCAGTTGCGTATTTAAAGCACGAAAACACTCGGCCATAATGTCTCGCCAGTCATACCACCTTATGCGCAAGCCCGACGAGGACAGGATTGACAGGGAGGACTGGAATGATTTGCAGGATTTGAAGATGATGCGAAGGCGTACAGGATAAAGACGTCTCTCAAGGCGTGGTGCACGTTTCCAAGCCCTACGTAAGTCGGTTTGGCTTGCCGCGAGCTGCTAATGAGAAGCGCACTCGCAACCACGGATGATTCGGGCGAACTGTCGCGTTTGGCCGATGGTTTCAACCAGACGACCAGGGGAGTTGTTGATGGTTGTGTTGGTGCGCTCGATGGTATCGCAATCAAGATAAAAAAAAAACTTCAAGTCGGAGGTAGCGAACCCCAGGCAGTACTACAATCGTAAGGGGTTTTATGCGCTTGTCATGCAAGCTGTGTGCGATTCGAAATGTCGTTTTCTGTATGGCTCCAACAAATGTTGCGGCAGTACCCATGACAGTGTCGCATTTCGTGTCAGCTCTTTGCACACGGAATTGGCACGTGTTGGCCTGCCAGAAGGATTCTACATAGTGGCAGATGAGGCATACACCATCAAGCCTTGGCTTGTGACTCCCTACCCAGGAAGGGGTCTCAACGTCCAAGAGGACGCATGTAACTATTACATCTCTTTGTACAGGCAGGTCATAGAGCGTGCATTTGGGATTCTTATTCACCGCTTTGGCATCCTTCACCGTGCATGGACATGTGACCTACGACATGCAACATGCTAGCCAGTTTTTTTTACCCACCTTGGTGTATAATGCTTGAGTGTGCCACGTGTGGCATGGTGTTTGGTTGCCAGTTTCTTTTACCCACCTTGGTGTATAATAATGCTTGAGTGTGCAACGTGTGGCATCGTGTTTGGTTGCCAGTTTCTTTTACCCACCTTGGTGTATGCTTGAGTGTGCCACGTGTGGCATGGTGTTTGGTTGCCAGTTTTTTTTACCCACCTTGGTGTATAATGCTTGAGTGTGCCACGTGTGGCATGGTGTTTGGTTGCCAGTTTCTTTTACCCACCTTGGTGTATGCTTGAGTGTGCCACGTGTGGCAATATGGTGTTTGGTTGCCAGTTTTTTTTACCCACCTTGGTGTATGCTTGAGTGTGCCACGCGTGGCATGGTGTTTGGTTGCCAGTTTCTTTTACCCACCTTGGTGTATGCTTGAGTGTGCCACGTGTGGCATGGTGTTTGGTTGCCAGTTTTTTTTTGCCCACCTTGGTGTATGCTTGAGTGTGCCACGTGTGGCATGGTGTTTGGTTGCCATATTTTTTTTCCCCACCTTGGTATATGCTTGAGTGTGCCACGTGTGGCATGGTGTTTGGTTGCCAGTTTTTTTTACCCACCTTGGTGTATAATGCTTGAGTGTGCCACGTGTGGCATGGTGTTTGGTTGCCAGTTTTTTTTACCCACCTTGGTGTATGCTTGAGTGTGCCACGTGTGGCATGGTGTTTGGTTGCCAGTACTTTTTACCCACCTTGGTGTATGCTTGAGTGTGCCACGTGTGGCATGGTGTTTGGTTGCCAGTTTTTTTTACCCACCTTGGTGTATGCTTGAGTGTGCCACGTGTGGCATGGTGTTTGGTTGCCATTTTTTTTTTACCCACAAGCGGTGAGGATGAGAATGTTGCCTAATCCCGCTATTGTAATGTCAAAAAGGATGCATGTGCAATGGTAGTTGATGACCATCACAGTTGTCAAACTTATTAAACCCCTAAATGGGCATAAATACCGCCAATGCATCGGCTGCAACTTCACAACTTTGCAAACCAGATGCCATCCAACCTACCCATATCCAATGGCTGTCCTTGGGGGCCAAGCATGTCCATGAGTTGCTCTTCGGGTTGATACATCACAACCTTACATATATGCAGGGTAGGCCATGTATAACTACCGTCAAAGTCAGGGCGGTCAAGACGCGCGTTTTCAGTTTTGGTAGAATGTGCATTTTGAATCATGTTATAAGAGCTAGGCACCTACCACTTCAGGGATGATAAACAATCAGTGCTGAGCAGTTTGAGCCATTGGGGTCATCACTTGGTTGGGTATACCAGCAGCTACACCCAGTACAACCCATAGGGGTACCGTTGGTAAAAAGCAACCAAGGGGGTAGGGCTTGGCATACTACCTACTAATAAGGCCACCAACCATGCCATACAATACATTTCCCTTCCACAATGATGGGGAAACATAACTGCATCATCACACTGCCCTTACATGGCACCTATGTGCAGCTGCCACCTTGTCCATGCACGTAGGTAACGTGGTACGGACACCCTACGCAAGGCATGCATTCTAGGAGGCAGCCACCAACAAACTAGTGATGTTAAGCCTATTTCAGCTTGCCCTAGCAAGGATAAACTAGGCCTAAGCTGCTATAGCTTGCCAGGTGATGGCCTGCAGCACACCTGGTGGCACATGGTCACTGACAATGGGAAGCTTCTACTCACCGGTTACATGCTTGATGATGCCACAGAGACCAGCCAACTGCCTCTCACTCATGCAATATGTGTGTGGGAAATGTATAACAAACATATATGGAGGTATTCAAACCCATACAGCCTCTAAAACTTATCACCATCACACTATGGCAGGTCAACTGACTGAGGGAGGCATCTATGAATGGTGTTTTAGGAAGGGGCCAGGCCATGGTCAAGAAAGAACATGAATAATGCAAAAAGAATGTGCTACACAAGCTAGAACGTATACCTAAACGTCATACGTCGACAAGGAAACGATAACTCAGCTTTACCTGGCATGGTTGGCATTACCTTAGCCCAGGCGGTGGCCGCATAATGGCGCATTGCGGCACACCAAAGTTGTGCAGCATGGTCGCTAGATTCGGCGATTTCTGGCCACCCTTGCAAGTTTACGACTACAAATCATCATAAAAAGTAAAAAGAAACCGATATATCCTTTAAAATACGCTGCTCGGATGCTTTCGTCAATTAGGACATGCCCGAAACGCGCTTTTTCTCTGATCGTCCACTTCGGCGCTTTCCCATGGGCGACTTCGCATGGCACGCAATGATTTCGCGCTTCGGGTGGCAGCAATGGTCCATCTCCTTCGGCATTGTCCGCCATGGCTGGCGACCGCGGGTCATCTTCCCCTTCCGCGCCGTCAGTGTTTTGGGTTTAATTGCCTGTAATTGCCTGATTGCCCGGGCACGGAGCTGGCGCCACGTCATCGACTTGGCGGGAACCACTCTACTTGCGGTCCAGACAGTTGAGTTTCGTATAGACTGAAATTTTTACCTCCGGACCCAATTTTCAGCTAAAAATGACCGGTTCGGTTTTAACTTAAAATCCGTATAGACCGGGCCTAACCAAGTACTCACTTACTTACTTACTTAGATGTCACTAATCATTTAGTTAATTAAGGGGACATGACACCCGGGACTTTTTTGGCGCCAAAAAAGTCGGGACGGTACCGACGGACCGTGAAATTGTGGTGCACTGTGCGCGCACCGTGCGGAGGTGGCCATGGCGACGTGCGTTCCGTTAAAATATGGCTAATCCGGCGGGCGACAGGCCGAAAAATTAAGCCGATGGTTAAAAGTGATGTTCTATTATGATGTTTCATAGCCAGATATGCACTAATTGCAAATTCGCTGCCTTTGTTGGTACAGATTTGCACGGGGGTCTCATCCAACAATTTGGCCGCGATGAATAATCTAGCATGCGTGCCTGCGACGGTAGAACTCGATATTCGTGGTTTGTATTGATGCAGTAAGAGCCGTTTAGTAACGGACACCATGAAAATAACCTAAGCGTCTTCGATCTGCGGCCATTTCCTGTCATTTCTAAAATGATTTCGTTCAGGCCTGCGCGATCCGCGGTTATATTAATCCATCCATGGCTGGCTGGCTGGCTTTTCTTGCGCGCCTGGGTAGGAAATAATGCCGGCCGTGGTACGTTGATTTGCCGCATGTCACCGCCCAGTCTTTTTGCGCTCTTAGTGAACCTGGCATGAAACTTTTGGCGCTGTTTCTGGGTTCTTCTTGCTATTTTGTTCTCCACTTGTTGCAGTTGTGCTATCAGATTTTCCGCAGCTTTCAATGGTTTTCCTTACGCTGCGTATGCCATACTTCCTAAAGCTACCCAGAATTGATCGGGCAGTTATCTGGCTTTGCTACGCTTCCTGTATGGAGGTTTTCACACGGTAGACATTCTATATTGCGTAGTCAAGGACCCTAGCTGCCTGGGAGCGGCATCACCGTTGCAAGGAGCTGGCGAGCTCATAAACGCCTGTCATGGCTCTTCAGCCTGCTGGAAAACAAGGTTCTTGTATGGAAGGTGAGAATATGTGAGTTACTTATCACATCCCCACCTGTTTAGCCTCCAATTAAACATGGCTTGTACTTCCTAGATGACAGGGATCAGGTCGTTATGGCTATGAAGGATGCACCTTTTATCCATAAGCGTCATGACATGGTGTTGGCTATGAGTGATTCCCGCAAGCGGTCATACCTGCTCATAATGGTTAAAGAGTTGGTGGTTGTTTTCTTCAAGCATCTAGCATTTGTTTTTCGTGGTTCTGCCCCATTTGCAGGGGGCAAGCTTAGGAATGTGCTCATGGTATTGCCTCATGTCATGGTGCACCAAGCATGCAGGCTGGCAGCTATAACAAGATGTAATATGGGCAAACTAGGTCAGAATGACCTGTAATTTGGTGGCAAGCTTCGTGATACATTAATTTAATTAATTGCACTTGTTTTGGCCCAGTTTGTGGTGGGCAAGGGTGCCCACATGCTCTGCCTTGGCCTGACAAAGAAAACCATGCCGGTGGGTGCCTGGTATTGCCCCAACTGCATGGGGGACGGCGATTCCAACGAGGGCTAAAGCCTTCCTGTGTGTTATCAAGGTGGCAGGACAGTGCTTGTATTATTTGGCCATCATAAGACATGATGGGACTTGCTTGGGTGGGTCATATGCATGTGTGCCCCCGCATGCCATGTTGTACCAGGAACGCAGCGTGGCAGCTATAATATGATGTAACATGGCCATACTAGCTCAGAATGACCTGGGATTTCATAGCAAGCTTCCTAACATCATAAATAAACTAATGGCTGTTGTTTTGGCCCAGTTTGTGGTGGGCAAGGGTGTCTTTGTGGTGGTGTTTGAGCTCCAAACCACAAAAAGCGATCATTTTTTTTTTGCACATGACCATATTTCAATGTGAGTAAACGTGGTCAGAACGAGCTGAAACATTGGGGCTGTGTGATTGCAACCCTGGGCCAATTTTGATTATACGATTTGACCCCATTGCATGTGTCTATGATTTGATATATTTTTTTAGGCACCAAAAAATACGTGTTTTGGGGTAAATTATTTCAATGTGTCTAAACATGCTTATTCTGACCTGCAAACTAGCTGGAATTAATGGCAAGGGTTGCAATTAGATGGGTAGCCTGTCCTTTTAGCTAGCCGCGCCCGATTGCAGCTGTGGCATGCCTTTGGCATGAAGGAGACTGGGGGTCTCTGCCCTTTCTCCTGTAGTGCACACACAGGGATTAAAAGCACTTCAGTGCTCCGTGACTCCCCAACGGGAGCACGTGTTTAATTAATTAATTAATTAATTAGATGGGAATATATGATTTGGCCACAATGGGTTTGCCCATTGTCCTAGGGAAAATCGGCCAAAAATAGCGTCTTTTTCTATTTTTAGCACATAACGGTCACATGGTGGGGGGTAGTACACCCCCAAGTGGTTGGAAATTTTTTTTTAAATCATATTTATGGTCCCCCATCATAACTGTCTGATCAAAAATAACTGTCGTCCATCATAACTGTCTTTCTAAGACGCACATGCTGATATAATTTTCCGACGCTATTACGCAATATACGATGAGCAAACGCCTCTCGACGCAACGCAGCCTGGCGGCTGCGCTTAGCAATGAAAATACGTCTGCAGCCTCGGCTGCAGCTTCGCCAACCGGCCCAGATGGCAACGGTGCCACTAGTAGTGCACTGGTGCTCGCCCAGCCTTCCGGGCTCGCCTCGCCATCAGCATCGCCTGAACCTAAGCGCAGTCGCTCTGCTGAGCCGCCCTGGGAAGAGCGCTCCTTTGACATCAACAGCCCCGGCTTCTGGCAACGCAGCGCCGGTTGGTTCATGGAAGACTTGTTTTTCGGCAATCACGCCTCGCTTCTAGCCCTGTGCGTGCACCTCACGTCCCACAACCGTGGACGCTGGCCTGGTGATGGCCGGCTTGTCGACCCCGCCGAGGCTCTCCCAATCATCCACCGCATGAGTCGCCCCAAGCTCCAACGCTTCGCCCTCTGCTCCCTTGTTGGACGCTCCGAATCCGAGATCTGGACTCCCAAACCGCCCCCCTTCCCCTCCGAAGCCTCCATCCGCACCCTCCTCAAGGAAGCTTTCGAGCAGCACGTGACCCCTCTTGCAGCACATGTGGCGGCAATTGGCGGCACGCTGGCTGCTGAGCTTCCCACCATCCCCACCGCCACCGCCACCCTCCTCGCCTCCACCCCCCCCCCTCCACCGACTCCATCACCGCCCAGCTCCGTGACATCGACCAGCGCCTCAAGGATAATGCAATCGCTATCGAGGTCTTGCAGAACACAGCAGGCCTCACCGCCCAGGCAGTGAAGGACATTGCCGCCAAGCCAGCCCCGGCGGGCCTGGCCGGCGATGCTCCTCCCATCACGACCTGGGCGGACATGCTTAAGCAACATACCACCTCCACCACCTCCGCCGTCGCAGCCCAGCTCCAGCGGCAGACGCTTGACCTCCGCGAGGAGGCCGAGCTCGACAAGCGCAGCCTCAACGCCATACTCAAGAACTTGGACATGGAAGAAGGTGAGAATTCCGAGAAGCTTGCACGTGCGTTTGAGAGCAAAATCCTTGCACGCATGGGCCTTCTTGGTGAGATCAAGCTGACCGCCCACCGCCTCCCCCGCGCGCGGGGTAAGGCAGGGGCGCCTCCGCTTCTTCTCATCTTTGATAGCCCAGCGGACAAGATTTCGTTTCTCAGACGCCGCAAGCGGCTCGCGAATACTCCCTTCACCGTGGACGACGACTTGACCCTGGCACAGCAACAACGGCGACGGGAGCTATGGCCGACCTACACCCAGCTCCGGCAGACCAAGGCGGGCCAGCCGGTGTACTGGAAGGGGGCGGCCATCTACGTCGGCCACAAGCCCTGGCAAGCGACCCCCTCGACCACCGCGGCCCCAGCAACTCCAGCCCCAGCCTAGGGGAATACAGCAGTAGTGTAGAATAGTTAGACAGTGGCCTTGTACATGCCCGCCTACTACAGGCACTATACCAGCTGAGGCCTAGCCTTTTTAGTCATGTACATGTGTGCCTATGATGAGCCACACTCCAGACGATGCCTAGCCTTATTTAGTAATGTTGTGCCCATGCAGGGAGTCACTCTCTGCTGAGAATTAATTAATTAATTAATTAAACTCGTGCTCCCGTTGGGGAGTCACGGAGCACCGAAGTGCTTTTAATCCCTGTGTGTGCACTACAGGAGAAAGGGCAGAGACCCCCAGTCTCCTTCATGCCAAAGGCATGCCACAGCTGCAATCGGGCGCGGCTAGCTAAAAGGACAGGCTAACGATCCGGCAAACTGTGGGTGCAATAAGACCCATGTGAGCATATCATAGCAAGGAGCGTGGGCAAGTAATCTGAACATAGCCAGGGCGTAGCATGGCTGTACTAGGACTAGGCTATGGCTGGTTGTGTACCGTGCGTTGGCGGCACGTGACTAGGTGTGTTGGCACAGCTAGGCAACATTCTAGGCATGGCTGCCTTAGCGGCAGTGACGCCAATGGTTACAAGCTAGGGCTATTGCTATTCTAGCCCGCTGGGGGCGTCCACATCTTGTGGTTGATCATCAGGTCCCCGCCCCTCCAGTACACCTTGGGCTTCTGGGGGTCCTGCTTATGGCGGAGGTATTCCGGCCACAGGTCGCGTCGCTGCTGTTGCTGAGCGGGGGTGAGGTCGTCATCCAGCGTCCAGGTGAGGTCGTGCAACCGCTTGCGACGAGAGAGGAACCGCTGCTTATCCTCAGGGGAGGAGAAGGTGAGTAGGACTGTTGAGAAGCCATGCCATAGCTCCTGTATAGCCATGATGATCTTCCCCCACATGCCACGCTCCCCCTTAACTGGGCATAGCGCGATACATCATGAGGGTGCAGGTGCCTTGGTGCACCTAGAGCAGGGGTAGCTTACATTCCCACCCTTGCATGAAGTAGCCTAGAATGTATTAAAAGCCATATGCCCCTTCTCAGGGCTATGTGCTACATCTACTCCCAACGGAGTGATGTTGATAATTAATTAATTAATTAATCATAACTGGATTCTTATCACATGCCTAGGTATGGTTTCCAGAAAAGTGCCCTTTTGGGGTGTCATGTCCCCTTAAACGCGTGCTCCCGGTGGGGTGTCACGGAGCATTGAGATGTCATGCCCTAGCTATTGCCTAATTTGCGCTTATGAAGTGAGACAACTATGCATGGACGCATGCCGCTTATAGCCACAATAATCTTCCATGCCCCATCACCATCTGGGAATGACCGGATGCCCATGACACATTCCAGCTCCCTGTATGCTCTGTGGACATGGATGTCCACACCTCAGCTGCTCGAATACCTGGAGATGCATGCAGGTGCACATAGTATCTCCATTCATGTTCATCATCCTGAACGACTCGAAAACGCAGAAAAGATAACGGCAGGCTCGAGCTAGTAGGTCATGGTCCGGATTCTCCCGATTTCTGGCCTGCGCTGGTTTTCTCCTTGATAGTGCACCCAGAGTAGGTTGCTGTTTCCACCCCCCACCTGCAGGTTGTCGCCCAGGATGTATAGGGCCCCCCTTCTCAGGGCAATGTGTTATGTACACTCCCAACGGAGTTTGTTCGTAATTAATTAATTAATTCATCTCCCCTTGGAAGCTACGTCAGAATCCACATTCTACCTCCAGCCGGCATCCGAATCGCCCTCTTGATTATCTTGACAACGTTAAGGCTTTGCATTCATTCTTAGGGGGGTATCAAATTTTTACATGGTGTACTTGCCTTGTTGAAAGCCAGGTATGGCATATGACAATATTCCTGCGTTGGTTGTCTCAGGACTTGATACTATTCATTTTATAGAAGCTCGATGTCAGCCAGCACCGAGAGGAGAGAGTTCCACAAAGCACTGTGAGTTCGGGTGGAATCAACAGCAATCAACGCTAAGAGCTACGTTGTTGCGTGAAAGCCAACGAAGGTAGCATAGGTAAAAAATCCCCAACCTTTCTCATCTTATTTTCAGTTCTCTGGGCACTATAATGATAAATAGAAGGACAGAAGGTCATGGTCTGCATGTTCTTGCAGACGTTTCATGGGCGGTATCTCATGAGTTACTTGCTCACAAGCCTGGAGACCACGAAGCTGGCTGTGGTCACGACGACGAATTCTACCAAGGCAACCTTGACGGCACGATCCAGGCGCGCGTCTGCTGAGATCGGGCCCGCGGCAGTGACAGCTGCGCCGCCCACAGCGGCCGCCTTAACGGCAGGAGCACTGAAAGATGGGAGCGAGAAGCCCGATGAGGACGGAGCCTTCATGGGACGGGGGGCACGCTCGGGACGGGGCGCGCGCTCGGCCTTCTTCTTCTCTTCCTTCTTGGCAGCAGCAGGCGCATTGGCTGCCACCTTGAGTGCCTCAGCCCTGGCTCTGGCTAGGATAGCCTGCTTCTCTGACAACCCACTAAAGTCCTCCTCAGACACCTCAAGTTTGGCTGCCTTTGACGATGATGCGGACTTTTCAGCCTTCTCGCGTTTTGCAAGGTCCGACAGGAAATCGCCGCCGGAAGTTTTCTCGGCGAGTGGCAGTGGCGGAGGGGCCTGCAGCGGAGCACCAACTTCAAGGGCGGCACCAACTTTGGCTTGGACAGGAGAAGCAACCAAGGTCACTGATGCGGCCAAGGCTGCCAGAGCTACTGCCGACTGCCGGGCGAACGCGTCCGGTTGGGCCGAGCAAATGACCGCCTTGCGTGCGACCTGGGCTTTGGCAGGCTGCGAAGTCTTGCTGGAAAGCAAGCCATTGCTACCGACAATAAAGGTCTTCATGCAAGAAGTCGCCATTGCTGACAAATCTGAATGAATGCGGTGGGGCTAGCGGTTGAGCGGAAGGCGGAACGATTAGCGCGCCCGCTGTGATTTTCTTATTATGCCATTTGCCATTGTGGAATGCGGATAGGACAGAGTGGATCATACGTGATACGGTCGCAACTCGCAAGTAGTCAGCTGCCTTGACCGATGCTTTTCCGTGATTCTGTCAACACGTGCCTGGGAGTGTGTGGCTTGAAACCGACGAAGACAACCCAGGAACCCACAGTCCCACCTGTGCCTTGCGCCACTGTGCGGGTCGGTCATCCGGCCGCCGGCGCCGGGCGGCCGGTGATAGTCTTTAGGCGAGATCGAGATCTTACAGGACGGCATGATAGTATGTCCGTCCGTCCTCTCATAAATGGTTCACGCGGGAGAATCTTGCTTGGATTCCTGCTGTGTTGAAGAATATTTACGGTCAAGGGCCAAGTTATACACGCGGCACACGGAGAGGCACATCGTATTTTGCGATAACAACTTTCGGACAAATCATCTGCTTGGGCATTGGGATCGATATCTGCGCTGAATATCAATATTGCTGTGAGAATGGTGAGCATTGAAGAAATGAATATCGACCGATGATGCGATGAAGCCCGTGGGCCGTGGCTGATCTGGCCAATTGGCCATTCGGTTCTATGAGGAGGGGTGACATTGAGCCAAGCCAAATAGGGGCCGGATCCTGCAGCCAGTGTTTTTTTTAGTGGCGATATGCCGCCAAATGTGGCGGTGTGGCACTTTTTTTGGCAAAATGTGGCGGTGCCACCCACTTTGACAGGGCACCCAAGAAGCCACAATTTGGCCGTGCTGTTCTACTTTGTAGTTTCGTTTCGCCACAGGGTGGCCGTGCCTGAAGTTCACTCTAGTACAGGTTACGCCACAATTGGCGGTGTCAGCCGGTCTTCCGGCCGGCGTTCCGCCACAAGCCTCCCTAGTACTAGAACTACTATGAGTACTACTATGACTGACTGACTTACTGACTGCATAGTGCATGTACGTAGAGCCCGGCCAAGTGCCAAGTGGCAAGTGGCCCGCTGCCAGAGACCAGAGTGCACTGTGCAGACTGCACCTTGTGTGCGCTTTCACTTTTCAGGCTTCAGCTGGCTGGCGGCCTGGCGGCTGGCGCCTCAGTTATTAAGTCACTCGCCAGCCATACAGTACTGTACTGCATTGACTAATGTGTTTCGGCTTTTCCGGTGAAATGGGTGTTAGTTTCGACTAATGTGTTTCGACTTTCGGCACTACAGTAATCGTTTTGTTAAGCAGTGGCTGTAGTAGTAATCGCGGTTGTTGTTAATTTACCAAGTACGCCCGGCGCCGATGCCCGGCTGAGACGGAGACGCTCGCCCGCCTTGTGTACAGGCATTCACGCCTGAAGTTGGGTTCGAGGTTTTTGGTCAACCCAACTTCAGGCGTGAACCCAATTTAAGGCGTGAATGATTCTACTAAATTCTACCAGTTTGAACTTAAAATACTCAAACATACTATTCTGAACTACTTTGAACTCGGAATGCTAGTACGGCGCCGCGCCGCGCTGACCCCGCTGCCGGTAGGGTCATTTGCTGCACCAAAAAGCCAGCCCGCCACACGTGGCCGTGCCAAGCCCAATTTTAATTGGCTTAAAGCCACACATTGGCCGAGTAAACTGAAGTTTTCATAGTTCGAAACGCCACAAGTGGCCTAGCGCCACTAGTAACGGAAACCTTAAAAAAAACACTGCCTGCAGCCGCCGGTCCAGAATGTCTGGCCCCTATTTCCATACTAGGGGCCCGTGCAGCTACCGGCACCAATTCTAGCTAGCCCCCATCTTTTCGGCCCCTATTAGGGGAGATTCCAGGGGCCGAATTTTTATGCAGCCGCCAGCCCTAGATTTCGGGCCCCCATATTGTACAGCAGGCGCGGCATGCCGCATCATGCCATGTGGCGTCCCATCTTGCCATGCCCCGGATGCCAGCTATGTACGGGCCTACGGATGCCTACACAAAAAACTGTGTCGGCATCCGTCCTCACGCCGCGCCGCGCTATACTGTCATGCAGTCTGCAGATGTCTTGCCCAGTTCACTTCAGTTCAGTTCAGTTTAGTTGGAATCCCACGCCGGTCATATCCAACAGTCAACAGAGATAGTTTTGCGACGTAAGTAGCTCGGATGGTAACCTTACTAGGGTACTGTGATATGTCTTGCCCAGTAATTGCCTGTCGCCGGAGAGGCATGCCGGCATCAAGCCACGTGGCGCCTCATCTTGCCACGTGGTGTCGCATCTTGCCACGTGGTGCCGCATCTTGCCACGTGGTGCCGCAGCTCGGCCACGAAGCGCTGCGCTATTGGGGGCCAGTAATACGGGGCCACCGCCGCCGACCCTCGTTTTACTCGCCAGCCCCTATTTCAATTCAGGGGCCGGCGCTTACCGCAGCAGTCAGGCCCTGGGACGGGCCCCTAGTATCCAGGAAATTTTGCCTGGAGATGTCACCCCTCCTGTTCTATGCTTGAAGCTATCCGGCCCACGAATCATGATCACGCCCAGTTCAGTTCAGTTCAGTTGTTTCCCACGCCGCACAAGTGGCCGAGGGCCGGTAGTATTATATCGGTACAACATAGACTGGGCAACAACAACAGCAGCAACAACAACACTTCGCTGCTCATGTGCGGCGTGGGATACTAGTTCTAACTAAGGAACTAACAAAGGCATGCAGCCTCGCTGCAGCTGGGAAAAAATGCATGCACGCGCCTGACGCCACGCAGCGAGCAAATTTGCTAAATTGTTACTGCATGGCGGTTGCCCACGGAAAGCAAACGCCAACCCGTGGCTTCTCCCCATGTAAAAAGGCTTTTAACGAAAGCATAGTCTTGTCACAATTTGGAAGACCGAAGGCAAACAATCTGCTTGGATTCTTACTGCCCACTGGTCAAGTATCGTACCCAGAAAATTTCACTGGACTGACACCTGGGGGGCACAACGAAAAGGGCACCACAAATGTAATGTGTGTGTGATTGTCAAGAACGATCAGTAATTGATATGTGACAGCGTGCGAATTTGACTTAAAATGTGTATAAAATGCGATAGCAAACGATTTACCTGGAATCGCGGTAGAGATAGTGCACATCTCGCTGTGTGTTGAAGTGGGATTTCATTTGCGATGGGGACATTGGGATCCGTGCAACGGCTCCACTTGAAGCTTGGGATGCGTACGGATTTGGGGAACCCTGGTGTATACTGTGGCATGCATGCTACCATTTTACAAGCAGAGAGGGTGGGTTATGTGCCAAGCGCTGTATAGCTTAGGTCCCTGTTAGTCGATGTAAAGCTACACGCGATTGCGGATACAGTATAATCATATAAGAATGCCGAAACGTGTAGGTCGGTACGAAGTAGGAAGAACTCTTGGGGAAGGAACGTTTGCAAAGGTCAAGCTCGCTAAAAACATTGAGACGGGGGAAATGGTCGCGGTGAAGGTCATCGTCAAGGAGAAGATTTTCAAGCACAAGATGGCAGACCAGGTAAGTAGCCTAAACTTTTTGTGTGCTGGTAAAGCCGATGAGGCAATTAGCGATGACGCGCGCGCCCCGCGTCATCCGGCGCCGATTGCAGCCCCAGATGAAAAGAAAGGGAGGGAGGGAGGGAGGGAGGGAGGGAGGGAGGGAGGGAGGGAGGGAGGGAGGGAGGGAGGGAGGGAGGGAGGAGGGAGGGAGGGAGGGAGGGAGGAGGAGGGAGGGAGGGAGGGAGGGAGGGAGGGAGGGAGGGAGGGAGGGAGGGAGGAGGGAGGAGGGAGGGAGGGAGGGAGGGAGGGAGGGAGGGAGGGAGGGAGGAGGGAGGGAGGGAGGGAGGAGGGAGGGAGGGAGGGAGGGAGGGAGGGAGGGAGGAGGGAGGGAGGGAGGGAGGGAGGGAGGGAGGGAGGGAGGGAGGGAGGGAGGGAGGGAGGGAGGAGGGAGGGAGGGAGGGAGGGAGGGAGGGAGGGAGGGAGGAGGGAGGGAGGGAGCGAGGGAGGGAGGAGGGAGGGAGGAGGGAGGGAGGGAGGGAGGGAGGGAGGAGGGAGGGAGGGAGGGAGGGAGGAGGGAGGGAGGAGGGAGGGAGGGAGGGAGGGAGGAGGGAGGGAGGGAGGGAGGGAGGAGGGAGGGAGGGAGGGAGGGAGGAGGGAGGGAGGGAGGGAGGGAGGGAGGGAGGGAGGGAGGAGGCAGGGAGGGAGGCAGGGAGGGAGGCAGGGAGGGAGGGAGGGAGGGAGGGAGGGAGGGAGGGAGGGAGGGAGGGAGGAGGGAGGAGGGAGGGAGGGAGGGAGGGAGGAGGGAGGGAGGGAGGGAGGGAGGGAGGGAGGAGGGAGGGAGGGAGGGAGGGAGGGAGGGAGGGAGGGAGGGAGGAGGGAGGGAGGGAGGGAGGGAGGGAGGGAGGGGAGGAGGGGCCCCATTTGCTCCCTTTCCTCCCCTTCCCTTCACCCCGCCCTGTCACCCTTTTATTCAAGTTTGTTCATCTCTGCGCGTCTTCCTCCCTCTCCCTTACTTCGCTGTCCCTTTCTTCTTACCTTCCGTCCCGTCCCAAAAGCTCCTTCCGTTCCCTCCACGCCCAGGCTGTTTAGCATGGAGTGTTGGTTATCACTCTGGCCATGTACAGGAAGAAGGGAGAAGGGGGCTGCCTGCTTTCGCGTGTGTTTTTTTGACCCCGTTTGATGGCCATGGTCTGAAATTGTGGGGGGGGTGACCCCTTTTTGCTGGTTTTTGGTTGCCCCCCTTGATGTGCAGGCATGGACTACCTTTTCCCCGCCCCGACACGCCTAGCCTGCTGGCTGGTTGTAGATGTGACAATCCATGCTAGAAATGGCATGCATTTTGTATGGCTGGTCTTGGTCTTGTGGCACACGAGCCACTCACACACTGTGCTTGTGTGAACAATGTGTGCGCCGTGTCGACACCTGTCGCATGCCCTGGTGCGCAGATCAAGCGCGAGATCGCCATCATGAAGGTCATCCGCCACCCGTGCGTGGTGCAGCTGCTCGAGGTGCGTTCCATCTGGTTGTTAGAACCCTTTCTATAATACATCTTAACTTTTCTCTCGAAAAAAAAGTATGGGATCAACCAGTATTGCAGCTAATGTCATCGAGGCATCCCCTCTTCCTGGTATGTCAAATAATGTTTGCCGTTCTTGGTAACTACTCTCCCAGTATTTTCCTCCCACAACTGTTCGGTGTCTACTCTCGTCCCTTGCCACTCGTGGTTGGGTGACCTCCTCCTGGGTCCTGGAGGGCCATGCCCATCAGAGAATGTGCTCCATCGCCTTCCAACAGAGCCACAGCAAATGATATAGTTTGCTTGGCCCATTATTATATTAATCGTGGTCATCATGCTATCAGATAACTAGGCGGCACTTGCGTCCACATGACATCCATACTAGGTTTCATTTTCTTTCTTCCTCGAACCTTCATGCTGACCAGTGCTTATGTGTACGGATCCGGCATCCCCCGGCCCATCCCCCGGCGCCACCTGGCGGACACCTGTCGCGCTCCTGCAGGTGCTGGCGAGCCGCACCAAGGTCTACATGGTGCTGGAGCTGGTCACGGGGGGGGAGCTCTTTGACAAAATTGTGAGCAGGGGAGGGCACAGAAGCATGTCCTAGGCGGCTGTCCCGTGGTTGGCGTTCTGCAGTCTTTCAGGCTCATGCAGGGTTTGGAGGTCAGAGGTTGGGGGGTGCAGCTTAAGGTTAGAGGTTTACGGTACAGTAAGGTACCGAAACGGTAAGGTTCTAGGTTTAATGCGTGTGGCCTAGGGTGTGGTGGTCTATGGCTCACTGTGCCGGTCATCACCATGCATCCATTGTGCTGCGGCGGATGATTATGCTGGCATGAACGTCACGTGCTTAAAGGCAATCCTGTCTGCCTTTGGCTGTCGTTATGGCCATTTGGGCTCCCACTCAGCCACAGCGATTATGTCAACGCATTCAGCCACAGCGATTATTTCAACCCATGCTGCCACAGCGATTATTTGAACCCATGTGGCTACAGCCGGTACAGTCATACCCGCGTTAAGTTACGATCGCCGCCAATTTCAGGGCGTCGTAACTTAACGCGGGATCGTAACTTAACGGTAGAATTAGGCTAGCAGCCCACCCCCTCCTCCTCTGACGGACTTCTATACGGCAATCGACAGCTCTCGTCAAACCCGATCCAGCTGCAGCATCAAAGTCGCCGAAAGTCCATTTTTCAGGCTAGATATTTTGGTCAAGGCTGGCGGTGAGGTATACGCCGGGTGTAGCCACACAGTGCCTGCGTTTTTTACCAAACTACCGTGTTTCAACCCCTAAACCCACAACTAGACTTGGTAGCGGATCCCTATCTCCAGCCGGCCTCACATTTGCTTGCAGTCGGTGGCAAAACAATGGGGACAGTGGTGAGGGAAGCGTCCTTCACTGTCAATGGCCTGCATGTCAACAATAATAACGTTGCAGCTGAGGACGAGGCATGCGTCCTTGTCGGGGAACGGGACAACCCGTGGTTAACAGCGCCTTCCATTTATCATACCGACATTGTCCCCGGCCTCATTTTCCTTGTCTTTGCCCTTCTGTGCTTTCGGCATGACGGTACACTAGTGTGATGTGACTTGCCTCATTGCGGGCAACCTGCATGCACCTGGCTAAAAGGATTTTTATCAGTTGAGATCAGTTGTACTTTGCCGCCGAAACGTCACATTGCAAAACCATCACAGTTGGCGGGTTCCTTCGTCCGGACTTGTCCATTTTCGCGGTCAAAAGTGGCCTTACGCCCAGGTTACGCCTTCAAATTGGGCCATACCCGGGTTAAGTTACGGTGGCACCCAGGCTTAAGTTACGGTCGCCGCCCAAACTTCGGCGTCGTAACTTAACGCGGGTACGTAACCTTAAGAATCGTAACTTAACGCGGGTATGACTGTATTTCAACCGTGCGGCTACATCGGCCTCTCACCCCAGTGCTGCAGCCGTCATGGTGTGATCGGCCGTGCTGCTGTCGTACGGTTGAGTATTGCTCGGGCTGCGTACGGTGGTTTTGTTGGTCATCAACGAGGAAGCGTCGAGCAAGTTTATGGATCATTTGCCCAGGAGTTCAGCCTGAGCATGGCTTGCTGTTGAGTCCTTTTATTACGAGGGACTCACAGTGAAATAGTTTGGTACCGTACCGGTTTCGAACACAGGACCTCTTGCATGATTTCGCGGCTATATGGGTCTCCTGATCCGAAGGCATCCCAAGCGATAAATAAACTGCGAATAAGCTCTTTACCGGAGCAGTGCAAGGCATTCGAATTTCTTCAATATGAACCAGTGGATCGAATCTAACTGCTAGCCCCACGGGGGCAAGTGTGAGTAGGAGTACTACTCACTGGGTCATGACGACAGAAGCCGGCCAAAGGTGACTCCTGGTTGACCACCGCTGCACTCTGGACCTCCACAAGCCAGCACCTAGTAACCGGAATATCAACCAAATAACAGTGAAATAGTTTGGTACCGTACCGGATGCGAACACAGGACCTCTGGCATGATTTCACGGCTACAGGGACTCCCAGTGTGCGCGATAGCTGCTTCCAGGCGTGGTCACCCAAGGGGCTGTCATCCCATGAATCTGTATTTGGAGAGCTTTATAGGCAGTCTCTGCAGCACTGCTGTCAGTTGCCTGAAAATGCGTCGACGCCCAGGCATTGTCAGCCCTTGCAATCCCCATCGGATATGACCTCCCATGTTGAGGCATGTGGCATAGCTGCCTTGACTTGAACAAATGCATCAAGCTGGGCCTCTATATTCGCACGCATCAGCATAGCTCTTGCTCCATGGCCCTGCCCAATGTCTGTCCTCCCGTCCGCCCAACGACTTATTTCCACCCATGCTCTGTTTTGCCACGCTGTGCTGGTCTCCAAAAGGGCAGCCCCCGTGCCTGGCTGCTTTCCAGCTCGTTTTTCTCTGTGGGTTGGCGGGAGAGCAGCTGGGCATTCGACCTACCTGCTCACATCTTGCTCGTCCTTTTGCTTGCCGGTTCCTTGGCTCACTGCTTTGCTTGCCTGACCCGTAAAATCCCTGGCTGCCCGCGGGGCGCCGCGGCTTGGCTTGCTGGCTCACTCGTGGTGGCTGGCTGCGTGCGTGCGTGCATGCGTGCGTGCCTGCCAGGTGTCCACGGGCAAGCTGCCGGAGAAGGAGGCGCGCCGTTACTTCCAGCAGCTGGTGGATGGCGTGGAGTACTGCCACTTCAAGGGCATCTGCCACAGGGACCTCAAGGTATGGCACTGGCTGTGCTTGCCGACCAGCCCAAAGGGGGACCAGCCCAAAGGGGGCCGCAAGTGGACCGGAAAGGAGTGCAAAGGAACGGAGTGGGGACGAAGGGGAAGCGCAGGAAGGGGGAGGAAGGGGGAGGAAGGGGGAGGAAGGGGAGGAAGGGGGAGGAAGGGGGAGGAAGGGGGAGGAAGGGGGAGGAAGGGGGAGGAAGGGGGAGGAAGGGGGAGGAAGGGGGAGGAAGGGGGAGGAAGGGGGAGGAAGGGGGAGGAAGGGGGAGGAAGGGGGAGGAAGGGGGAGGAAGGGGGAGGAAGGGGGAGGAAGGGGAGGAAGGGGGAGGAAGGGGGAGGAAGGGCGAGGAAGGGCGAGGAAGGGGAGGAAGGGGGAGGAAGGGCGAGGAAGGGGGAGGAAGGGGGAGGAAGGGCGAGGAAGGGAAAGGAAGGGGGAGGAAGGAAACGGAAGGGGAAGGAATGGATATGAACCAAAAGGAAAGAAACGAAACGTTGCAAGGCAAATCACCTAATGCCCCCAGGCCGGCTTGTCACAGAAGGCTGGGTTCATAGCGGTTACCATGCTCGCTCCTCAGTACGGCGTCCCATAGAATCGTGATGCTGTGTGTAGTTGCTGTGTGTACTCATGCATTTGGGATGCAGTTATGATGCTGTTGGGAGGGAAAGGGGAGGTTGGGCGAGGGGATATGTGTCCAGGTCTCTGTGTGGGGGTGTCCCATGGCATGCACGCAACCTGCGCACCCACCACCTGGTTTCCATGCGCCCGCCCTTTTGGTAATTAGAGGCTCCGTCCCAAGCTCTTGTGCCCGCCTTGTGCCCATCCTTTTTCTCCATCCCATGCCCCCATCTCTGATCCCTGTACTCTGTTCCCATCGACCGTGACAATTCTTTTATTAATTGATGTACATCTCTTTCACTTGGAATTTCTTATTCTTGCCTTTCGCCCCCGTCCGTTCTTTTACCCCTTCTCCCCATCCTGTACTCCTAATGCCTTGTGCCCATCATTTACCCCTAAAGCCTTGTGCCTATCCTTTACTCCTGATGCCTTGTGCCCATCCTTTACTCCTAATGCCTTGTGCCCATCATTTACCCCTAAAGCCGTGTGCCCACCCTTTACTCCTAATGCCTTGTGCCCATCATTTACCCCTAAAGCCTTGTGCCCATCATTTACCCCTAAAGCCGTGTGCCCATCATTTACCCCTAATGCCTTGTGCCCACCCTTTACTCCTAATGCCTTGTCCACGTCCTTCACTCCTAATGCGCTGTGCCCATCCTTTACTCCTAAAGCCTTGTCCCCATGCTTCACTCCTAATTCCTTGTCCCCATCCTGTGCTCCTAATGCCTTTGCTCCCAATGCCTTGTCCCCACCCTTTGGCCCCACCCTTGGTCCCCGCCACAGCCCGAGAACCTCCTGCTGGACTCCCGTTCCAACTTGAAGATTTCGGACTTTGGCCTCAGCGCGCTTCCCAAGCAGCTGGAGGTGAGGCCCAGTTTGCGTGAGGCAGCCTGCCCCCCCCCCCCCCCCCCCCCCCCCCGGCACACAGGGCTACATCTTCTGTTTCAGTGTTGGATGGTGATGCCTAGTGATGTAGGGAGTAAGGACCACCGGTAGGCAGGAACCTACCGACAGGGCGCCGGGAACAGGGCACCAGGGTTGGCAGGAGGTGGTAGCTTTTTCCTGCCATGCACGTGGAGCTTCAAATTCAGCGATCCGCGTGGCTTGAAAGTCGAGCGAAGCAGTCTAAAATAAAATATCCTTGTGGAACAATACCACCGATCAGTTTCAGTACACCTTCTGGTCGTACTTTCTACTCTCGTTCATGGGTATTAAAGGGTAGCCCACGGATACGTGTACCATCAGGCAGTGCATTACCAAGCGTTCCCTCTGGTTTGGCGGTTTGGCCTGGTCTGCTTGCGCGTGGGACCCCGCGTCGCCCTCCCCCGCAGCATGACGGCCTCCTTCACACTACGTGCGGCACGCCCAACTATGTGGCGCCCGAGGTGCTGCTGGACAAAGGATACGATGGCAAGCTGGCGGACATCTGGACATGCGGCGTCATCCTATTCGTGCTCATGGCAGGGTACCTGCCCTTTGACGAACCAGCGCTGGGGCCACTGTTTAAAAAGGTAAGGGGGTTGGGGCCGCTGTTCAGAAAGATTGAACAGGGTGAGGGCTATGTGTGCCAATGTTGTACCCCACATGAATGCGTATAGGGGCGGCTCTTCAACAAGGAAGGGATGGGGCCCGCTGCATAGAAAAGTGAGCGGGCTGCTGTTCAGGACGGCCACGAGGTTGTTTTTATGCTTGCGCGCATGCTTACACCTGTGCCTGCTTGTTTGTGCTTGTGTCAACCTCTTGGGCCGCGCAGATCTCGAAGGCGGACTTCATTTGCCCCCCCTGGTTCAGCGCCGATGTCAAGGCCATGCTGCACCGGCTGCTGGAGCCAAACCCGACCAAGGCACGTGCCGGCAAGCGCAAAGCTCTGTGAAACGGGAAGCCGGCCCCTCCATGAGTGATTTCCTCGCAACATGTCAAAGAGGGAACCAGCGCAGGCCAGAAAACCTGGAAGAATCCGGACCATGGCAGCTCGAGCCTGCTGTTGTCTAATCCGCATAAAAGGCACTGCTAAGGATCCTACTGCTTGCTTACGGCTACCACCGTGTGTAGTGCGATATTAACACACTTCTGCATGAGTACCGGTGCTCAACGTAACCCAAGACAGAGTGGAGTGGTTCGCGATGCACATGTATAAATCTCGAGCGCCCCCCCCCTTCGTTCGGCAATACTGGATGCCTGCGTCAAGTATGTCAACCCACCCCCCAACAGTGTGTCACTGAGACAGCCAGCACAGGCCAGAAATCTGGAGAATCCAGACCATGGCAGCGTATGTCCATGGCCGAGCTCAATACCATGGAGTTGATTTGCCATGCTCATGTGATATTCAAGCAGTCCCCTCTGGCAATACTGTATGCCTCTATATCGCCAAACTCAATTCTGTGGTTTGCCATGCGCATGTGATCCTCACACTCCTCCCTTGGCCGATACGGTATGCCTTCCCATCCCGTTCCGGGACCCCACCCCCACCAGCGCATATCCATCGCGGAGCTGAAGACCATGGAGTGGTTCGCAAGGGACTATGTGCCGTGCGTGGGGTACGACACCCAAGTGGACCCTTTTGCGGATGGGCCAGGGGGCGAGGGCCTGGACGGGGTGTTCAAGGGGGCAGACGAGGTGAGCGGCTGCGGGCATGCACACATGCTTTACAAAACTATATTGACCACTCACACAAAGACATCAGACATGTCATCCACGTGTGACGCTTGAGGCGCTGCGATTCCAGCCTCCCTCTCTGAGGTATTGGTGGTGGATACGATGGCATTGCGGTGGCGGAGACTGCAGCGCGGTGGCATGCTCGTGGCACCCTGATTGCTGTCGGCCTAGTCTCCTGTGCTGAACATGCTTTGTGGAAAACAGCACCTCGTGCGATGTGCCGCATGACTCCGCGTGAGGACGCCCCTACCCTTGTGAGCACCAGCGCTAGGCCCTGTGTGGAGACCACCGCTGTGACTTGTGCTAAACGCCGTCCGCAGCAACGCAGGATGTCGTCACTACCTTTTTTTTTTTTTTACCTTCAGTATCAATGTGTTTGTTAGCCCATACTATGCGCTGCGCTGACACCAACCATACGCCCTGTGCCAACCCCATGCGCCGCGCCGCAGGAGGACGTCCCCCCTGCACCCGACATCAAGAAGCCACCGCTGCCCGCCAGCCCCCGCGCCCCTGGCATGCCCATCACCATGAACGCGTTTGAGCTGCTGACGCTGTCCAGCGGGCTGGACCTGTCCGGCATGTTCACGCGGCGCGAGGTGGGTGATTGGTACTTGGAACTAGTATGTGTTAGTAGAATGTGTCGGCAGAAGGTATCAGAAATACTTAGATAGCATTGCCTTTGGACGCTTGTTCGCGTGGCGCGAGGTGGGTGCTGCGAATACTAGTGGCCGTGCTACTGTAGTGCCTACACAGCAGACTGGGCCTGTCCGGCACATTTACGCGGCGTGAGGTGGGCTGTCATGTTTGCAGACTGTCTGGAAAGCGGGCCTTTTGCCACGTGTTCGCGCGGCACGAGGTCCGCCTTCTCACCCCTGCACCCCTGCACCCTGTCCCCCACCCCCTCGGTCTCAGGACGCGGTCAAGCGGCACACGCGCTTCACCTCCACACGCCCCGTCGCAGAGATCATCCAGCGCATCTCGGCCGCCGCAGAGGCCACCGGGTTCACCGTGCAGACACGCAGCTACAAGGTGAGGGGGGGGGGTAGGGGCGAACATAGCCTAAACGGGGGGATGTTCGTGGCGTACTAATCAACCAGGCCAAGTTATCAACTGCATCCTTCCATTGGCCAGTGGCTGCACATTTCAGACGCAGGACTTCAAAGTGGGGAGTGGGAGGGAACTGGCGTCCGCATTAGGATAGTCTCAATATTTTGTATACTAATAAATAGTTCCTACATATCTGATTCCTAAGTAACTATTGTCTATGCCTTGCCTCGTGTTGAAAGGTACCGAGCTCGTCATCTGTGCATGGACTGTTGGGCGTTGCCGCCCATGCGTAGCTATGGAGGGCATGGAACTACTCTCGGCTCGTAGGAGGCAATGCATGGCTGGCCTGCTGTCGCAAGTCGATACCCATGTTGCTCGCCCCATTCACAACACTTCTTCTTTCAAAGCGGGTCCTTTCCTGCAGCTGTTCTACTTTCAGCAACCCCTTTGATCGGTGATCAGAGGCATGTCTGCGCTGGTTGTCTCATTGACATGTGTCAGTACAAGAGAAGCCGTGGCATCTTGTCTGGTGCCTGCACAGTCACACCCACTCCTCTGCTGGTTAGTTATATGACTGTAAATTTGTCAATCATGATGTTGTCATGCTCGTGACAGTAGTGTTTGTTGCTTGTCATCCACGTGCCTCTGTGCTACCTACCGTCACAGGTCAAGCTGGAGGGCCAGGTCCGCGCCAACACACCGCTCACGCTGGTGGCGCAGGTGAGGGCATAGCCATGTGTGTGGGTCCTTGGTTCGGAACTACAGGCGAGGCTCTTTCTATCTTCTAGTTTCTTGGGAGGTGCTCTCTTTGCAGTCCCCTCCCTTGGCCTCCACTTCTCACCTGATGATCGAGGAGGCATGTCAATGGCACACGTATTAATTAATGATGAGTGGAAGTCTCTTTCGTGGCAAGTCCTCTTGGCCAAACAGTCATGAAGTCGAAGCTGGGACAAAATGTCCCAAGTTTGCTTTGCTAGGGACAAAATCGCAGATTTGGCAAGTGACTGCGTGTCTAAGGAAGTGACACTGTGAGGGCGTAGGGGCCACCATGTTCAATGAGGCCTTGTGGTGCGCGAGGCCAGTGCGGCGTTGCTCTCTGAAACTGGGGTTGCCAGCAGACGGCGAAATGAGTGGATTTCATCCATGTTTGGCATTGCCTGGATGCAGCACATGCAAGGAGTAGGACTGCGGCGTGTTTGAAGGTGGCGCAACCGGCGTGCATCTGCTTCTCACCGGTTCCCCTGGGCGCTAAAAGGCCAGGCGATTTGAACTGGAGGGATCCTGCTTTGCCCTTGCCATACTAGAAGTACTTGCGTGGGCAGCCAAGCTCAAGGCTCACGTGCTTCCCTTTTGGTTGGCCCCTCTGTGCACAACCCTTGATCCCCTTTTGGGGGACATGTTCATGCCAACCAACCAACCAACCAACCGACCGACCGACCGACCGACCGACCGACCGACCGACCGACCGACCGACCGACCGACCGACCGACCGACCGACCGACCGACCGACCGACCGACCGACCGACCGACCGACCGACCGACCGACCGACCGACCGACCGACCGACCGACCGACCGACCGACCGACCGACCGACCGACCGACCGACCGACCGACCGACCGACCGACCGACCGACCGACCGACCGACCGACCGACCGACCGACCGACCGACCGACCAACTAACCAACCAACCAACCAATCAATTCTGACCACGGCGGCAGCTGATCGAGATCGCGCCCAATGTGTACATGGTGGAGTTCCGCAAGGCCAAGGGCGACACAATGGAATACCACAAGGTGAGGAGGATGGAGCGCTAGAGATGGAGTAGCACAAGGTGAGGAGGATCGAGCGCTAGAGATGGAGCAGCACGAGGTGAGGAGGATGACCGCTAGAGATGGAGCAGCACGAGGTGAGGAGGATGGAGCGCTAGAGATGGAGCAGCACAAGGTGAGGAGGGTCAGGATAGGTTGAATATCACAAGGCAAGAAAGGTTTGCATTCGAGAGAAAGCACCGATGAGGCCAGGGGGGATAGTATCCGGTGGAGCAGCACGAGGTGACGGGGGACGTCATTAGGGATGGGGTAGCACACAGTGGGGAAGGGTAGGGTGAACGGGGTAACAAAGGGATGACAGCACTCGGCGGAAACCCGCAAGAATCAACGTGCTGAAGGATGGCATCGTTGGAGTAAAAAATACGAAGGAAGTATGCATTACATCACTATCAGCATATGCGTTGGTTTGTGGCAGTAAGGGGCATCTATATAGCCACTATTTACGCAAGTGAATGTCAGTTCATTGCTGCCATAAAGCTTGTTCCCCAGCAGTGCTGAGACGAGTTGCAAATGCTGACGTGTATTGCTGTCAGTTGGGACATGGAATGCTGACCTGTCCTGCATTTCTTCTTGTTTAACCTGCCGCCTGCCGCTTGCCATCGACGCACTGGCAGTACTACAAGGCACTCACCAAGGAGCTCAAGGACATAATGATCGCGCGGGTGGACAGCGCCCAGAACAGCGCACACAACTCTCCAAGAGCACTATCACCGAGGGCAGTGGCCGCAAACGGCCCCTTTGGACGGGCGGAGCCTTCTTCCAACCCAGCCCCCTCTCCTCCTAGCGGTGCGGCTCTGACAGAGGCGCTCAACGCCAAGGCACGGCCTACGAGCCCTCTAGTGCCGTCCGCCGTGGGCCAAACAGCGTCCAACGGGATTCCCCCGGTGTCTACCCAGGCAGCCGCCAAGGTTAAAAAGGAGAAAACGGCACCAAAGAGCCCATTTGCCAGGCTGAAGGGCACTTTTACTGGTTCTAGTTGATGGCTGGATGGCGCTGTAGTTTGCAGAGATTGGTTTTTGGACTCGGACCTCACAAGGTCATGGTGTACAGCCATAATCTATGTTGATGAGAAGTTGGCCAGGATGGTAAGTTGTAACTTTGACTGTATCGGCTGGGCGGACTGCTAGGCTGCAGCCAGCTGCGGGTTTAGCAAAATTATTTTTAGTAGTATTATTTAAGTTCTTGTTTAGAAATTCCCAACATGTAGTCCTGTTGGGGAGCCACGGAGCAAGTTAGATCCTTAGTATGGCGGTACGTGCTAGAACCGTACGTGCCACAAGTGTTGTCCTATATCGATGGCCGAAGTGGTGGCCATTTGTTTTTACCTCCTGTACATGTACGCTGTTTTACAAAATGAAAATTATGTTATTTATTACATGTATATTATTTACCTTTTTTCTTTGCCTTCATTTTTTTCTGTATTTCATTTTTTCTTTTCCTCCCCATGCTGTCTCCTTCCAACCACCACCTGGTAAGTAAGTAAGTACTTGCGTGTCATGCGCAAAGGCATGCCACGGAGTACTATGCTAATCTCATTAGAAAAAATACACAAAAGTTTAAACAAATATCGTCTGCACATCATTCCCTAACCATTAAGCACTAGATTGGGATGTAATCCTCATCCGAGCTGTCCTCTGTGGTCCACGAGCTGGGCGGCAGCGGTGGGGGAGCACAGCAGCCGGGCCCACTCCTCCCTGACCTGGTGCATGCGCCCGGCCGCACTGTCAGCAGTTGCCATTGTAGTGCATGCGAGGGTGACACGCTGAACGGGGCCCTCAAAGGAGCGTCGGTGCTCTTGGACCCCAAGCACATCAATGCCATATAGGCGGCAGTAGTGGACAAGCTCGTTGCATGGCCCGCGGGGGGGCATCTCCCCCGGTCAGGGTGCGGACATTGTAGGTAACGATGCGCAGCGAGTGGTGCCGGCGTGGGCCCAGCACCTGGGGGGCGCGGGGCCCCGCGGCAGGTGGTTGGGGAGAGGCTGGCGGGGACGTGTGTGCGGCGTGAGATAACATAGTACTTTTCAACGGCACATAGGGCAGCCTCCAGGCGGGCGGCGCGACTTGCTCGCCTGGTCTTGGGGTCAAAGAATGCAGCATACCGTTGGGAGTGCCGGGTTGCGAAAGCCAGCAGGCGTTCCTTGTTGCGAATTTGGCGATGAAGGTCGTGGCTTTGACTCGATCCGTTGCGTCGTCCGTGAGATTGGACTATCCAAGACACGCTCGGCCATCGGACGACGGGTGTGGGGGGTGGATTCTAGCTACCCCCCCGGTAGCTGCTCGCGGTGTGAGGGGGCGGGGAGGGCCTACTCCCTACCCCCCCGCGCTTCTCCCCTCGGCGTGGTAACCTCCCGCGAGGTAACTGGCTCCATGTGCCATGCGTCGTCCTTCCACCGCAGCCGCACCTTCTTCGTGCGGTCAGCGAGGCCGGGCCTTCTTCGCGTCCTCTTGTGCCAGCCGGTCCCTGCCGGCGCGAAGCTGCGCCGGGGTCAGATCGTCGTCGAGACTCCAACCCAAGCCTCGTGGTAGCTTGGCGCGGTGTTGGAGGATATAGTGCTTGCCGATGGGGCGCGTAAGCACGAGCGCCACCGGCGCGTCCGCGCGCCCCGGTAGGCGGCGGACGGTGTCAATTGTGACACTGTCCTCTAGGCGGAAGCAGAAGGAACCACCACCTCTAGGCAGAAGGACCCACCACCTGGTCATCACCATTCTCTCTCTCCATGCAGATCTTTCTACAGACATGCAGCGGCGCGGCCTTTGCAATCTTCACGCCTTTATTCTCGATCAGACGATTACTCTAGTCCTCACAATCAAGACGTTCGGGACCGCCATTAATTAAGCTAGGACATGTGTCCTGATTGGGGAGTTTATGGAACAAATATATCCCTGAGAAGGGGCATATGGGTGTTACTTACCACTAGACACTCCCGGCCAGTTAGGCTCGAAACACACGCCCTGATCAACCAAGCTGTTTCTGGCCCCACCGTCTAGGTCATCTAGTCGCTCTACACGTACGCCAGCCATAATTTCAATGCACAAGGCTACACATTTCCATCTCCATTCATATTCATCATCCTGCCACGACTCCAAAACGCGGACAAGATAACGGCAGGCTCCAGGTACCATGGTCCAAGTTCTCGACGATGAAGTTAAGGCTGCGCTTGTCCAGCTCGGCCTCCGGACGGCCTCGCAGAGGTCGAGCGTTTGCTGCTTGAGCTGTGCTGTGACGGCGGAGGTGGTGGAGGTGGTGTGGTGCTTCAGCATATGTACATGTCCGCCCAGGTCTGGGTGGGAGGAGCATCGTTGGCAGGGCAGAAGAAACTCCATGACTGAGTGCAAGTACTGCGATTGAAATTCCCATCCCATCGATCCCATCCCATCCCGTCCCGTCCCGTCCCGTCCCGTCCCGTCCCGTCCCGTCCCGTCCCGTCCCGTCCCGTCCCGTCCCGTCCCGTCCCGTCCCGTCCCGTCCCGTCCCGTCCCGTCCCGTCCCGTCCCGTCCCGTCCCGTCCCGTCCCGTCCCGTCCCGTCCCGTCCCGTCCCGTCCCGTCCCGTCCCGTCCCGTCCCGTCCCGTCCCGTCCCGTCCCGTCCCGTCCCGTCCCGTCCCGTCCCGTCCCGTCCCGTCCCGTCCCGTCCCGTCCCGTCCCGTCCCGTCCCGTCCCCTCCCCTCCCCTCCCCGGCTCCCCTCCCCTCCCCTCCCCTCCCCTCCCCTCCCCTCCCCTCCCTCCCCTCCCCTCCCCTCCCCTCCCCTCCCCTCCCCTCCTCCCCTCCCCTCCCCTCCCCTCCCCTCCCCTCCCCTCCCCTCCCGTCCCGTCCCGTCCCCTCCCCTCCCCTCCCCTCCCCTCCCTCCCCTCCCCTCCCCTCCCCTCCCCTCCCCTCCCCCCTCCCCTCCCCTCCCATCCCATCCCCTCCCCTCCCCTCCCCTCCTCCCCTCCCCTCCCCTCCCCTCCCCTCCCCTCCCCTCCCCTCCCCTCCCCTCCCCTCCCCTCCCCTCCCCTCCCCTCCCCTCCCCTCCCCTCCCCTCCCATCCCATCCCATCCCATCCCATCCCATCCCATCCCATCCCATCCCGGCATCCCATCGGACCATCTCACTCGACTGTACTGAGGACTTAATTAATTAATTAATTAATTATCAACATCACTCCGTTGGGAGTCAATGTAGCACATATCCCTGAGAAGGGGCATATGGCTTTAAATACATCCTAGGCTACTTCATGCAAGGGTGGGAATGTAAGCAACACTTGCTCTAGGTGCCGCAAGGGCACCGGCACCACCATGCTGTCTCAGGTTCAACCCAGCTAAGGGGATCCTGGCACGGGGGAGGAAGATCATCATGGCTATGCAAGGGCTAGGGCATGGCTTCTCGACAGAGAGCATCTCTCTGCATGGCATAGCATGGCTAAGTTCTTAATGCAACATCCATGGGGGTCCCATTATAGACAAAGCATGGCTAAATGTTGAAGGCATCATCCATGGGGGCCATTATGGGCGCACATGCGCGTGGGCCACATGCTAGGCTAAGCCTTACTAATCTACACTACTGGTATATATATTCCTAGTCTGAGGTGGCAGGAGGGGGCTGCCAGGGCTTGTGGTCAACGTGGATGACCGCCCCCCTCCAGTATACCGGCTTCCCCCTTGCGCTCTGCCGGAGCTGAAGGTAGGCCGGCCATAGCTCGCGTCGCCGTTGTTGCTGGGCCAGGGTCAAGTCGTCGTCCAGCGTGAAGCGAGTCTCCGAGAGCTTCTTGCGGCATTTAAGGAACGCCAGCTTGTCCGCCATGTACTTAAAGGTGAGGAGCACGGGGGCCGGGCCAGCCTTCCCCCGCGCGCGGGGGAGGCGGACAGCCGACATGTCCAGCTCACCAGTGAGTAACATGGGGGCAAGAATGGCGCGCTTAAATGCCTCAAGAAGGCTCGTGGAGGTCTCACCTGCCTGCTGGTCGAAGTGCTTGACGATGACATTGTGGCTGCGCCGGGCGATGTCGGCTTCCTCGCGAAGGTCGAGGGCTTGTTGCTTGAGTTGTGCCGAGATGGTGGAGGTGGTGGAGGTGGTGTGCTGCTTAAGCAAGTCCGCCCAGGTGGAGGGAGCATCGCCGGCCGAGCCAGCAGGCGCCGGCTGGGCGGCGATGTCCTTCACCGCCTGGGCGGTGAGGCCGGCGGTGTCATGCAAGCTCATTGACTGAGGACTTATGCTCACTGAGGACTTATGCTCACTGAGGACTTATGCTCAAGTAACCCTGTTACGTGTTAATTAAATGATAAATAATTATTCTTCCACCCCATGTACATGCACCTTTGCTGTTGAATACATCGGTGGTGGTGCAGGTGCACCTTGTGCACCGAGAGTAGGTGGCAATCTACATCCCCCACCTGCATGCAGGTTTTGCTTAGAATGTATAAAAAACCATATACCCCTTCTCAGGGATATGTACTAAAAATTAGAATTACTTACATCAGAGTGAAGGTACCCAATGAAACATATCAGGGAGATGTATACTGCTACATATCCTCCCCACGGAGGTATGTTCGTATCATAGAGTTCAGATCATAATAAATGCCAACTTCAGGATGCATGGCGACAAACTCATAGCCAATTACACAAGTACTCTCGTTCAACATCTCTGGAAAAGAAAGGTCCTAGTTCAGTATCGTTTTCACAAGTTTATCCATTTGGGAAAGTAACAAACGAGGCAACCATGTGACATGTCAACAGGCTTTCTTGGCCTTCCATTTCTTGAAGTCTGCAAAAGACTCTTGCATTTTTTCTGCGGCCATGTCAATCTCGTCCTGAGTGATACCAATGCCCGCTGCCACCGTAAGATATACACATGGGTACCTGCAAGGTGAATAACGCACAATCCAGGCACGCTGGCATGTTGGTGAGAGGGACCACTTCACACCTCACTTGGAAAAATTTACCCCCCCACTACCTTCCCCATACCCACGCACCGAAATTCTCCCCCCATCCCTCCCCTGCACCCTGATACGCCACGACATGGCACGGTATGCAGCGCCACAGCACAATAATGCCAATGGCCAATGCCCAGGAATCCATGCGGAGCACAAGTGCCATACCACACAAACATGGGAACACTGTGGCCTTTCCCGTGCAAGCCCCAATGCAAACATCGAGGTGTGTACACAGAGAGACCAAGGTAGACTAGCGTGCACGAGGATAAACGCGTTAACGACGAGAAGACTTTGGCATGTAGGCCTGGGATGGAGTGCATGACCGCAGTAACACAAGAAAACGGGGCCGTGCGACAATGACCGACTCGCACTGTGCACAACACTGTGGCATGTCGACGTCAAGAAAAGGCAATCACCAAACAATCCTCCCACCGCATACTTGGAAAAAAATGATCATTGGAGGCATGTCACTAGCTCAACCTCATTCAGGCTGACCATGTCACATCCTCCCGGCGGAGAAGACATAACCATGGTTACCATAAATAAATCACGTCGTCTGGTACAAACAAAGTGCTTATCCACCCGCCTACCGGTCATGGGATGCGCCAAAGCCCTGGAACGTGATGCCAGAGACGGTCTGGGTGACTCCCTGGGGGACCACCCGCAAGCCAGAGACCAGCCTGCGAGGGGGAAACCCGAAAACAAGCCGATCAGAGCCAAGCCGAACACAGGCCAGAAGGGCACCTATTACACAAGATGCCATGCCCAAGACAAAGACTCCAAGACTACCCAGACTTTCAACAGCATCGGCATTACTACTATCCATGCGGTGCCCAATGTTTGTATCATTTCCCAACAGCATCGCCATTATGTGCGTGGAAGGAAACCGACAGCCAAGCAGTAGGTTACATCAATCAATGTGCCTGATGGTGAGAACCGTTTGCATAGAAGGAAAGGGAGGCTCCCTAAACCTTCCTCTAAACCACGAACAGGAGAGCCCAATAGAAATTAAAAAAAATAAACACAGAAGGCAGCAGGGAGGCCAGCGGCTGCGGCACAGCATCGCATCTGTGGCAAGTTGGGAACCACTTAGGCTGGTCTCGCTGCAAAAAAAGGAACAAGGGATGAGCGACCCCTGGCCGTACCCAATCCCATACCCAGACAACTAGGAAGGAATATGCGAACCTCACCAGTGCCGCCTTGTCCCCGCACTAGCCGTATAGAGCCACCAATGTGCAGCCAAAGCGCACCCACAGCACAAAGAAAAAGGCTAGAAGAAGCAAGGGGTAACAGAAACACAGCGTGCAGGGCTTGATGCAAGTTTGACTACCAACGGCACACACGCATCGGCAAACCCCTTACCGTGAAAACAGCATTGAGCCCAGGAACGTCCAGTCCTTGGTCGCGACGTCCTGCTGAGCCCGGGCTGGGGAGGCTCCCGACGCGCCCTCCCCGGCCGACGTCGGTGCGTTGACATCGACGCCATGCAATATGCTGGTCGCTGCATCGCCCGCCCCGCAGCCGGCACTAGAGGGCTCCGCGGCAACATGGCCACCTGGGCCTTCCCTGCCCTCTTTGCTCGGGCGGAGCGCGGAGCTATCAGGAGTCGTGCCCACTGGGTAGACTGCCGCGCGGCCATTGGCCGCTGCGGTTGGGCCTTGTGAGGCCGGGCCTGCTACCCCTACACTGCTGATCGGGCTGTGGTTCAACGGGTTGCCTCGCAGCCTCCCGGGCTCAACCAAGAGGGGCGAGATGTCCATGGCCAGGGAGATGTGGTTGTCGGGCGTGTCGAGCACGCGGCACCCTGCAAGGGATGCAAGTGGGGAAGGAGCGTGCCGACATGATTGTGGTGGAATGGCGGGCAAAGTGTGAAGGCCTAATGCTTGGGTGAATATAAAAGAGTGTGGAAAAGGGCGCATGAGGAGATGTACACGTATACACGCGATGCACACTTTTAAATCTCAACATGCTGTATGCGGCACACTATCTAGATGGAAGAGATGGCTGTTTTTTCCCAATGGTAGTCGACCATAGCCAACACTGGGCTAGGGAAAATGACCAATGCCAACACTGGGCAAGGCCAGGACGACCAACACTGGGTCAGACCAAACACGGGTTCATAGGCATCACTCGCTACTCGATACCAAGGTGGAAGGGGTGTTCGATGCTCTTGGATACTCCGATGTGCTCACCGGCAAGGATCCCTTCACGGCCAAGCAGCAAAAAGTTGGATATGCTGGTTTGCTTGCGGGCCTCGACGGCAATGCCCTACTTCACGCCGCGACGGCTCCAAACAAATACATGCATGAGGCATGGACGGTGCTGGTGGATGTCTATGGGCATGATGAAACGACCTCGACTCATCAAGCTGCAACGTTGGAGGAACTTCTGTCTGCCGACCAGATTCCGCTGGAATCTGTTCCTGCGCATCTCAACCTCATGGAACGTAAATGTGTTTGGTCCGACCCCGTGTTGGTCGTCCTGGCCTTGCCCTGTGTTGGCATTGGTCATTTCCCCTAGCCCAGTGTTGGCAATGGTCGACTACGCCCTGTGTCGGCAGCACCGTGTTTCCACGCTCAGTTAACGTATTTGTAATACAAGAGTCTTTTCTATTCATTCAAGCAATAGTTGGGTCATCAGAGGCTGAAAGTTCTTTCCTCCGAATCCAGTTTTTCTAACAAAAAGGCGGGTCCCCGTACCCTCAGGCGGGGCAGAGTGGTCCCATGAGCACGAACAGATTTCACAGCATAGTTTATTGAAGGGTGGCAAGGGCAGGCGAGGGCAGGCCACGCCAGGCCAGGCCAGGTGAGGCCTATCCCAGTGCCTTCTGAATTGCCAAGCCACGCGGTAGAATGAGGAGCCACGAGCGGCTTGTACCATGAATGCGACCGCCCACATTCCGCTGCTCACATCTACGCGTCTTCCATCACATGCTGCACGGTTCTTACCGAATGCGGCCGCCACCTCGCCCATGCGCTGCCGCAGGTAGACCAGCATCAGCAGCCGGTCGTGCAGCATCTTGGTGAACCCTGAGGGTTGCCAACCGTGTGTGGGGGAGGGGGGGGCAGGGGCCGTAGAGTTAAATAGTATGTAGCACGGTTCAATATGGTCCGAGCCTGTATTGTGCATAATACGCGGATATACGAGTACCAAACAAAAATAGTTCGTAAAAGTACGATCCCGCGACGCTGCTTACGACGTACAGCACGCGTACTAACTGTATTATAGACTGTACTAATTATCTCTGAGGGACCAGAGGGGGCCGATGCCCACAGGCGAGGGTGGCTCCCTTGAAGAGTTAGAGAGGATGGGCCACTTGTTGGTGATGGCCATGATGATGACAAAGATGATGGCATCAAGATGAGGACATCGAGGGCAACGTCCCTGCACAGACACCCTTCTTTACGACTGGCCTCGAAGACAGCCAACTTCCACATCAAGACTGGTGTCGAAGAAAGTCATCATCCACATCAACCGGCCTCCGTGGTGGCTTGATTGAAACCTCCACGCCGCTCATTTGGACATCCCCATGCGACCTTCATAACCAGTGACCATAGGGACCATAGTTGCCATAGTGACCATGTGACCATAGTGACCATACTGACCATAGTGACCATAGTGACCATAGTGACCATAGTGACCATAGATACCATGGCAAGCACAACCATGCATGTACATCGTACAGACATGAGTCCGACATGAGGCACAAGTCACAACCCCAAGGCACATTACTCTTCCAGTCAGTGTCTTTTCAAATCTATCTTCACGCACATAACCTTCTAGTCCATGTCATTCCAATTCACGCACATTACTCCCCCGCAGCTTACAGTTGGCATGTCCCACCGCAACTTTCCGTCCCCTGGACAACACCGTGAAAAAACCAGATGTACGCAACTGTACCTTCTCGCCCCCATGATTACAACAACACTGTGATGGACAGATGTGCGCAACTCTACCTTCTCGCCCGCAGGACAACAACAACAACGCGATGAACAGATGTGCGCAACCGCACCTTCTCGCCCCCAGGACAACAACACCGTGATGGACAGATGTGCGCAACCGTACCTTCTTGCCCCCAGGACAACAACACCGTGATGGACAGATGTGCGCAACCGTACCTTCTCGCCCCCAGGACAACAACAACACCGTGATGGACAGATGTGCGCAACCGTACCTTCTCGCCCCCAGGACAACAACACCGTGATGGACAGATGTGCGCAACCGTACCTTCTCGCCCCCAGGACAACAACAACACCGTGATGGACAGATGTGCGCAACCGTACCTTCTCGCCCCCAGGACAACAACAACACCGTGATGGACAGATGTGCGCAACCGTACCTTCTCGCCCCCAGGACAACAAGGTGATGAACAGATCCAGCGTCGGCCCGATGGAGGCCCGGCCTGTCCACACCCAAGGTGGGTGACGAGGGGAGGGGGAGGGAAGGGGGGAGGGGGAGGCAGCAAGCACAATCAGCACAATCGCAGTGCTAATGGCAGGAATAGCAATCGTTTATGGTACTAGTGGTGGAGTTGGTGATGGTTGCCGCAGAACTATATAGCAAGGAGCCAGGTCCGCGCAGCCTGGGTCAGCACAAGGGCCATTGAGCACAAAACGTGGGCCAGACAACAAGGCGTTGGCAGGAATCAGGACCGCACGCTTCAAAAGCAAAGATGAATTGAACGGAAGAAGTGCCAGTCTGGCAGCAATTTTCGGTATGGACAGCAGGACTGGGCTTGACAGTGGATCTTTGCGGCTTATGATGCATCCATCGTGCCTAATTACGTGACAGAGCCGGTCATGTGGTTCAGTCATGTGATCTGATTAATGAAACCAAGCCATTGGGACGAGATGCCACGACACTCGACAGAGGGCTTACCAGGGTACAGCTTATTGACAGCAGAGACCAGGCCAGATCCGTGCTTGAAGTCCAGGATGATGGCACCGCCAACCTGCAAGGGAGGGATTCGACCACGGCAACGCACATTCATCCGAAATATAACCTCCATTTCCGTCCGTCACGACTTGTCAGTTATGAATATAAAACGATGTCATAAAATTAAAACCTTGCCCTTGTGTTCTCCCACAGCGAACATGCAAGACAAACTGAGGGCCATGCCTTTTCAAACTATTAGTTATTACCTAATAATGATAGCCACATGCTGTGAGAACATGATGTGACCGTAGTACGGTACAAAAACTTACACGGTGGCAACACGATGGAAACGTACACGATGACAACGTGATGGAAACGCATATGTTCACAACATGACGTAAACGCATACCCTGATCTGCACCGGTTGTCTTGTCGACATGCGGTACGAGCCGTTCGCCAGCTAGTCAGATTTACAACCCTACAGCGACTGGCGTAGATTTGGGGTAGCCCCCACCCGGCCACCACCCACCGGCACCATGACACTCTCGTCGGTGCTCTGCATCGCGCATACACCATGCACCAGCAGCGCCACTTGGGCAGCCACCCACCGGCACCATACGTTATTGTCGGTGCTTAGCATCACTGCATCCAGAGGCACCGGCAGCACCAGGATGCTAGTTGTTCCCAACAGCCCGCCCCCGCCCCCGCCCACCCCCCTGCCCCCCCCCCCTCACACACCGGCACCATGAAGTTCTTGTCGGTGGACTGCACGACCGCGTCGACGCGACCAGCTGCCGCAGCGCCCGAAATCTCCTTGCACACCGCGGCCGTCTGAAGCAGGGCAGCAAATGGGGGGCATGGTTAAACAGTAGAGCAACTGAGCAGGGCAGCAAACGGAGGGCAGGGGTACCGGGACGGGCATAAAAGGGAGGAACGACCTGGGGCACCGCAGTCACGCGGAAATCCTCATCACTAGGGCACTTGCTGCCAAGCGGTGCACACCACTCCCACGGAAAGAAACCGCCATCCCAGCATCTCCCCCCCCAAGCACCCACACCATGTTCTGCATGGCAGAAAATAAGAAAAAGACACGACCCTGCAAATGTGGCCCATTTCTGGATACTGGACTCTTCCATGCTTGTGTGCATCACATCCCAAGCTGGAGGCCAGACCAAGGTACCCTCCCTCCAGTTACGACACACATTTAGCGAAAATATAGCGCAGACCTGATACAGGGAAAACTATGGCAGTCGCAGTGGCCCCTGCTCGCCTGCATGCGCTTGACAGGACCAACTTGCCTGCACGCCGTACGCATTGTTGACCAGGTGGGCAATCCCCTTGGCAGCACACAGCTTGGCGATGGCCTTGACCCTGCACGCCCACATGCCAGGGAGCAGGGGCGGCGTACATGTCACAAGTGGGTCCTGTAGATGCGTGTGAGCCTGCATCTTTGACCATTCTGTTAGACTGTACGGGCATACGGTGTGGGCGCACGCAAGAGCACTGTGGGAAGAGACGGGCAAAGCTGGTCGGGGTCTGAAACAAATAGCATATGAGCGATAAGGTTCATGGTTGGTTGCGACAGATTCACGTGCTGTGCGGGGGGGGGGGGGGGGACAGGTGCATTGGAAGCATACGATTGGATGCTACAGGAGCTGCAAAGAAAGGCCACACACAAAAATGATCGCATGTGCCGCACCTGCATGCTTCCTAGCTGCAAAAACGTCGGCCACTTCAACTGGAGAGAACCCAAAACCGACCTGTCCGGTGCCCTGGGCGCGAAGCAGCTGGTCGTGCTGATGACGCAGAGCACCGACCCGGCTCCCAGTTTGTCGATCGTCTCCTCCAGCGCGCCGAGGTCTGTCCGCACTTGGTCCTCCTCCAGGGTGTTCGGGATCACCTGTCGTTGGAGGCCCCGGAACGTTAACAGGCAGAAAGTGGAGGAAAGTCAGGCATTGACCAGGCATGAAAGACCTGCGAGCTATGCATCCAAGGTGGTTGCCACGTGAGACCGAGTCAGCATCTGGCTTCGCCATGTCGTGTGGCATCTCCGTGGGATGGGATGTTCAGCCAGGGGGACGGGAAAGGAGGGTCGAGTGGCGATAGGCTAGCCCGCAATGGTGGCTTTTGTACGACAAAGGGGAGCAGCCATGAGAGCTACTGGTCGAGACGCTTGGGCGACGCCGTCAATAACATGCATGTGCAGCCTTGAGCCCACGCCCTGATGATGCGACGTAGACTGCACACTTACAACGCACAGGTGGTGTGCCTCAAAACAGCTTCCTTGCTTCCCTGCCAGGCCAAGATGGCAACTGGCGCACGCTACACTGTGGGCATCGTGTCGCACCCCACGCTGCGCTGGAAGGGACGTGTTTGGATGCGGCGCGATGCCCCACGCTGCACTGTAAAGTGTTTGGATGCGGCGCGATGCCCCACGCTGCGCTGTAAAGTGTTTGGATGCGGCGCGATGCCCCACGCTGCGCTGTAAAGTGTTTGGATGCGGCGCGATGCCCCACGCTGCGCTGTAAAGTGTTTGGATGCGGCGCGATGCCCCACGCTGCGCTGTGAAGTGTTTGGATGCGGCGCGATGCCCCACGCTGCGCTGTAAAGTGTTTGGATGCGGCGCGATGCCCCACGCTGCGCTGTAAAGTGTTTGGATGCGGCGCGATGCCCCACGCTGCGCTGTAAAGTGTTTGGATGCGGCGCGATGCCCCACGCTGCGCTGTGAAGTGTTTGGATGCGGCGCGATGCCCCACGCTGCGCTGTAAAGTGTTTGGATGCGGCGCGATGCCCCACGCTGCGCTGTGAAGTGTTTGGATGCGGCGCGATGCCCCACGCTGCGCTGTAAAGTGTTTGGATGCGGCGCGATGCCCCACGCTGCGCTATGGACATCGTTTCTTATCACACGCTGCACTGTGGGCATCGTGTCGCATCACATTGCTCTACAAGTTGAACAGGACTGTGTGTCACTTGCCATATCTATTGAGGGTATAATGTCACAGTAGAATGACAAAAAAATGGTAGCAACTGAAGGATTATAAAAATAGTAGCATCCATACAGCTGTACACTGGAACGTCACCTCCTCCCTCACCATGAGCTCCAGGCCCGCTGACGCCACCGCCTTTATGCAGCTCTTCTGGTCCATGCGTGGCCACACCACGTACCTGGCGACACAAGGGGGTGGGTGGGTGGGTGGGGGAGAGAGATAAACAGAGGAGATAAAAGTAACCAATAAATGCAGCAGGGAGGGGATGGGAGACGCAAGGGGAGAATATCTGAGTGGAGGTGCAAGGGAGGGCAGAAGGTGGACAGATGCTTTTACAAGGGTCTGGGAAGGTACGCGCATGCCCTTGCCCAGCACTTCTCAAACTATGTATTATATATTTAATCAGTATGATCCAGTTGGCGTCATACAAAGAGGTTTGAAGGGCAGCTTCTGTAGTGGTCTACGTGCTTACTAATTGACAGTGGAAGCCAGAGCCTTCCTAAGCGGCTGCACAGAAACGGCGCACCCAGACCAGCCCACGTGGACAGCTGTGTGCACAGCACAGATGCACACACAATCACAGAACAGATGCACACACAACGGCAGCACAGATGCACACACAGCCACCCGACCCCACACAATCGACCCCACACAATACCTGGACTTGCCATACCCTCCCAGCAGATAGTAACTACTCCGACCTTTTACCCCAGTGCTATGTCACAAGATTGGAGTGGCCTGTGATAGCGCTCAGCCGCTCACCACAGATAAAAATGACATGTACTACCAATTACCTACAACCTGTACTAGAGTAACATAAATGTTACCTCGCGGTTGGTGGCGCTTTGGTCCTCAGCGCCAGCAGAAGCATGGTGAGGGACATGCCGGTGGCGAGGGGCAGCACCGACACGTTGGCGACGTCTGCATACCATCGTGGCAGCGTGCGAAAATACAAAGAGGCAAAGAAGCACACAAGGGTGAGGGACCTGGATAGAAGGCAACAGAGCGGAGGGTGAGGTAGCTGTGTTGGTCATTTAAATGACCATGAAATTGGTGGATGGGTGCGGACAGTGTCTAAACTACATGGGTGGGGACAATGCCTAAACTATATGGGTGCGGACAGTGTCTAAACTACATGGGTGTGAACAGTGCCTAAACTACATGGGTGGGGACAGTGTCTAAACTACATGGGTGCGGACAGTGCCTAAACTATATGGGTGGGGACAGTGTCTAAACTACATGGGTGGGGACAGTGTCTAAACTACATGGGTGCGGACAGTGTCTAAACTACATGGGTGCGGACAGTGTCTAAACTACATGGGTGCGGACAATGTATAAACTATATGGGTGGGGACAGTGTCTAAACTACATGGGTGCGGACAGTGCCTAAACTACATGGGTGCGGACAGTGTCTGAACTACATGGGTGCGGACAGTGTCTAAACTACATTGGTGCGGACAGTGCCTAAACTATATGGGTGCGGACAGTGTCTAAACTACATGGGTGCGGACAGTGTATAAACTACATGGGTGCGGACAGTGCCTAAACTATATGGGTGCGGACCGTGTCTAAACTACATGGGTGCGGACCGTGTATAAACTATATGGGTGGGGACAGTGTCTAAACTATATGGGTGCGGACAGTGTATAAACTACATGGGTGCGGACAGTGCCTAAACTACATGGGTGCGGACAGTGTCTAAACTACATGGGTGCGGACAGTGTCTAAACTATATGGGTGGGGACAGTGCCTAAACTATATGGGTGCGGACAGTGTCTAAACTTCATGGGTGCGGACAGTGCCTAAACTACATGGGTGCGGACAGTGTCTAAACTACATGGGTGGGGACAGTGTCTAAACTACATGGGTGCGGACAGTGTCTAAACTACATGGGTGCGGACAGTGTCTAAACTACATGGGTGCGGACCGTGTATAAACTAAATGGGTGGGGACAGTGTCTAAACTATGTGGGTGGGGATGGGGACAGTGCCTAAACTATATGGGTGGGGACAGTGAAATAGTTTGGTACAATACCAGATTCAAGCACAGGACCTCTTGCATGATTTCACAGCTTTAGGGGTCTCCTGCTCCGAGGGCATCCCAAGCAATAACCCAACTGCGACAAAGCTCTTTACCGGAGAGGAGTGCAAGTGCGTTTGAATTCTCCAATATGAACCAGTGGATCGAATCTAACTGCTAGCCCCACGGGGGCGGATGTGAGTAGGAGTACTACTCGCTGGGTCATGACGACAGAAGCCGGCCAAAGGTGACTCCTGGTTGACCACGGCTGCACTCTGGACCTCCACAAGCCAGCAGTGTCCAAGCCAGCAGTGTCCAAACTATGTGGGTGGGGAAAATGTCCAAACAATAAGTACATATACGTATTACCACCTCCCTCGCGGCACTCCCTCGGTCGCCTCCGTTCAATCTCCCGCCGCATTCCCTGCTCGCGTCATCGATAAACACCAGAAAACCTACGCGGGTATTCTGCACACGGCTGATTGGATTGCTCTTTTCGCGGACCTCAACGCCCAGGGACGTGCGTGGCTGTTCTCGCTTTCCTTGCGGAGTGTGGGCTCGGCGTACCTTCGTGCTCTTCCCATGGCCCCCCCATTCGCCTTGGCTCCCAGCCACTACTCGGTGGCGCTCCGGCACCAGCTATTTGCCCCGCAGCCTCTTGTTCCGGCCGGGCGGCCTTGTGGTAGCTGTGGGCAGCCGCTGGATCCCACGGGGACTCACTACCTTGCCTGCATGGGGGGCCAACAGAATCAGAATTGGTATTTGTATTTGCACACTGTCCTCCTGACGGTGGTGCTCGCCATGATTCGGTCGGTTTTCCCCCACGCGAACATCCGGTCCGAGGATGCGGATGGCGCTGCCTTCTATTCCCCCAACCACCGGCCTGACATCGTGGTGCTGGACTTTGAGGGGGGTGGCCGGCATCTGCTTATTGACGTTTCGGTGGCGCGGCCCTTGGCTCTTAGCCACGTGGCTGGGGCCTCCCTCACGGCAGGTTACACGGCGGACCGGGCGGAGCGGGCCAAGCTCCTGGCCTACGGCGACGTCGGGCACCATCGTGTGGTGCCCTTTGTCCTGGAGGAGTTTGGGGCCATGGGGCCCCTGACCTCCGCCTTCTTCAAGGAGTGTTGCCGGCTCCGGGAGGACCGGCTGGACCTGGAGGGCCAGCGGGCCCCATGGTCGGCGCGGACCTGGACGTCATATTGGCGTCAGCGCTTGTCGGTGGCGCTGACTCGGGCCATGGCTGACATCATGCTCCGCCGTACGCGGGCTGATTTTGCGGTGCAGCAGGGCTATTAGGTTCCTCCCGTTAGGCGTTTCCATTGGTCTTATCGTAGTATAGAGCTTTGACATGGCTCTGTATATAGGTTTATAGCTGGGCGTTTGCTTTGGTTTGAGTGATTTTACTCTGCTGTAAGTAATTATATTTTTAAAATATATATATGAGTGGGGACAGTGCCTGGACACTAGGGTGGGGGGTATGTCAAGCCTGTCTGGCTCCTGCAAGCAACCACACCAAAGGCAAAAGAGAGAACAAAAGGGGTACTCTGACATGGTGCTAACACACGGTGGCAGATTTAGCCCACTAAAAAAGAGGCGGGGTGCTATGGCCGATGGAGGGGATAACCATGACGACATTCTAACGATATAAAAAATATATGTATAGTGGTACATCATCATGGTAATATTTTCGTGTCTCACGACACAAGGCAAAGTAAAGTCATCTTGCTCAGTGCCTGCACATTCCCTTGATGGTGTGGTGCTGACCCTTCAGTCTTGGCAACGACAGGAATAAAACTTCGCATGTCCCCATGTTCACCTCGATTATACTTCAGTTAGGCTACCGCTAGATCTTCTACATCGCCAGCCATCTCCACGTTCAGGCATTTCCAGCAGTCCTGGCCCACGGCCGACCCACACCACACTTGGCTCTTCATAGGAGTCCTGCCCCGTGGGCTCCGACCGAGCCACCCACCTCGGAACCCCGCAACGGAGAGCGCGTCAGCCGTCATGAGCTTGCACAGGTTTGTGAGCAGGGACGATCCCGCCGCCTGCCAGGTGGTCCACGCCGTCCGCAGGCACACCACCACCGCAAGGGCCAATAGCGCATACACCAATGCCCACAGACTGATGAGTGCGCACACACGTGGGAGCTTCCCATACTTGATCAACCGCAGGCCAGAAAAGATAGGTGATCGGAGTACTCTGTTGGCTTTGATCCACGGGTGTATATTGGGGGATGTCAGACACACTTGCTTACACTGCTCTCCGGTAAAACCCCTTTTCCGCAGTTGAGCTATCGCTTGAGATGCGTTAGGATCAGGAGACCCCTACAGACGCGAAATCGTGCTAGAGGTCCTGTGCCTGAATCCACCTTAGTTCCCCCAAAACATTTCACTGAATGACAGCGTTTGGGCAGTGAAACTGTGCTAGGCTTCCTACCGACCAACTGCCCGGCCTTGATGACTGGGTATGGGGCCTCTCGGGCAAACCACAGGGCAGGGTGCTGGCCCAAGCCATCGGTGGGCGCGAGCCGCCCAGCAGTTGTGTGTATTGGTCAAAGAGAGGGCACAGCACACCGGTCACGGTTCTCGTGGCATCACACAGACTGCTGGGCACCAGTGCAGGCAAGGGAATCACAAAGTTGATCCCCTCTAGTGATCAACGTTGAACCGTCATGGAAACGATACCAGTCCCTTGAGCCGGCACCACACCGATCTCTTAATCGCGCAGCACCGTCGCTTATATACCACCAGTAATGGTATTATATCTAATAACCGGAACCACCCACTAGCGCTAGCACTAGACTTTCTCCTTTTTCTTTTCTTAACAAATATTCATCTAGCGCCTTTATTTCTAATAATTCATTATCTGAAGCGCGGCACACCTAATACAGTACAGCCCTATCGTGTTTACACTTCACCAGCACACATTGTTCACTGTCACACATTACTCACCACCCCACACTGTCCACCATCCCACATTGTACATTTCCACACAACAGATGATCCAGCACAGCACAGCACCAATGAAGCTCAACATCACACAGTAAACATTACAGCGCACATTGCAGCGCAGAGCACTACAGTTTTTATTTATAGGTCATCACCTTGGGCTGCTCCTCGGCGATGTCCCCCGACCGCCCGATCCCGTGCGCCATGTTATAGTGCCGCCGTGCGACCAGTGGGGACGCGACCCGCGCCTCGCGCTCGCCCACCCCCGCGTGGCCGATGAAGTTGTTGCTGTCCATGGCCGACAGCTCCTGGCAGGATCAAGCGCGGATGGGGGTGGCCAGTACAAAAACATCAAGAATCGCCGACATAAGTGAGCCATGGCCGACAGCTCCTGGCAGGAGCAAGCATGAATGCCAGAGCAAGGGGAAAGCCAGAATAGGAGTCAGAACAAGGACAACAACCGTTGCCAGCATAAGTCAACCTTTGCCGGCAGCTCGTGGGAGGAGCAAGCACGGGCGCACGGAATGAGAGGAAAGCTGGAATAAGGTCGGAACGCATGTTAACTCTGACTTCGCTATCTACCAATAGGGTGACCCACTATCCCCTGAAGCCAGTGGTGCGGATGAGGAGTGGTGATGAGTGAGTACTTGTCGCCATGGCATCAGCCAAGTGTAACGGGACCTGATTGGAGGACAGACCACACAAACCCAAGCCTGGCCAACACAGCACACAGGTGCTTGCGTGACAGCTGTCATGTGCCTCTAGCGCTTCCCATGGCTGAAGGCAACCCCTGTATACAAGTGGGGTGGCCGGCCTGTGGGTCCCATTATTAAAATTTGTTTCTGTGCAACAACCCAAGCACAACAACCAAGAGGTACAATAAAACACTTCCACCTTTTTTCACCTCCATTTGTACCAAATGGTACAAAAAACAAAGGGGCTCCACGGGGTGATTGCAGCTCTCCATGCCCTCATGCCGGCCTATCACAAAGCTCACTGAGGACAGTCTATCACCAGAACAACACGATATAACAAAATCTAGCGCCCACTGCCACCAGCCTACATGCCCGCCACCAGAAATCTCTTGCAGCACTTGATGGAACCAAGACCTTCAAGCGCTGGTACTAATGTCTTATTAACGTCTTATCAATACCTTACTATAACATCTAGGTAAGTCATACTAACGTCTTATAAATGTCATACTAACGTCGTACTAACATCGTACCGACATCGTACTAACGTCTTATTAACGTCTTCAAGCACTCGTGTGCGTGTTCTTGCAGCACATTCACAAACACAACTTTTGTAGAAGCCCCTCCTACTCTCTTACAAACGTCTCATGACCGTGATCAGCGCCTTTCTGTGCGAAATCAGCGCCTCTTCGCGCAACCTGCTGAAACGCGACGCTGGGAAAACCCTGTTCCTTCTGCCAGACAGGTCTCTCGGACTAATGATGCCTGATTAGCATCTCACTGGAGTGTTTTCCATGGCTTCCTTGCAGTACCCCCAAGCATCGCGATGCAGCGAAAACATCTCGATGCTGTGGTCAGTCCATGTTCTGTCACGTCACGCACGCTAGTTAGTATTCCTATCTATCTTCTACTTAGTATCATATCAGATCCTTCGTATCCCTACCTGCAGGAACATCTCGATGCTGTGGTCATCCCACCCCTTGGGCGGCAGCCGTCGCTGCGCCAGCAAATACTTGACCTGCACAACGCAGGCCATGAGGGCAAGGGGTTTGAGGTTTGAGGTGGCCATGTGGTAGGGGCAAGGGGGAGAATGACGACCGCGGTGTCAGGCAGGCAAACTGATGATGCAAGCAGACATGCTAGACCGCTAGAAAGCCAGGTACACAGAAAAAGGACGTGGGCACGTTTGGTCTCAGTACGGCATCATGCCAACTGGCCTGAAGCCTAGTTGGTATAGAGTATCATTTGTTTTTTCAAAACTCAAGTATTTTGTACTGGCCATGCATCAGCTGGCCAAAGCCATTGCAACCAAAGTAGCACCCTCTTTGCCAAGCAATGATACCCTGCCCCCCAGGATACCTGAAAGTCAGTAAAATTATTCTAGCTCTGGCACATTTTTGCAATACACGTTAGTACAAGCCACCAAACCCCACGGGTAAACCAAGCATTTTTTTCAAAAAACGCCTTCAATTAAGCATTGCTATTCCTCTGTGCAGCACCGCATTGCATTCAGTAACGGGCAACAGTTTTAGCCATCTCAACGAGCTGGGAGGAGTGACGCGTTATTGCCGGCAGTACATATATTACCGCTGCCACGCGTTGGCCAGCCGACGGCCTCGGTAGGGCCAGCAACCCGGACGAGCATTTCGCATGTGAAGGTAGAAATCCAGTTTCGAAGGGAAATTTGGGACAGCTGCGGTGATGGGCCTGAGTGGTCTGCAATGCAAACGGACTGGACTTATGTATTATCTTTATCGATACCTGGTTCCGGCGGGTTTGCAACGACTGGCCGCCTTGTCGGATGTAGGCCTGCGAGACGAGGTTCTCAGCAAGGACGCAATTGGTTGGGTCCATCCCTCCTCGCTGATTTGATGGCCGCTTTAGCGCCTGGGTTCAGCTTCCTGAGACGGTAGTGGTGATGTAGGGTGGCCAGGTAGATTTCAAGACGTAATACTCATTAAATGCCCTATATATCCTAGCACACAATAATGCTAAAAGAGCGGCTTATTATGATAGCAGTCATACCAACCTTTCAGAATACGTAGATTAGTCATCCTAAGTTGGTGACTCTCGGAAAGAATCAGTTCTCAGAATTTGATGCTGGATATCATTGACAGTGTTGAGCAACGTTGCAACTGGCTGAAGCGGTTTTCAATCCACAGGACTCGAGGGAGAGAATGTCAGGTATCAAACCTACAAAATGAACTTGCGTTCCGAATTCTTCGAACCCGATTACTTGAAATTCAATCCGATCTCCTCTCCTAGTCGATTATATCTGCTTTTTCCATGCACATCGCGGTGGTTTTAATCTGTATTAATCTATGACACCAAGTAGGCGGCGCCATAGCCAGGAAAACTACTGATAATGGAGCGCAGTGACAGCTCTAACGTGCATGCCTGTTTGGATCGCCACGTGCATGCATGTTTCTCTGAACCATTGATCACCGTCAGAAACAAAAAAAAAATTAAGACGGAATTCTTGCGGAATTAGTCAAGAAGCCAATACAGCAGGCCAAGGCCAATTTGTCAGCCCTGTGTCAGGCTGTCAGCGTCCCTTGTCCAAGACCTAATGAAAGGCTGTTCGATCTGACATCAGCCAGTTACATAGTCAGGCAGTTTATTCTTTATTCCCACGCCGTTGCACAGTGGCGAAATTGACTGTACGGTCGCTGATGCCCCGCGCGGCCGCCACCACCGGAATGTGTTCACAATGTCGACAATTTTCCGGGGAAATTGCAAATTGCCAATGGCCAATAGCCAATGGGTGTTGTTTATCTCATTTATTAATAATTATAAGCTAACCCTGAGCTAAGTGCTAACCGCAAATAGCAAAAAGCCACAATGTCCTTGCAATGTCGACAATTACACCCTCCGCATTGGTAGTTTTACTAAATAATTATGAGGCTGGGCGCCGGCCAGCTGCAAACGATAAATAAAACAAAAGAGTTTTAATTAACTAATTCCCGAGTGTACTGACCTGTAGTTTTTGAAGCTACCAAACAAATAAAGAAAGTGTAAATAAATAATTTGACTGCCAAGAGCGCTTCTTTTGCGGTAAAAAACAAAGAAATATTAAATCTCTGGCTGAAAAATGTGCTTTTACTAGCCGTAAGAGCAGTGCATCCGGCTGGGTTATACAAAACAAACAAAGAATTATTAAACTTCGCAGCCGGTTTAACGGTTGTTCGGTAACCAAACAAACAAACTAATAATTAATTAATTGGGCGGACACAGTAACACTTTCAACCAATAAAACGCTAATGTCTAATTCCGAAGGGCCTTTTGGCTGAACTGAAATTAAAACTACCAATGCGGGGGGTGTAAGCTGTTCCTCTAGGCTGTCTGTAGGCTGTACTGTAGCTGTTGGCTGTAGCTGTTGGCTGTTAGCTGTTGTTTCACTTGTTTGGTATCACCATACAGTCATTCCCGCCTTAAGTTACGATTCTTAAGGTTACGTTCCCGCGTTAAGTTACGATGCCAAGATTTTGGCGGCGTTTACCTCACCGCCCACCTTTCCGTAAATATTTGGCCGGAACAAAGGACTTCGGGCGACTTCGATGCTGCAGAGGGCTTGACGAGAGTTGTTGATTGCCGTACAGAAGTCCGTCAGAGCCTCAGAGGTCAGAGGAGGATGGGCCGGTTGGGCTGATAGGCCTCTATCGCCAAGGTTACCTACCCGCATTAAGTTACGTTCCCGCGTTAAGTTACGCTCCCGCGTTAAGTTACGACGCCCACAATTTGGCGGCGATCGTAACTTACCGCGGGAATGACTGTACAAGTACATAAGTGAACGTATGTAGCAGGGAGGTCGATAAGACGAAAACTAATTAGTCACAACTCGCATAACTCGCTATTTTGGAAGAAGTGACATAGAAGAAGGAATCCTGGAATTTCAACTTCACTCGGCAATCTCTCTGCGACGGCACAACCTTGAATGCAAAGTAAAGTATTATTCAAGGCGGGAATCAGGATGCGTTGTTGGTAACACTGGGACTGTAATATTCGCAAGTCGAAAAAGCGGACGCGGCTGTATAGAAACCTTCTTTTAGCCGTCAACGCCTAAAGAATTTCAGTGGGATTCAGCACCATTTTAGGCCAACCGTCAACACTTCGGGAGTAATAAGTGGAATACCCATTCCCAACTTCTTGCCGCTCGATCAGCTGCGATGCAAGGGATCAGCGGCTTGGGAGGCGCTGGGCTTCCTGCTCGAGGGAAACCAAAAAAGAATTATTCTCCTCTTCCCACTAGGACTGAAAATCATCCAATCGTCAGCCAGGAACCTATTCCGCATCTGGCTCCACCAAAACCGGCTATTGACGTCAGCGCTTCTCGGTTTCCACACTGCATAGTATGGGTAGGTAATTGCAATGTCAGGATCTCATGTTGCTCTCATTTCAAATTTGTGCAGTTTAAGAAAAGTTGTTAGGAAGTTGTTAGGAAGTTGTTAGGAATTTTGTGCTCATATGCTAGTATGCATGCTGAAGCAGCAGTTGGAAACTGTGTGATGATGGTACATGAAATAGACCATTAGCATCGCTTTGCGTGAGATGGCCTGTATTTGAGAACGGGGTCACATCGGCATGACTATCATAGAGATTATGCACGAAATGGCAATTCCTCTTAGTTGTTTTCATTCGAGGCCAATATGTCATGGTATCCCAACAGGAGATATGCCTAACCAGTAAAACACCGCAGATGGTATGGATGCTTTACTTTCCTTATCTTCAGCTCCTTTACTTCATCGCCTTGACATATTCTATTCCTTGGCCAACTTTGGTACCTGTAATGTGAATGCGTGCAGACTCCATTGCCATTGATTGCCTGGTTCGTCCCATTCGTGGGGCACATTGGCATCTGCACCTCTGCGGGAGTCATCCTAGACTTTGCGGGCCCATACTACGTATCCTATGATAATTTCGCGTTCGGGAAACCGTACCGCATCGTCAAGTTGCTCCCTGACATGGTGAGTTGAACGTTGTCCGCTCTCACCCACGCCATACCAGCACAGAAAAAAATCGTATCCTATGCTGGGGATATTTTCCTACTTTTGCACAATCATGTAGAACAATGTGTACATCTTCTTGACAAAAAATAGGGGATGGATAACTTTCTGGGTATGGTTCCTATGACACAGTTGAGAAAAATACTGGCAATTGTGGATTATCGCCTGCAAGAACCAGTTTCTTTCAGCTACTTTTCGTGACGGTTATTGAATTCACTGTGCATGTTGTGAAGGGCCATCCGTGGCGGAATGACCCATACAATGTGTAGGATTGTTTTCCTGTCAACCGCCATTTCCGCGTAGAGCGTGCAGGCCTCAGCACCAAATTGGGGGGCTGAGTGGGGCTGGCTGGGGGATTAGCCGGGCTAGCTGGTCTTTACAACGGCGAACTGTGCTCATCCTTGACATTCTTGATGGGCATAGTGACTTCCCCCATATTCGTGGGCAATCTGTTTGTGAGCACAGAAAGGAAGGCTGGGCCAATTTTGGATCAGGGAAACAAAGATCCACATGGAACATTAAGTATTATTCCTTCACACCGCACACGATTCTTAGATTCATACATTCCTCATTTAACTGAATGTGCTTTGTTTGGTTTAATGTGCTTTTGTTTGGTTTTATGATGTGCCACACTTAAACATCCTTCCTCAATTATTATTGGATCAGGGCAACGGTGGTAACACAGACAACTGGGACAAGACACTCCAGATGTGCGCGCGCAGCTTCCAGCATCAAACCTACAACATTCTCACGGCAAACTGCCACTCGTTCGTGGCGCACTGCTTGAATGAGATGGACTATGCGGGTAAGAGAGGGTACTGGAACGTAGTCACCGTTCTCCTGCTCATTCTGCGGCAAGGAGAGTTTGTGAACGTCCGCCGCGTGCTGGGCGCCACACTACCTTGCGCGATCATAACCTCGATCGGCGTGTTCCTGGTGGGGTGGACTTTCTTGTTTGTCAACCTGTCATTCTTCCTGTTTTTCGCCGTGTGGTTTATCATGGGGACCTACGTCTTCAAGGGCTGCATCCGCTCCTGATAATTTTTTGAATATAGCGTCCAGAAATAGGTGTCGTACTTGATAGACGGTTCCTTCCTAGTCGTCGACAGGGTTACCAGTTTCTGATCATGTGCACCTTGTGTGCACCTGCCAGCGACCATGTGGGTCCAGTTTATTCAGCTACAGGAACGTGCTAATGAGGACCAGCAACTGGGTTGTTTCTGTCGAGGATGCTAGCTTGGAGCAATGGATACCTGTTCGAACTGCCTGACAAGCACTTGAATGAGACATACCGTCGTGGACTTGCCAAGTGTTGCACTCACACGTTTGTGTGGTGCTATTTTGAGCTCCTACACAATGCAAGGCCCACAATGCCCATGACGGATGTATGGATTTTAGCTGGGACCCTGGCTGCGCCGTGTTATAATCTAAGGTTCCGTGTTGAAATCTAACGGCAGGCTTGAGCTACCATGGTCCCGATTCTCCCGATTTCTGGCCTGCGCTGGTTGTCTCCTTGATGTTTGTGCGAGAACATTGAATGAGTGAGCAAGTGTAAGTGTTGATAAATACAAACACAGTAGGAGCCACTTAGGCTCGAAACACACGCCCTGATCAAGCAAGCTGTTTCCGGCCCCACTGTCTAGGTCATCTAGTCGCTCTACACGTAAGCCAGCCATAAGTTCAATGCACAAGGCTACACATTAATTCCATCTCCATTCATATTCATGCTGTTTCCGGCCCCGCCGTCTAGGTCATCTAGTCGCTCTACACGTAATTAATTAGGAACATAACTCCGTTGGGAGTATCTGTAGCACATAGCCCAGAGAAGGGGCATATGGCCTATAATACATTCTAAGCTACTTCCTGCAAGGGTGGGAATGTAAACAACACTTGCTCTAGGTGCACTAGGGCACCTGCACCACCCAGAGTCTCGGGCAACACCCAGCTAAGGGGAGCCCGTCATAGGTGGGGAAGATCAGCATAGCTATACAAGAGCAATGGTTTTCACCATGCAGGCTCTGCTGACCCCGGTAACTACAGGGGTGTCTGCCTCCAGAGCGCCGCGCTGAAGGTCTTCATGCGCATGATGCTGCACAGGCTCCGCGCCGCGCTGGACCCACACCTGGGTGAGTCTCAGATGGGTTTCCGTCGTGGCCGTAACACTGTCATGGCTGTGTTTGTCACGCGCCGGTTGATGGAGGAGGTTCGTCGCCTTCCCCCTGACAGTTTGCCGCTGGTCTTCATTTTTGTTGACTATATCAAGGCCTTTGACACGGTCCTCTGGGAGGCTCTTTGGGCCAACCTAGCTCTGGATCGAGTGCCACCTGCGTTTATTGCTGCCATTCGCCGACTGTATGAGGGCTCACAGGCAGTAGTGCGGACTGCGGAAGGCACCACCCCACCATTCACCCTTCACCACGGGGTGTGGCAAGGTTGTGTCCTGTCCCCATACCTGTTCATTATTGCCGTGGATCACGTAATGCGCCGAGCACGTGCGCGCTTTACTGCTCTTAAGGGGTTCGAGCCAGGCTTGGACATCCTTAACGAGAAAGAGCATGGCGGGGTTCGACCTGGTTACCGCCTGGCCGACCTGATTTATGCGGATGACACCACCCTCATCGCGCGCCCCGAGCACATTCAGACCTGGCTGGACTGTCTGGGGCCTCCAGCCTGAGGCGATGGTGATTGGGGCCTCCAGTACACCGCCGCTGCCGCGCCTGCTCGATGGGACGACGGTCCCGTTCGGCGATCGCTTCAAGCTGTTAGGGAGCTGGCTCCCTGGCACCGCCGACGATGTGGACACCCGCATCGGCCTGGCCTGGGCTAGGCTTCGTTCGCTCAACACCTACTGGCGCTCCAAGGGCCTGGGCGACCACCGCAAGCGCATGCTCTTCAAGGTCCTCGTCCTCACGGTGCTCACGTATGGCGCCGAGGCGTGGACACTCACACCCACACTGGTGCCCAGCTAGGCTAGACGGCACAGTAATTTACAGGATGCTCCGACAGGTCTTGAACGTAGGGTTTTCCAAGCGCCCGTCATCAGAGTCTTTGTATCAGGGCATGCCTCGTATTTCGGACGAGCCTATAGACAGCGTAGGATAGCATTTGTAGGACACCTTGCTCGCACTAGCCAGGTCGACACCGCCCTTGGTCTGGCAGGCCCCCAGCGGCTTGGCCAGCCAGGGCGGCGCATTCTGACCTGGCCTGGCCCCAAGGACATTCCCAAAAGGGTAGGGAAACATGTCACGAACTACGTACAGGTACGTTGCTGGATTAATTAATTAATTAAAATCATAGCTCCGTTAATTGGGAGCATATGTAACACATAGCCCTGAGAAAGGGGCATCTATGGGTTTGTAATACAATTGGGGCTAAACCTGCAGGTGGAGGATGTACAACTATCACCTGCTCTGGGCCGGTGCACAAGGTGCACCTGCACCGCCATGATGGTTCATGCCTCCTTAACAAGCACAGGCACCCAGGGGGGGCTTGAGGAAAGGGCCTAGAAGGCCTGCATGACATATGGGGTGGAGGGTATGTGGCTAGGCTATAGCTGGTGTACACATGGCATCTCAGCAGAGAGTAACTCCCTGCATAGGCATAGCATGGCTAAACCTGGCCGTTGGCCGAGAAGCTGACCTCGCTAGAACACGACGCTCAACACAGTGGAGGCCCGGGTCTCCAATGTGGAGACCAAGGTCGGCCACAAGCTTCAGCCCCAGTTCACGACGCTGCATGCACACCGCGGCGCAGGCATCTGAGACGCACGCTGCACTTGTCTCTCGCCTTAACCAGGTGGAGGGCAAGTGCGGCGTGCTCATGAAGAAGCTTGAAGCCATCACCGCCCACACCGAGGCCCTTGCCTCACGTACAGGTCCCAAAGATAGCGGAGCAGACGGCCACCATCGCATCCCAGCCACCCCGGCTGGATGCTGGTGACCTCCCGCCCCTCTCCTATGCGGACCTGCTGCGGACAGCGACCGCCTCCACCACCGACGCCATCGCTACGAAGCTCCAGGAGCTTGAAGACCTTCGCCAGGCTCAACAACGGGAGGCCACCGACCGCGCCCGCCGTGACTGCCGGGTGGTGCTGCGTCGCTTCCCCCAGAAGCCCGAGGTGAGACGTCAACCTCCCTTGCCGACGAGCAGCTCCTTACCCTCATGCGCCTGGTAGGTGAGGCAGAACTGCGTGGGTGCCACCGCCTTCCCCACTCACGGGACAAGGCGGCTCCCCCACCAGTCCTGCTCACCTTCCCCTCCCGTGATCAGGACAAGCAGCGGTTCCTCTCTCGTCGCGAGAGGTTGCACGACCTCACCATGGACGCTGGACGACGACCTGACCCCCGCTCAGCAGCAGCAGCGACGTGACCTGTGGCCTGAATACCTCCGCCACAAGCAGGACCCCCAGAAGCCCAAGGTGTAAGTACTGGAGGGGCGGGGACCTGATGATCAACCACAAGATGTGGACGCCCCCAGCGGGCTAGAATAGCTTGTAGCCCTAGCTTTACTTCAATATGGTAGTCACTGCATGCCGCCATGGCAGGCATGCTTAGAATGTATGCCTAGTTGTGCCACCTTAATTAATTAATTAAAATCATAGCTCCGTTGGGAGCATATGCATGCGTGGAAGGTATATGTGGCTAGGCTATAGCTGGTGTACACATGGCATCTCAGCAGAGAGTAACTCCCTGCATAGGCATAGCATGGCTGAATTCTTATGCATCATCCATGGGAGGTCCCATTGTAGGCTGGGCGCGGCTAAATAGTGAAAGCATCATCCATGGGGGCCATTATGGGCGCACATGCGCGTGGGCCACATGCTAGGCTAGGCCTGACTAATCTACACTACTAATATAGGTTCCCTAGTCTGAGGTGGCAGGGGGGGCCTGCCATGGCTAGTTGTGGTCAACGTGGATGACCGCCCCCCTCCAGTACACCGGCTTCCCCCCTGCGCGCTGCCGGAGCTGAAGGTAGGTCGGCCATAGCTCGCGTCGCCGCTGTTGCTGGGCCAGGGTCAAGTCGTCGTCCAGCGTGAAGCGAGTCTCCGAGAGCTTCTTGCGGCATTTAAGGAACGCCAGCTTGTCCCCCATGGACTTAAAGGTGAGAAGCACGGGTGCCGGGCCAGCCTTACCCCGCGCGCGGGGGAGGCGGACAGCCGACATGTCCGGCAGCTCACCAGTGAGTTGCATGGGGGCAAGAATGTCGCGCTTAAGTGCCGTGAGAAGGCTCGTCGGGGTCTCACCTGCCGGCTGGTCCAGGTGCTTGACGATGACGTTGTGGCTGCGCTTGTCGATCTCGGCCTCCTCGCGAAGGTCGAGGGCTTGTTGCTTGAGTTGTGCCGCGATGGTGGAGGTGGTGGAGGTGGTATGATGCTTAAGCAAGTCCGCCCAGGTGGAGGGAACATCACTGGCCGGGCCAGCTAGCAGGTGCCGGCTGGGCAGCGATTTCCTGCACCGCTTGGGCGGTGAGGCCGGCGGTGTCATGCAAGCTCTCAAGGGCGGTGGCGGTGGCTTGAAGGCGTTGGTCGAGGTCGAGGAGCTGGGCTTTGATGTCGGCAGTGAAGGCGGAAACGGAGGTGGAGGTGGAGGCGGCGGCGGTGGAAATGTGAGGAAGTTCAGCAGTCAGCGTGCCGCCGATTGCTGCTATGTCGGCAGCAAGGGGGGTCACGTGCTGCTGGAAGGCTTCCGTCAGGATGGAACGGAGTGTGGGGGCGGAGATGGATGGAGCCCAGATCTCGCCATCGGAGCGCTTGAGGAGGGAATTGAGAAGGGTATGCTGGAGTTCGGGGCGGGTGGTCCCGAAAAGCAGGTGGATGTTAACCCAGCGGATGCCGTTCGGGGTGAGGAGGCGATTGGTGTCGTGGAGATGGAGGCACAGGTCGTAAAGCGAAGCGTATAGTCCCCGGAGAAGATGCATGTCATAGCATCGGACGGAGGCATGTTGTCCCAGTCGTAATCATCGACCTGGAAAGGCCGGGGCCGAAAGCGCGGTTCTGAGGGGCGTGAAGACCCTCCTGTTTGTCGGGCGCGTTTAGGGTCAGGCGATGCTGAGGGCGAGGCGTTGAGCCCGGGAGGTTGCTGGGCGACCACCAGTGCACGACTAGTGTCACTGCTGCCTGCCGGACCTGGCGAAGCTGCAGCCTGAGCTGCAGACGGATTTTCATGGCCGAGCGCATCCGCCAAACTGCGTTGCGTCTGGGGGCGTTTGCTCGTCATATATTGCGTTTTAGATTCGGAAAATTATATCAGCATGTGCGTCTTAGAAAGACGAAGCGATAGTGATATTCACCTTACCTATGTGCCACCTTACCTATAGTCACGTGCACCGCTAACGCACGGTACACAACCAGCCATAGCCTTAGCTTAGTCCTTGTACAGCCATGCTACGTCCTGGCTTCGATCAGATTACTTGCCCACGCTCCTTGTTATGATATGCTCACATGGGTCTTATTGCACCCACAGGCTGCCGGATCGTTAGCGTGTCCGTTTAGCTAGCGCGCCCGAATGCAGCTGTGGCATGCCTTAGGCATGAAGGAGACTGGGGGTCTCTGCCCTTTCTCCTGTTGTGCACACACAGGGATTAATTAAAAGCACTTCGGTGCTCCGTGACTCCCCAACGGGAGCACGAGTTTAATTAATTAATTAATTAATGGCTAAATTCTTAATGCATCATCCATGGCAGGTCCCATTTACGTAGGCTGGGCGCGGCTAAATACTGAAAGCATCATCCATGGGGGCCATTATGGGCGCACATGCGCGTGGGCCACTTGCAAAGGCTAAGCCTGTCTAATCTACACTACTGGTATATTCCCTAGTCTGGGGTGGCAGGAGGGGCCTGCCAGGGCTTGTGGTCAACGTGGATGACCGCCCCCCTCCAGTATACCGCGGCTTCCCCCCTGCACGCTGCCGGAGCTGAAGGTAGGTCGGCCATAGCTCGCGTCGCCGCTGTTGCTGGGCCAGGGTCAAGTCGTCGTCCAGCGTGAAGCGAGTCTCCGAGAGCTTCTTGCGGCATTTAAGGAACGACAACGGCTTGTCCGCCATGTACTTAAAGGTGAGGAGCACAGGTGCCGGGCCAGCCTTACCCCGCGCGCGGGGAAGGCGGACAGCCCGGACATGTCCAGCTCACCAGTGAGTTGCATGGGAGTGATGGGGCCGGCAAGAATGGCGCGCTTAAATGCCTCAAGGAGGCTCGTGGAGGTCTCACCTGCCGGCTGGTTGAAGTGCTTGACGATGACATTGTGGCTGCGCTTGTCGAGCTCGGCCGCCTCGCGAAGGTCGAAGGCTTGTTGCTTGAGTTGTGCCGTGATCGGTGGAGGTGGTGGAGGTGGTGTGCTGCTTAAGCAAGTCCGCCCAGGTGGAGGGGGCATCGCCGGCCGGGCCAGCAGGCGCCGGCTGGGCGGCGATGTCCTTCACCGCTTGGGCGGTGAGGCTGGCGGTGTCATGCAAGCACTCAAGGGCGGTGGCGGTGGCTTGTTCAAGGCGTTGGTCGAGGTCGAGGAACCGTTTTGTGGAATTACTGTAACAGTACGAGTATATGTTTTTGCAACCCATGTGTGCAAGTTTCTGGTATATCCAACCATGCAATGGCAAGCTATGTTGCAAATTAATGTATTTCATGTAACGTGCTTCAAACAATGCTAGCTGGACACGAGAATTAAATTAATCGAGTATACACTCTACATGAAGTTAATACTATGGCCGACCTACCTCCAGCTCCGGCAGACCACGGCGCGAGCTAGCCAGTGTACTGGAAGGGGGCAGCCATCTACGTTGGCCACAAGCCCTGGCACGCGACCCCCGCCGGCCAGCGAATCCAGACGCCCCAGCTTAGGGGAATACGTACAGCAGTAGTAGTGTAGAAGAGTCCTAGGCCTAGCCACCGTGGCCTTGTACATGTATACGCCTGATTGTATTACAAACCCATAGATGCCCCTTTCTCAGGGCTATGTGTTACATATGCTCCCAACGGAGCTATGATTTTAATTAATTAATTAATTAATGTATACGCCTACTTCAGGCATTATACCAGTTGATGCATGAACATTATTTTAATAGTCATGTACATGTGTGCCTCTGATGTGCCACACCCCAGATGATTAAAAGATTAAATTAAATTAAATTATAACATGCCTCCGTTGGGAGATCATGTAGCACATATTCCATGATGGATGGGGTGGAGGAAGCCGCGTAATCGAACTACCCTAACTCTAAGCTATCTAGTCTAGAAAATCCTAACTATACATGTACACTACTCATCAAAACGCCGCCTCCGCTTGGGGGGAGGGGGCTTGCCCACAGGGTCGGGCGTGTGCGCCTTGACAATCCTCTTCTGCACCGCGTCTTGTCCTGCATGGCAGTCCAAAGACGGGAGAGAGAGTGGATGCATGCGGTGCTCAAACTGGGCTGGGACCACTAGGTCGTCCAGCAACATCTCTAGGTCACCCCAGATGATGCCTAGCTTTATTTCATTATGCTGTGCCCATGCAGGGAGTTACTCTCTGCTGAGAAGCCATGGGCCCTACCTCGCCTTTGTATAGCCATACATGCTGATCTTCCCCCCTATGCCAGCGCATTTCGGTAGGTGCTAGCTAGGATAGTCATAGTGGTGTGCAGGTGCACTTTATGCACCCAGAGCAGGTGTAGTTTACATGCACCCTACCCTTGCAGGAAGTAGCCCAGAGTGTAGTAAAAGCCATATGCCCCTTCTCAGGGATATGTGCAGGGATATGTGGTATATACTCCCCACGGAGTTATGTTCCAATTCAATTCAATGAAGATTACTTATACAACCTATTTGGCATGCCCCGTTGGCCGAACAAGGAGCTAGTTTGCATGTGCACATGCAGGCGGACGAGAACTGCAGAATACCAAGCTGGCCATAGGGAGCCGAGGATTTACATGCATATGTGTTAGCTGGCAGACCAAGTCTTGCATGCCTCATTGTGCCCGGCCAGTGGCAGCCAGAAAATGTGCTCTGAACAGATATCCCTACCCCTGGGATATACATACCCCTGATCAAGCAAGCTGTTTCCGGCCCCACCGTCTAGGTCATCTAGTCGCTCTACACGTAAGCCAGCCATAATTTCAATGCACAAGGCTACACATTTCCATCACCATTCATATTCATCATACTGAACGACTCGAACACGCGGACAAGATAACGGCAGGCTCGAGCTACCATGGTCCGGATTCTCCCGATTTCTGGCCTGCGCTGGTTGTCTCCTTGATATATAACACCAAAAGCGGCCACCTCCGGTATAGCACCAATAATCAGTCATGGTGGCCACACACCATGTGACAAGTATCTTTTCCTGTCACAGCCCACGTGCTTCAAGATGCACCCGCAGGCAGCCATGGCCCACAGGAGGAGAGGCAAATTGCCTGTTGGGCCAGAGACGTCATCCATGCTCCATGCGCCAACCATGCCTACGCTCTGATGTGGTTGCCACCCCAGCCCACGGGCGAAGGCGGTTGGCTTGTGCACAACTATTCGCTCGTTGCATGCTGCCCAGGAGGGTCACCAGTAGCGTATGGCGTTGTAATTGTAAGAATGTCATGTCATCTCAGACAAGCTTCCTGTAGGTCTGCCCATTCCTACAGTGCACAGATGACACATGGCAGCCCTGTGGCCAATCCATGTACAGTACATCCGACGCTTGCCGATGCATGCCGCTGAGCGCATTGCCAACGCGCGCGCATGGTGCGACGCTCACCGGGCGACGGTCTGTCAGCTCCAAAAAACTATCCCTCGGCCCAGAGCATGCATTGGCCTGCTATCGCGTCCACCCCTAATGTCCCAGGGCTAGTGCCCTAGTGCGGCTGCGATGCCACCCCCCCCCCCCCGGGGGGGGGTACAGCCCCAGGGAAGCCCTTGCGCTTATGGGGCCTTGGACCTCGTGTGGCTGCGACGGCTGCCCTGGGGGGTTAATGACCTAGAGTGGCCAATGCCCTCGTGCAGCTGCGACGGGCCCCCCTCTTAGGCTGGCGCCCTAGTGCGGCTGCGACGCGGCATGCCCCATCCGCTGCATGATGAGTGAGGAGGTGTCCAGGTAGCGCAGCGCGCAGTTGGACAGGCAGGACGACTCGCCCGAGCTCATCGACTTGCCGGGAGTGCCCACACACTTGTCGAAGCAGAGGCCCTGGGGGTAGGTGGTGAGGGGTGACGGATGCCAGAAGGCAGACATGTGGAGACACAAGGGATTTCTGCGTAAGACAAGGTACTTCCATGCTAGATGACCCATCACATCGATATTCCCAAATCAAAGATAGAGTAGCGCAGAGAGGGCGTTGTACCCATAGGCTAGCTTGGCCCATTTCACACACTTTTCAGGCCCGGGACTCGCAACTCGCCCAGCGTAGGCGAAAGCCCTCGCACTCTAAATGAGTAATTGCAAACTGGATTATGCTGGGCAACAAAAACACGTATTGACCACGCCCCCCTGGCCGAAGAAAAAAACATTCGTTCTCATGCATGCCACTTACTGCAATTTTGGTGACCAGCTCGTTAAGCATCGCCCTTTGGTTCTCTACCTGCAAAAGCAGAACACAAGTACAGTTGTAATGTCTAATCATGTTAAAAAAGGGTTTTCAGTCAGTGATGTAATTTTGGATACGAAATATGAAGGGAGAGATTCTGTGCAGTGCTGTAACTTTCAGCATTTAGTACTCAGAAAGCGAACGCACTTGCAGGAAGTGCTCAAGCTCGGCCTGCTGTGAAGGTGTAAGCTCTGCGCGCGAGTCCATTGCAAACTGAAACAAAAACCCTTTTGAAATGGCGAGGATAAGCTGCCCAACACTTAAAAATTGCGGTTATCAGACTATGATAATGATGCCCGAATAAATGTGCCCGCCGCAGTCGAGTTGGCGCTTCGGTGCAAAGTGGCTTGGACAGTTGGACAACCTGCGTTTCCCGTCTTGACCAGCTGCAATGCCTGTCTGCAACAGCGAATACCCCACGTCTTGACATAGGTGCGCAACACGCAAGATGCCGTGGCAGGCGGGCCTGCTGGGAAGACCCAAGAACTGATCTGCGAGCTTTTGCTACTGCCTGCTGCAACCTGGGCAGAACATGTCAGATCGATGACAGATGTTGTTTCTCACTTCCACGTGCCCAATGCGTACCTTGTTTCAAAATATACCTAGTTCCCGGTGTTGAGCTTGGCTTTCACTTAGTAGAATTAGCCAATCAAAATTAGATGTAATGCAGTTGTGCAGCTGTGTCCACTTGTCCAGAGACTGGGCTGCAGGCGCTAGCACTGGGTAGCGGGTGTCGCATTTGACCTCCAGCATTTTACGTTCCACCCTGGTTCCAACATGTTTTACGCACGTTGACACAACTAAACACCGTTATTTGCAATGCGACGCACGGTTAAATTGTTTAGTATGGCAACTTTTATGGCTTGTGTCCGTGCAACGCGGACAGGAACGATGGGGATATATTCATTAAAACTGTGATTCCCGTGAGGTACCATGGTAAACACAATGACCGCAATTATCTAGTTTGCAGCATTGCTTCCATGGGTAGTAATCATGTCTAACCCCCACCCTGTTTCTGCTTAGGTTATCTGACGCCGGCGACCGCACTGCGTAGCTGTAATGCTGGACCTTGCGGGGCAGGTCCCTTGCGCTCAACCACTTGCATTGGGGGCGCCACTCCCATTCTGGACCTCGCGCTCCTTCGCAAGCGTTTCTTATCTCGGCTCGGGCCGGCACTTCCCGGAATAATTATTCATAATTATGCGCCGAGTACCCCACCAGGGGGTTACCAACGGGCAGGCCCCGTTGCTGGTTCGCGTGCGTACAATCAGCAAGCGCCTCGCCAGCGCCAAGTTGTCGGTTACGCTACCGCGTGTTGCGGGCTTCATTATATCATGCCTTCTGCTGCGTTGGTTGATGATATCCTTCGGTATCATCAGCCCAGAAGAGAGCGGCATATCCCCGATTAAACGCATGGTAGAGCTACATATGGCACCCCCAGCCAAAGAACCGCCGTGGCAGGATCCACCCTACGGTGTCTCGCTAATCGAAGAGACCCCCGCGGACGCGCTCGCGGCAGCGTTAGCCGACCAGCCCTGGAAGACCCGGGCGTACTCCTCCCTGCTGGCCACGCACCAGATCAAGCTCCACGAGCGGCTCGAACAGATCAGCAAGGGGCGCCCGCTCACTGATGACGACGACGAGGGCGAGGACTGGAATGCGCTCGAAGAGAAGGCCAAGGAAATAGGAAGCTCGCTGTTTGGCTGGCTAGGCGGCGCCGCAGAGGGCCGCCCGGCCAGCCCAGGGGGCGGCGCCGAGTGCTGGAGCGACAATGACGGCTGCCACGGCCATGGCAGGTGCGGCGCCAGTGGCAAGTGCGAGTTCTGTTCCGTCCTGTACAGCGGCCCCTCTTGCTCCGCGCGTGTGGACCTGGGCATCTCGGCCCCCTCGGCACGACCCGAGGCGCTGCGCAGCATCCAGCTGGGCGGCTACGACGGCCCGTTTGTGATGACCCAGACGAGCATGGACATGTTCCTGGGCCACAACATCAGCGTGGACCTCCCCGAGAAGGTGGGGGGGGGGGCTTGGGGGGTTGTGGGGGAGTTGTTTTTGTGTGTGTATGTGTCTGACGTTGGGGGGGGGGGAAGGAAGGGTAGGAAGGGGCCAGGGGCCAGGGGCGGGAGAAGGGGAGGGGGGAAGGGGACGAGGGGGGAGCGGGGGAGGGGGGGAGCGGAGGCAGGGAAGAGGGGGATGGGGGGGGGGGGGGGGCAGCTGCCTGCAGTGATGTTTAGGACGAGGCATGCGTGGGTATTAGGCTAGCCCCACTTTGCTGTGACCAGCAAGTTGCCAGTACAAATTATCAAGGTGTGCTAAGTGACTACGGCATCCAGCACGTTTAGGTTGGGTGTTTTACTCGTGTGGGTCCGCAGTTAGAGTGGGCCTCTCTAATACTGGTATCGGCCACGAAATGGTACCTTTGTTTTGGACATCCGTGTCTTTTGGTGTGACGCGCATTCATGGGAACGTGTTTTCGTCCCGTGCCGACTGCCGAGCATGTGTTCCATGTTGTGATGCTTGCAACCGGCTTGTCTCAAATAGCTCTACTCAAATCGAGTGTCAAGGTGGAACACGTTCGCTTTCTCGACCTAGTTTCTGAAGGAAGCACACGCCGCCCGCTCTAATAGAGTACACCCCCGACAGCGTGGGCGCGCAAGTAGCGTGTGCCACACTATAATATTAGCAGCATCTCCCCCCAAAGGATCGGCTCGCAAGTACTGTGGCCCACACTGAATACATCGTACGGTGCCTGGGTAGACCTGGTCCATCAAGAGATGCCGGTGGGCCGGACCTGACCGGGATGTTGGTGTCACGGCTTACCAGGACTGAACTGCACCCGCCGCATGCTTGGGGAGGCGTACGGTCGTAGGCCCCTGTGCCTGTGCATGGAGCCAATGGCCCAGACACATGAGGAGCACCGAGGCATCGTGCTCCCACACATGCGGGTACCCATGCCGTGCCACTCTACTGTATTTAATTTGGTGGACGATTAGGATTTCAGCACAGGCCCTCTGGCAACACGGTACTGCACATACCCATGTGGCTCGTGTAGTATGAGCACCCCTTGATGGTGCCACATTTTTATGCTACCACGCGTCTGCTTAGAATGCCACCAGTCTCTGGCATCCCTGCCCCGTCCCCTTATGCTGGCCCATGCTGCACACGTGCTTGGATATTCCCTTAAAGGTTGTCGGTCTGACTTCCCCTGTGCCCTCCATGCTTGCTGGCTGCCTCCCGTCGCCCCTCTTGCTGCGCCATGCCGGCGGACAGAGCAAGACGCTGGGCATCGCGTCCCCTGAGTTCCTGCAGCTGCTACCCAAGGAGGACGTGTTCAAAGTGTACAACACTTGTGCCATCGTGGGCAGGTAAATGTGGGGCAGGGGCATGACTTTAAAAAGAGGACAAGTTGTACAACACTTGTGCCTTCGTGGGCAGGTAGATGTTGGGCAGGGGCATGATTGCAAAAGAGGACAATGTGTACACTTGTGCCATGGTGGGCAAGTTGGCGCGCATGGGTGTTGGGGTAAGTGTCTCTAGCACTAGTCAGCCACTCGTGGCCATCCCCCTGCCAATGTGGTTACCATTGCTGACTGCGGGTGCTTGGAGAGCCGACGGACCCTTGAGCGTGGCTGCTAACTGTCGGTGTAGACAGCACAGCTGCGACATGCCCGATGCCACCTGCCATGGCAATCATGCGGAGTCATCTGACGCTCCCCTCTGCTGCGGATCTTGCGCACGTTTGCTCAAATGTTCGACAAAAATAGAGATAGAAAACGTGCATTACATCAAGGGTTTGATAATGGTGCAGTTAGGTCCTTGTCTGTGTGCATTTGCTCCCCTGTCTTATTTTCTTTTGCGCTTCTGTTTGCATGGTTTTGCTTCTTCTTGCGCTGCTTGTGTCTGTTGCCTTCTGGCCACACATGTGGTAATTCAACATCGGCCACAACTGGCTGCGTGCGCCAGCTCGGGCATCCTCCTCTATTTTAAGAACGGCGGCGCCATCGATGAACACGAGCTCGTGGTTCGCTTCAACAACGCTCCCACACAGGGGTTTGAGGTAAAGGAAACGGGTTGGAGGTAGGGACCGCGCGCTGGAGGTCGCGCCCAGTGGACCTTGCTTTGAATCATGCGAAGCTGGTGGATTCACCACGGGAATCTGTGCATGGCTGGTCCGGCGTGAGCCGTGACGGGCCGCAGGGCTCTCTTTGCGTTGTCTGCTGTCTCTGAAGGACATTTCAGTGTCTAGTTTTAACTGGTGCTTTCTTTTTCTAGTATTGTGACGAGTTGCGGCATGCTGCAAATGTTGCCGGAGCACAGGCTCGTCTTGAACGACCAGCCACCAGTGCTAAGCTGGTGCCTGTGACTTGTCCTCCTCCACCCCCTGCTGCTGCTTGCATACGCAACCACCACATGGCGCCTCCGCACAGGCCCACGTGGGCAGCCGCACGACGCACCGCGTGTGCACATCGAGCAACTTTGGGTTTCGGGAGAATGACACGGAGCATGTGAGTGGAGGGGATGCTTTTTTGGCTGTTGCAGTGCTGCGTTGCTGTTTGTGCTGCGTTGCTCCTTGGTGCTTCTTGGATCTTTTCTTTGGTTTCATTTGCCCGACGAGCCGCCAGTCGTCGGTGTGGCCAGTCGTCGGCCCTCTCCGTGTGGCTAATCCTTTGCGCATCAGATGTGGCCTAGGGCCTGCTCCTCTAAGGTCCAATCATCGACTCCTATGTGGCTGATCGTTTGGTCTGTCCAGCGTGGCCATGTGGGTCCGCTGGGAGGGACATGCTGGTTCAGAAAGCCAGCCTGGTTGGACCATACCCCATTCAACTTGCGACTTGAGGAAGTAGAAGACGAGGAGCGTTGGTCGTGATGGTAGCGCAGTTGATCTCTATCCCACTGGGCGACTTTGGCCAGTGCAGGAGTTGCTGGGCCGGCCGGCCGGCCGGCCGGCCGGCCGGTAGGCAGGCAGGCAGGCAGGCAGGCAGGCAGGCAGGCAGGCAGGCAGGCAGGCAGGCAGGCAGGCAGGCAGGCAGGCAGGCAGGCAGGCAGGCAGGCAGGCAGGCAGGCAGGCAGGCAGGCAGGCAGGCAGGCAGGCAGGCAGGCAGGCAGGCAGGCAAGGCTGGCAAATGACATTAGCAGGCCTTTGGGTATAGCTCTGCCCAGCGGTCCCTGCAGCCCAGCAGAGAAGAAGGTATATGTGCCGATACATTTCGTAGCATAGGCACTGTCCCCGTAGCCCAGCACAGAAGAAGGTATCTGTGCCGATACATTTTGTAGCATATGCACTGTCCCCGCAGCCCAGCAGAGAAGAAGGTATCTGTGCCGATACATTTCGTTGCATAGGCACTGTCCCTGTAGCCCAGCCATAGCTGTCAGTCCGCTCACTTGTCCGTCCGATGCCCCATTTCTATTGCCTTCGCTGAACACATAATCTTGTACTAGTCGCTGTTTGCTATTATCACACTACTGTGGTTTTTATTGTATTCTGTATCCTTCAGGTTGAGATCTTCCCTGCCCACCTGGCAAGGCTGCGGTGATCCCAGACTTTCCTTAGCCCCCCTACAACCGTCGATGTCTCCGGCGATCACCGCAGCAGGTTTCTCGGTAAATAGAAACACGTGGCCTATGCCCGCTGACACACTTGTTATCCCCCCACTGCTGCCACCACCGCTGCTGATCCTGCTTGATGCGGCCACGCCCAGGTGATCCAACACTTCCGCACATCCACCGCGTACAAGCTGTTTGTGCGCACGCACCGGCACAAGGCACCCGGGACTGAGCTGCGGTTGTGAGTCCCCTCCCTCCTCTCTCCCCCCCTCCCTCCCCCTCCTTGTTTGCCCATGATCCCACCAGGTGTCCCATGGATACACGCTGCAGCCCCCAGGACAAGCGTTTAGCGATGTCATGCACGTGGTGCTTGCTTACAAACTTTTGCCTGGCACACCTTGTTCAGTGCAGCCTATTTGTGTCGGTTATATTGTGTCGGCCATACTCAATGCAGCCAATGCGGGCCATTCACACCTATTCAGTGTGGCCTATCCGCTCGCGCCTGTGAACGCCTATCACATGCTGCTAACCCTTGGTGCTGCCCATCACCCACTGTGCCACAAATTCAGCCTGCGCTCATGTCTCCCGGCCATCCGCTTTGGACTTTCCCACTTTCCGCGCAGGTACGGCCTCCACCCGCGGTTTGTGGAGTACGTAGCCAACGGGTTCCCCACCTTTGTCTGCAGCAGGTGAGCCGATGGACCCCTTGACCCGCCGCGCGTGCATTCTCGGCGCTTCCAACTTGGATGCTAGGCTAGCGTGGGTGGCCACCTTTGTGTGCGTGGGTGGCCACCGTTTTTGTGCTTGGGTGGCCACCATTGTTTGCTGGTGCTAGCATAGTGCGTTACGAGCTTGTTTGATGATGTGTTGGCTGTCCGCTTTGATTTGCGCTGCAAAACGTCGGGATTTCTTCGTCATCTTGCGGCGTAAATGTTCACCAAGTGGGCATTTTGCCAAAATGCCATCCTCATTATGTGGAGTTGTTGTATTTTGTGAACTTGTTGTTGGGATACCATCAGTGGGCACACCCTGGGTGTACTCGAAATCAATATCCTGGGGTCCTCCAGCACAGATCTGCGCTAAGATCTTGCTTGCTCTTTACCTTCCTTGCTATTTACCTTCGTTGCTTGTTCTTTGCCTTCCTTCTTCCTGCTGGGTTTGATTGTGGCACACGTCACCATGTCACCACGCCCATGTCATGTTGCGTGACGGCGCGCAGTGGCTGCCACGCGCTCATCATCGCCCTCTCCAAATGCCGCTCCATATCCCTGTTTGGGCTCCAGGTGGGTGCTCAAAAACCAACTTTGGACTTTGTTCATTTGACACGTTTCTCCCCAGTTCAGCGTAGCTTGGCTGTGGTCAGTCCATGCTTGGCTGCGGTGGTTTTTGGTCGCAGCCTTTTTCCTTGAGGTGTGGACGCCAGGGTGGGGAGTGGCGTACAACCTTCAACTAAATATCACATAGGGAGTTGCTTTAATAGGTCGCCAAGTTTGCAAACTCTACTTTCAAGCCATGGCATCATTGTGTGGTATGCTCCAGCTGCTATGATGGGGTACCTGTCGTCCATGCCTGCCAGCCCAAAAGTTACGGATCCCTCTCCTCTGCTCTTTGCCAGTTCGCATGGGGTCCATGGTCATGCCTGGGGGCATGACATTCATGGGTTGGTGTTAGTGTACTGGCCTGTATAAATGGCTTGGATTCCAGGGTGCCACTGCGCCTGCTTTGACGCTGGAATAGCTGACCCCATTGACACCGCTGCCCTGCAAATGCTACCTGATAACCATTGCTTTGGGGGGTAGGCATCAGTATGCTAATCACCCTTTCCAGCCACAGGTTCCTCTTCCCAGGAGCTGTGGCGGCATTATTTTTGACAACTCTCCCTCACCAAAGCTAGTTGATTTCCTCTTTGTTTATTGCCTATCAAAACGCCAAACGCACGGCAACCTGCCTTGCTGTACATACAATTCTGCCTCCGGACGTTCTGCACGTGCAAAGGAGGCCCCCGCAACTTGGGCATGTCTTCGATCTTCCTGGTGCATGCCTTTCTTTTTCACTTGAATCAGTCACAACCATAGTTGTCATAGGGATAGGGGCACGAGAAGGAGGGGGGGGGGGGGGGGGGGCGGCGGGGCCGCGGGGGACTGTGCGCACGGGGCAGGTGCTTGGGTCTATTTTGTTCGCTATTTTGTTCACTATTCTGTTCACCATTTGTTTACTGCGGGTCGTATGTGCTGTCCAAATCCAACCTTTGGAGCGTTGTCGGACGCTTGGGAATTGCTTTCCCATGGGTCACTGTACCATGGGTTATCATTTGGGTATCTTTGGGATGCCAATCATGTCATCAGCAATGCCAGCTGTTACCGTCCCTGACTAGCCTTCCATGTTGGCCAATTACTACACTCACTCTGGCGCCCTTGGGTTACAAACCGACAGTTTTTCGAGGAGCATGGTGTTCCCTACCACTACTTCAACCGGCATGACAGGTGGGGCTCCTGTTTTTTTAGGCCACTTTGGTTCATGAACTTTACTTAAATTGACATTTTTCTATCTGTGCCAGCTCATCCTTTGTGGTCATGCTTCAAGCCTTTTTACGCCCGTGCATGGGTAATCTCTTCGTGGGTGCGGGTGGGCTTTCGCTTTGAAACACAGTTGACCGTCCGAATTTTAGCAAAGAATGATCAGTTGCTGTCAGATTGTCATGTGAATGCTGTAGACAAGTACAAAGTGATCAATTGTGTAGATGGGTGTTCATGGGTGGTGGATGGGTAGTAGGCGAATAACAATTGCCTATCTGACAGGAGACTGACAGTTGCATCCCGTTGTTAGGGATGGCCTGTCACCATGGCATGGTTGGCCTGTTGCGCTCATCAAGTCATCATCCGCACGTCTTGGTGAATCTGGCAGCGCATGGCAAGAGACTGGATGTCTTGACCTGCATATTCTGTCTCATTGAGCTACTACTGCCAGTGCTCACACCTTACCAGTATTCAAACATTTGTTGATTGAGACCAAACATATGTGTCCCGGCCCTGGCGCTTGTACGCTGTCATGCTCACAGGCAAGGGGATGGCACCCGCGACGAGAGCGAGTGGGCCTTATTCCGTTCTATCTCCCGTATGGGGCTAGCCACTTTCATGGAACCATGTATCCACGAGTGCCACCAGCTCTCGTACAACAAGTTTGACTGCCTGGGCTGCCTAGCGCAGTATAGCACGAGCAAGCTGCTCCAGGCAGCGCTGCGTGACCGCGTTAACGTGAATGGAACCGCGGCAGCAGCACCCACACCAGCTGCAAGTGCACCTGTCGGTGATGTTGCTGGTGAAAGTTAGGCCAGGGCGTGCACACGCAGATCCAGCTGGCACATGCAGATCCAACTAGCTGGGCATTCCACTTATTTATCTTTGATGATATGCGAAATTTCTATACGTACCGTATCCAGGATCAATTAATTAATAAGCATACATGACTGCGTCACGTGGGTGCCAATACAGAGTACAGGAACCTTCAACCCTATATATACACAACGAGAAGGAGGGAGGACGCCCGGCCTAGCTTCTTTCGCTGCCGCAAGTGGGCAGGCCATAGAGCGCTCTCTCCATAGCATGGTGCCGGGGCGCAACACTGTGCCCAGGTGCAATATATACAACCAGTGCAATACCATGGGTATAGGCTGACGCATATGCTGCATGCAAAGATGAGGCCGGTAGGCTCAAGACGTCGGCTAAGGCGAAAGACCGTCAGACATGCCTCCTTTCACCTCCCGCGAGGTCACGGGGCGGGGCGGTGATCTGGCCAGCGCCTGCGTTACAACGCCGCCACAGGCTCAGACGAGATTCCGGCCGCGGTACGTCGTGAAACCCGCAGCCGAGTTTGAGGACACTGGTGTCATGCTAGCTGCTCTTCCGGGATATCTGCAACCGCATTCTGCTGTCGTCGCGCCCGCCCCCAGCGGCCTGGCAACACAGTTTTCGCATGATGCTGTACCAGAACAAGGGGTCGCCCGCCGACCCCGGTAACTACAGAGGGGTGTGCATCCAAAGTGCCCCCCTCAAGCTTCTCATGCGGCTCATCCTGAACCGCCTGCGCACGGCCCTGGACGGCCACCTCAGCGAGACTCAGCACGGCTTCCGTCCAAGTCGCAACACAGTACAGGCGCTCTTCGCTACTCGATCGCCGCCTTGTGGGAGAACTGCATCGCCTCCAGCCTGGTGAGTCCGGCCCCGGCCTCTGCTGTCCGCAGCAGGTCCGCATAGGAGAGGGGCGGGAGGTCACCACTAGCATCCAGCCGGGGTGGCTGGGATGCGATTGTGGCCGACGTCTGCTCCGCTATCTTTGGGACCTGTGAGGCCAGGGCCTCGGTGTGGGCGGTGATGGCTTCATGCTTCTTCATGAGCACGCCGCACTTGCCCTCCACCTGGTTTAGGCGAGAGACAAGTGCAGCGTGCGTCTCAGCTGCGTGCGCCGCGGTGTGCAGCGTCGTGAACTGGGGTTCAATGGAGCTTGTGGACGACCTTGGTTTCCACATTGGAGACCCGGGCCTCCACCTTGTTGAGCGTCGCGTTCAGCGAGGTCAGCTTCTCGGCCAACGGCCATGTCACGTGCTCCTCCAGCACTGCTCGGATGTCATCCTTGCAGAGGAAGGAAGCCGATGTGGCTGTCGGCCTGGCAGGCTGGGCTGGGGCGCGGATCTTGGCGGCGATTTTGTCCATAGGTAGCTGGAAGAAGGTGCACATGATAGCGAGGCGGTGGTTGAGCTCTGGCATGGCAAAGAACGCCTCCAGGTGTCGGCGGGGATGGGCCCTGTGGCCCCATGGAGCTTGCGTTCCTGTGCTAAGAAACGCACGTACTAGTATTTCGGCGCATTCTTCCGTGGTCAGTTGCAGCCAGTTGCTGAAAGAAAAGCGGTGGTAATCTGGTCTACAGGTACTTTCGCCATTTGTGTTCGTGGCAGGGTTTCTTGAACTCGGGCAAGGCCGGCCCTGGGCGATGGGTTTGCTGGCGGTGGGTTGGCGGGCCCAGACATCTGGCTGGGCAAGGACGATGGCGAGTGCATGGGTTGGGCTGGGAGCCGGAAAGCTCCTTTTCCAAACCTCGCTTGGCTTTGGGAGTCGTCATAGCTTCTCGGCCGACGGCCAGGTCACGTGCTCCTCCAGCACTGCTCGGAGGTCATCCTTGCAATCAGGGAGGGAGCCGATGTGGCTGCCGGCTGCTGCGCAGGCTGGGCTGGGGATAAGTAGCGTCCGGAGCTTTGCGTTGATGCCCATAAGAGTTTGCCGGAAGGAGCTGCACAGGATAGCGAGGCGGTGGTGGAGCTCTGGCTTGGCGAGGAACCCCTCCAGGTCGGCGGCAAGGATCGATGCATGGGCCCACCGGGCCCCTGAAGAGCTTGCATTCTTGTGCTAAGAAATGAACTATATATCGGCGCATTTTTCCGTGGTCAGCTGCAGCCAGCTGCTGAAAGAAAAGAGTTCGTAATCTGGCAGGTACTGTCGCCATTTGTTTTTGTCGTAGCATGGTTTATTGGGCTCTGGCGAGGCGCTTGGCGATGGGTTTGCTGGCGGTGGGTTGGCGGGCCCAGAAGGCTGGGCCAGGACGATGGTGAGTGGGTTGGGCTGGGAGCCGGCGAGCTCCTTTTAGAAACCTCGCTTGGCTTTTGGAGTCGTCATAGCTGCTTGTCACGTGTATTAAGGTTGTCAATACTGCGTTTTAGCCGTAACCGATTATTCTGATTATACTTGCGTAACCGATTATACTTGCGGGTGCGTATTGAAAAGGCGCATCGAATGCTTGCAAGTGGTCTAGCCGAGTTTTGGGCACGCAAAAGATCTGAACTCCGCCGTCAGCCATACCGCCGTCAGCCATACCGCCGTCAGCCATTTTCGTCACCAAAAAAAAAAAAAGAAAAAAGAAAAAAAGTACGTGTAAAAAGTAAGTGTAGCACATATTCCCTTGCTGGATGAATGGAGGTGGGCAAAGCCGCGAAACCGAACTATTCTAACTCTAAGCTAATCTAATCTAGAAAACCCTAGCTACTCTACTCAGCAAAGCGCCTCTTACTCTTGGGGGGAGGGGGCTTGCCCACGGGGGCGCTGGCGTGTGAGCCTGGACAATCGTCTTCCACCTCTTCTTGTTCTGCCTAGCAGTCCAAAGTCCAAGCAAGAGCGAGGGAGTGAATGCGATGTTCAAACGGGGCGCTGGGACCACTAGGTCAGCCAACAACTGCTGTGGGTAGGTCATGACATGTTTACCTACCCGTTTAGGAATGTCCTTGGGGCCAGGCCAGGTCAGGACATGCCGCCCTGGCTGGCCAAGCCACTGGGGGCCGGCCAGACCGAGCTAGGTCGGTGTCTACCTGACTGGTGCGAGCAAGATGTCCTACGAATGCTATCCTACGCTGTCTAATCTCGTCCGAAATGTGAGGCATACCCTGGTACAAAGATTCTAATGACCTATGTGTGGAAAGCTTGATAGATCATGGGGGTGCAGGTGCCCTGGTGCACCTCGAGCAAGCTAGTGTCGTTTACATTCCTGGGCACCCTTGCAGGAAGTAGCTTAGAATGTATGCCCCTTCTCTGGGATATATATGTGCTACATTTTCTCCCAACGGAGTTATGTTCCTAATTCATTACTTAATGTGTGGAAAACCCTACGTTCAGGGCCTGGCGGGGCATCCTGGTTACCGAGCCGTTCAGCCGTGTAGCCAGCGTGTCCGTGAGCGTCCATGCCTCGGCGCCATAGGTGAGCACCGTGAGGACCAGGACCTTGAAGAGCATGCGCTTGCGGTGCTCGCCCAGGGCGCCTTCGAGTGCCAGTAGGTTTTGAGCGACCGATGCCTAGCCCAGGCCAGGCCAATACGGATGTCCACATCGTCGGCGGTGTCAGGGAGCATGCTCCCCAGCAGTTTGAAGCGATCACGGAACTCGGCCTCCTTCCCGTCTAGCAGCGCCGCGGCAGCGGCGGGCGACTGGTTGCCCCAACCACCATCGCATCCGTTTTGACACTAATCTCCAACCCCACCGCCCGCGCAGGCCTCCAAGCCCAGACAGTCCAGCCAGGTCTGAATGTGCTCGGGGCGCGCTCGATGAGGGTGGTATCATCCGTATAAATCAGGTCGGACAGGCGGTACCTAACCAGGGCCACCGCCGCCGTACGTGTTCGCGCTCGTTAATGATGTCCAAGCCGGGTTCGAACCCCTTAAGAGCAGTAAAGCGCACGTGCCCGGCGCATGATGTGATCCACGACAATAATGAACAGGTATGCATGAGGACATATGATGTGCTCACGAGCCACGAGCCACGAGCCACGAGGTAGCCATGGCTGACGGCGGAGCTCATAACTTTCACGTTTGAGCACCGAATTTAGCCGTGAATATCACAATCGACGCGTCTTTTTATGACGCACATGCTGATATAATTTTCCGACGCTATTACGCAATATACGATGAGCAAACGCCTCTCGACGCAACGCAGCCTGGCGGCTGCGCTTAGCAATGAAAATACGTCTGCAGCCCCGGCTGCAGCTTCGCCAACCGGTCCAGAAAGCAGCGGCGCCACTAGCCAAGCTCTAGTGGTCGCCCAGCCCCCTCTGGCCGCCTCGCCAGCAGCGTCGCCTGAACCCAAGCGCAGTCGCCCTGCCGAGCCGACCTGGGAGGAGTTCGACTTTGACGCCAGCCAGCCCGGCTTTTTTGACAAGCTCAACCCCGACAAGATCCTGAGCTACGTGTTTTTCGGATCGTATGCCTCGCTTCTCGAGATGTGCAAGCAACTCTTCCATCAGGGCCGCCTCACCGATGCTTTCCAGAGACGCACCCATCCAGCGACGCACAACTTCGACACCATCCTCAAATGCCGCCGCCCCCACCTTCAGATTCGCGTCCTTTTCTCCCTCCTCGGCCGCTCCCTCGAGGAGCTTTGGCCCCCAAAGCCCCTCACCACCACCTTAACCGAATCCTCCATCCGCTCACTCCTCAAGGAGGCCCTCGAGCAGCACGTGGCCCCCATCGCAGCAGATGTGGCGGTCATGGGCAGCACGTTGGCTGCCGAGCTCCCCCTCCTCTCCACCGCCACCTCCACCATCTCCACCGCCACCTCCACCCTCCTCGCCTCCTCCACCGCCACCACCTCCACCTCCGACGCCATCACCGCCCAGCTCCGTGACATCGACCAGCGTCTTAAGGACAACGCCATTGCTATCGAGGTTCTGCAGAATACCGCAGGCCTCACCGCCCAGGCGGTGAAGGACATTGCCGCCAAGCCCGCCTCGGCTGGCCTGGCCGGCGATGCTCCTCCCATCACCACCTGGGCGGACATGCTTAAGCAACATACCACCTCCACCACCTCCGCCGTCGCAGCCCAGCTTCAACGGCAGACGCTTGACCTCCGCGAGGAGGCCGAGCTCGCCAAGCGCAGCCTCAACGTCATTGTCAAGAACTTCAAGATGGAGGAAGGTGAGAATTCCGAGAAGCTTTTGCGTGCGTTTGAGAGAGAAATCCTTGGTCGCATGGGCCTTAACGGTGAGATCGAGCTGGCTGCCCACCGCCTTCCCCGCGCGCGGGGTAAGGCAGGGCCGCCCCCGCTCCTCCTCACCTTTAAGACCCCGGCGGACAAGATTTCTTTTCTCAGACGCCGCAAGCGGCTCGAGAAGACTCTCTTCACCCTTGATGACGACTTGACCCTGGCGCAGCAACAACGGCGACGGGAGCTATGGCCGGCCTACCTCAGTCCAGCTCCGGCAGACCAAGGCGGGGCAGCCGGTGTACTGGAAGGGGGCGGCCATCTACGTCGGCCACAAGCCCTGGCAGGCGACCCCCCCCCCCCCGCGGCCCCAGCGACTCCAGACGCCCCAGCTTAGGGGAATACAGCAGTAGTAGTGCAGAATAGATAGACCGTGGCCATGTACATGTACGCCTCCTAGAGGCACTATCCCAGCTAAGCCCCGCGCTTTATTTAATCATGTACATGTGTGCCTATGATGTGCCACACTCCAGACGATGCCTAGCCTTATTTAGTAATGTTGTGCCCATGCAGGGAGTCACTCTCTGCTGAGAAGCCATGCCATAGCTCTTGTATAGCCATGATGATCTTCCCCCCTCACAGGCATGCTCCCCCCTTACCCGGGCATAGCGTGATAGACCATGCGGGTGCGGGTGCCCTGGTGCACCTAGAGCAAGTGTTGTTTACATTCCCACCCTTGCAGGAAGTAGCTTAGAATGTATTATAGGCTCATATGCCCCTTCTCAGGGCTATGTGCTACATATACTCCCAACGGAGTTATGTTCCTAATTAATTAATTAATTAATGCATGGGGACCGACAGGACACAACCTTGCCACACCCCGTGATGAAGGGGGAATGGTGGGGTGGTGCCCTCCGCAGACTTCCGCACTACTGCCTGTGAGCCCTCATACAGCCGGCGAATGGCAGCAATAAACGCTGGGGGCACGCGGCCGGTCCAGAGCTAGGATGGCCCAAAGAGCCTCCCAGAGGAGCGTGTCGAAAGCCTCAAGTGATGTAGTCAACAAAAATGAAGACCAGCGGAAAACCATCAGGGCAAATGCGACGCACCTCCTCCATCAACCGGCGCGCCACAAATACAGCCATGACAGTGTTACGACCACGACGGAAAACCCATCTGAGACTCACCCAGGTGTGGGTCCAGCGCGGCGCGGAGCCTGTGCAGCATCATGCGCATTATCGAAGACCTTCAGCGCGGCGCTCTGAAGGCAGACACCCCGATAGTTACCGCCGGGCCGGAGTCAGCAGCAGAGCCCTTCTTGTACAGCATGACTCGGATGGCCGTCTGCCACTCAGCAGGCGGAGGCTCATCAGAGAGCAGGACACGGTTGCAGAACGCCAGCAGAAACTCCCTCACCACCTGGTCCGGGGTCTTCAGCAGCTCAGCCGAAAGGTGGTCGGCACCGACCGCCGCGTCGTACCGCAGGCGAGCAAGGGCGCCGTCCAATTCCTTCAAAGTGACTTAATAAGTAACTTTGAACTCTCATAAATGCAGACTCATGCATGTGCATGCTAGCCCCTTGATGGGGCATAAAATTTATTCATTGCTATTTCATTATTGCAAATATTCAACGGTGCAGCCTCAGCACCATGGTAGTGAGCCACATTGAAGTTGCCAAACGGCCACCAACGAGGCGCGCTGTGGAGTCATTATTCAAAGAGCTTGTAAAACGTTGGGCAGGCCAGCTTTTGAGACATCTGGCCATGCATCCGCCACAATTTCTGAGTTGCGTAGTGCTGTAGTGCATGCATGCATCCATGACTCTGTATTGAAGGGTTGCTTCCAGCCGTGAAGCATGCCCACAATTTCCTGGCTATGGACTGCACGGAATCCCCTTTCATTCTGATCAGACCCCCACTGCACGGAATCCCCTTTCATGCCCACAGGCAATATCACGGGGGTCATGCGCAATCAACCGGGCTATACACATTGCCAAGCACCCCGGGCATGCATCCCTAATGATAACAATGATGAGATCAGAAAAAAGGAGAAATTCCGAAACATGACACTGTATGCACGTGGTATCCGCTGCTGCCGCAGCAAATAGTCAGCTTAGCTCGTGTCCATGGACTCCCCCTCCTTGGCCGCTTCAGATTCCTTCTTGGCCGCTGCGTGTGTAAGAAAGCAACATAGACAACAAAACAAACAGAGCAGTAAATTTAGAAGTCATGCAAAAGGAGCGATATTTATTCAGACCTAGAAACAATATGGCGGAGCCACAAGCACTTGCTGCGACATCGGGGAAATGCAGGCGAAAAAATGCTGTGAAAAAGCAATGTGCGATGCAGTTGACAGGCATATGAGCGCACCGCTTGGCCGACACCTTTACATTTCCTTCTTGTGAAGTAAAAGAGTGTGACAGGTTTCCACAAGAGTGAAGCAACCGCTGCACACACGCAGAGATCCTTGCGCTTGCCTTCCGCACAAACCCATGCACATATCATTATTTATTCAGAGGCAGACACCCCGTCAAGCGACCCTGCACACATAAGTACTGCTTGGAGATGGGGTAGAACTGTGGTATAGGCGCTTGGCTTGCACGCCACGTACCTTACAACCGTTCAACCCCATCTCCCCACCTTTCCCTCTGCCCTCATTCCTACTACGGCATAGCAATCCAGCTAGACAAATATACACTGGTGGGAAACACCGAACTGCGAATATAAGGGCTATCAGCTGCACTTGCCAGCGCTATCAGCAGCTTCTTGCCCTTGCCTGCTTCTTGCCTTCGCCCATCCCCCCTCCCACGCCCCTTACACGTGGCCCTTGCCGTTGCAACTATGCTTGCCCTTGACCCATACCCTTGAACCTTGCCCTTTCCGCCCCTGACAGCGTAACCAGACCATGGTCGCCCTTGCCCTTCCCCTTGGCTGCCGCTCCCCCCCAATCCCCTGCCCTCAACAACCATGATCGCCCTTGCGCTGCCCCCTTTTACCCTTGAGCTTCTTGCGCGCCCCGCCCCCCTTCTTTTTCGACTTGAGCGACGTGGCCAGGATTGCCTTGAGGTCCGCGTCTTCGACCACCTTGCTCGACTGCACCTCCTGCACAGGCGCCGCCAGGCCCGTCACCTTGTCCTGCCCATTAGGCATGAGCAGGACAGTGAACTTGAAGTGCGCGGTCACCTCGCCAGGCTTCTCAAAGAGGACGGGGTAAGGAGTGAGAAGGCCGTGGGCGACGCACTCGACCAGGCCCAGCCGCGCGCGCTTGTCTTCCAAGGCACTGGCGGACAGCACGCAGGGGGGCACAGCGCAGGACAGATATGGGGCAGGGGGGCATCAAGTAAGGGCACAGCGTGAGTGTTCGTACGGTAGGAAAAGGGGGGGAGAGAGACGGTACAGGGGGAAGGTTTGAGGGAGGGATGGGGAGGAAAGGATGGAGGAGGATTAGAGATGGGCTTGAGGCACAGGTGGCAAAATTGTCGTTCTTATCAGGAGCAAAAGGACAAACTTGCTCTTATCAGGACACAATATTGGGCGCGGGGCCAGCAAGAACCAAAGTGAGGAGCTCACTTGAGGAGCTCACTTGGCACTGGGCAGGGGGGAGGGATGGGAGCCAAGTGGCAATATTTGGGCGCATTGACTGGACACATTGGACCCCCGATACACGAAAGCACAGACACCATGGCACACCCTGGGGCAGGCATGCTTCCGTGGGGCATCGGGCAGGAGCCGACGAGCATAGGAGCACTGCCATAATCCTAGTAGAGAACTAAACTATACTATGTATCAGGGCCATTGAGTGCCCCTGATTACAGGGTCAGGAAACAAAGATGTCCATGGCAGGCACCATGGGGCAGGTCCATGAACCAATAGACGGCTACCACATGGGCAAAGGCAAAGTCTGGCCAACTGCACACCAAACGTGGAAACATTCCGGTGATGATGCATTTCCTGTGTACGAAGCAACGGAAAGAACCACCACTCACCGCGTGGAGAAGGGCATGATGGGAAACTTGGTCTGAATCTCGCTGAACGTGACGCGCGACGCCTTCATCTTGAGGCTGTAGTTGACCGCCACGTCACGCTTGTACACCGTGGTCTGCTTCTCGTCCAGCATCTTGGGCTGAGGGGGGGGGGGGGGGGGGGGACAAGGATCAGGGGGGGGAGGTCCAGTGTGCAGTGGCGAGGCGACACAGGAGAAACAAAGGCATGCAGCCGGCGTGTGAGTGAGCAAGTGAGTGATTGCGTGTGATAGCCTTGCTGAGAGCTGGGGCGGACACCACAGCGAAGAAACTGCTGATCCTGGTACTGCCCAACATGGTAGCTCCCATTCCAGTTTAAAATTCTCAACAAGTAATGCCGCCTCCCTGCCCCCCCTTCCCCCCACCCCCTCGACCCTGGCCCTGGCCTATTTGGTCTCCCCATCTTGAGGTTTACCCTCGCTCTGCCCTGTCCAGTTGTCCACCTGTGTGAGCATACAACATAATACTTGGTGGATTCTATCGAACATCTTCGTCGATACGCCCAATCCCATTTCATCTCACCTTGCCCTCTCCCGTGGTGAAGACCAGGTCAACCGCATACACCTCGTTCTCCTCAAACTCAAAGTCGTCGACGCGCGCGTCCGTGGTGGGCTGGTTGAGCACCACCTTGTTGCCGTCGATGACGAAGCGCTTCATCTGGTGGGAGAGCACGCCCTCCGCCACGTGCACGTCAAACGCCTTGGCCACCTTGGCAAGCGCCTCCGTCACCTCCGAGTTCTGGACAAGTTATTTTATAACAGAGAAAAACAGGAATTAACGTACACATGAGCAAGACTCAAAGAGGACCGTGCGTCCGTCACCTCCCATTTCTGGGCACGTTCAAAGGCACATTCGAAGCAACGAGGAAATAAGGAGAGTTTGCTTTATTGATAAGCAAAATATTAAACAACACAGCCGTGCATAATCATAAATATGCATCCGTCACTAATTCTGGGCACACAACGATAAACTTTTCGAAAACCAAGTAAGGGGGAAAAAACAAAAGTAGAGTAACAAGAAAGGCAACACAGCAGCATATGCAATGGCATGGCTACATCAAACGGCAATCATTCGCCTTTCATCCCCAAGAAGGGGGCAACAACCAGAAAACGTTGGAAACACAAAAGGCCAGACTGGGAAACAATACAGGTTCATGCATCAGTAGACGATCGAGGGCACGGCCGCAGGACAAGGCAGGTGAGGGCACGGCTGCAGGACAAGGCAGGTGAGGGCACGGCCGCAGGACAAGGCAAGTGAGGGCACGGCCGCAGGACAAGGCAAGAGAGGGCACGGCCGCAGGACAAGGCAGGTGAGGGCACGGCCGCAGGACAAGGCAAGTGAGGGCATGGCCGCAGGACAAGGCAAGAGAGGGCACGGCCGCAGGACAAGCTTCACGAGGAAGGAATGCATAGGCCAGTGTCTAAGCATTGATGCAAAACCTCAACCCCACCTTTTATACCCCTTTTCTCCAGCGCACCTTTCATTCACGATGTCTTTCAGCGCACATTGTCCTTGGCCGTTTCTATCAGCGCACAATTCCTAGAATATGCTCCTTATAAGGGCGCACCTTTTTCCCCGGCCGCACGAGGCGCAGCGCAATCTCCTGCGCATATAGCCCAGCCGCGATGACGTCGGCGGCACGACCTGTGACAGGTGCCGCCATCTCCTGCACCACGTGGGTGTGCGCCACCACCGCGATGAAGCCATCGATCTGCGTGCCCATGTCACTGGGCCGGGGAAGAGGAGGGGGGGGGGGGAGAAAAGGGAAGAAGGGGATTAAGGGGGGTGACAAGGGGGTAAAGGGGGTAAAGGGGGTAAAGGGGGTAAAGGGGGTAAAGGGGGTAAAGGGGGTAAAGGGGGTAAAGGGGGTAAAGGGGGTAAAGGGGGTAAAGGGGGTAAAGGGGGTAAAGGGGGGTAAAGGGGGTAAAGGGGGTAAAGGGGGTAAAGGGGGTAAAGGGGGGTAAAGGGGGGTAAAGGGGGGTAAAGGGGGGTAAAGGGGGGTAAAGGGGGGTAAAGGGGGTTAAAGGGGCCAGAGGGGCCGAGAAGGGCAGGCAGGGGGGAAAGCGGGACAAAGGGAAAGGGGGGACAGGGGTGGAAGGGGAGAACCGAGGGTGGGGAGGAAGAGGTGGTTAGGGGGGGGGCAAGGGGGCATAAGATGTGCGGGAAAAGGACGGGGTTGGGGGGGGGGCTGGGGGGATAGAGGGGTTGGGGGGTTGGGGATAAAAGCGACGCGCGCCAGTGAGGCACACAGGGCAAAAGAGCGCATACCGTGTCGACACGATGCAGTTTACAGTATTGACACAGTACGGTGTCCCCTATGGACACAGTATAGCTACTGCCCAAACGCGCCATGGCTACACGGCTTTAAGTCAGACACGCCCCCTAGATGTCCCTTGAATGTCCCACCAGGGACACTTAACGTGGGTCCTGCTAATGACAGCTGGCTGATGACGGAGAAAGACATCGAAAGGGAAAAGGGTTTGTACAGTACACTCACTCACAGTCCACTCGCTCTTCCACCCCCCAACAACCCCCCCCATGCCCCTCACCCACGCGACCGCCCTTCCATGCTTGCGTCGCAAACATCCGCATCCCCCCGTTACCCGCGCGCTGCTGCCCAACGTTACCCCAACGGAGGCATGCCACTGACACACCGCCCCTATGGATAGGACGCAAGCACCGGCAACGCGCTATGAGGATGACCATGGCCACAGGCATGGGCCCATTCACACCACACCAGCACCAGCACATCCCGGGCAGCCACGCAAGGGAAGTAACCGTACACCGTGCCTTGCTGACTGGCCACTTGGTTGAAAGGGGCAACACACACGCGATGCGATCGGGCAGGCAGGCCGGCAGGCTGGTAAACTACCTGGCAGGCCATTACCCTTGCACTGGGCATAGTTTTCCATTTGCGGAAAGGCAGATTTGTGCACGGTTCACGCTACCAGGAGCAAGTGGCCACGGAGGCACAGGAAAGGGACAGTTCATTCATCCTTGAAACACAGCATGCGAGCCACACCTGCGGCAACAGCACCCTTCCGTTACGATATAACTCTTGTCTCCACAAGGTTGCCATGTACAACCACAACGGAGGTGGATCGACTCACGTAACTAACTACCTTGCTGCATTAAAATCAGGTATAGCAAGGATGAAAGGTATCGTCTCCGGCATCTTTACACGATGGTATATAAAGAAAAACTGTTATAGGAAAACTGCAAAGACATGCCCCTTAGCTGTGACAAGGTATATGACCCTGAACATTGCAGCAGGTCAATCTGCGGTTGCCTCCGTGTTGTTTAACACTGAGACCTAGAGTGACAAGGCCGCGGTTGCATCTATCACCGCGGGCTGACACTAAAGGCAGCCCGTACACAGATTTTTGCTAGCATGAAGTGAAGCCAAAATACCGGGCCCGATGCTTACATTTTGATAATGTCGCCATCATTTAGAACCGTAGTATCCTCTGCCGTCGGTGAAAAATGGCAAATGCAGCTGTTTGGCGAGACGCATGTTGGGAAAGCGATACCCTTCTCCACCTTGCCCTTCCCCGACTTGGTGAAAACCGTGGCGGTTTGTCTGCAGTCGCGAGGCACGGGCACGCGAGGCATACGTGGTGGATAACAGCATGTTGGGACAGACCCAATAAAATAGGCAGTTATGCGATAGTTGCGCATCGCATAAAATCTAACCAGAAGTCCCAGCGCGACAGACGTTTTACTTTCCAATATTGCATGAAGATCAGTGAGACATGCGACCACCGTACACTCACTGGCGAATAAATTCATCTCCCTTCTCGCAGACATCTGCAATCTTCACGCCCGGCTTGCAATTTTCCAGCACATATTGCAGAGCACCTGCATGCATCCATCATTATAGTTTGCACGCGTAACCGTAAGACCACTAGCTCCCAAGCGCCGTACTCTGCTAATTCACGGCCTGCTCCATCCTGTGCGTGAGAAATAGCTGTTTGCTTACGATTTGTGATATCTGCCGCAACCTTGTACTTGGTAACAACGTCCGGGATGCTCAGATCCAACTCTTGTTGCTCCTCATCATTCTCGTTATCCGACATTGTGGCTAGCTGTGGATATGGAGGTTCTAGCAGCACGCTCAATGCTGACTCTGCTTGCACCGCCTTCGGGCGATGACGATATACAAGGGGCCGAGGCGCAGAGCCGCCGAATTGCAGAATTACAGGGGTGAGCAATAGCGGAGCGGGCTGCCCCGGCACGCGCTACCGAATGGGCGTAAACCCGACGCCGAAGCCTGTGCCGGCGCGCCGCGCCGTCTTCAGATGTTGCTGATGCACACGGAAATGGCTCAATGGCCGCGGCCGCGCGACGCCGGCCCCGGCCCCGGGCGGCGACGGTGCCTTGCCATGGATGCCAGATGCTAACAATTTCCACGTTGCTAGTGGCGACTGCAAGCAGGAAACCAAAGCTCCTGAGAAACCGAAGCTGCTGTGGCGGACTTGGGCGAATCCTTCGCACAAAATGGTGACAAAAGCGCAGCGACGGCGGTTGGTAGCTGGGAGTGGTAGCGAGCGTGGGGATTTTGGCATCGGCTCTGAGGACACTTGAGCAATGCAAAGTACAAGTTGAAAATGATTCCTCTCGCGCGGCTCACGCTCCGAACCGTGTTGTGTTTAGCGGCTCCGACTGCGTCGCGCTGCATTATATTTGAGTCACTGTCGACTATTCCTGGCAAATGCCAACACTGTCTCCGCGTGCCGTTTCTAGGTAGGAACTTTGGACTCGCCTTTGGGCGAGGGCGACAGGAAAGCCATAGGAAGCCTGTAGTCGCAGCCCAATTTGACAGGAGTGCACCGCCCAGCGGCAGCAGACAGAGGAGTCCGCCAAGCTCACAGCCCCCCCCCGGACGGCGCCCACCTGCCTCCGGGAGAGGCAAACCAGGAAGTTCGGAGGGCTCCTCTTCACGGACTAGCAGGGAAAATGTCGGCGACAGTGGTGCATCGACGCGGGCGCCTGTCAGTAGCGCCGAAGCTCGTCGTAGACGGCTGGATGCCATGGAGAAAGCCAAACGAATTGGCGAGGGGAAACGGAAGGAAATGCGGCTTGGGAAAGCCCTGGCCATCGCGGGAGGTAAATTGACGATTTGTCAGGATGAGGACGTTCGATAGCCTGCTTTACAGTATAACTGCATACGCGTATGAATGCTGCCCAGTAATATGTCAACAATTGGCTGGAACTATGACCCCCACTGTGAGAATGCCATGCGTTGGAGATATCCCAGCGGGCTTGAGGCGATGCATGTCCGTGAGCGATGTCCTGACATGGACGGCGAGAGAATGGCAGTAGCTGCCACGGCTGTATAAGGAAAAGGGCGTGGCCCATGTGGCGTGTCATGTGTGGGCAGTCTGGGTCTGACTGGATGCCGCGGCTGCGAGCGCACTGGTGCATGTCTGCTCAGCATGCTGCATGTTTGGTAAGAATTGAGAGCAGCCGGCGTTGTCCAAGGATGTGGTGCAACCTAGGGACTAATGACTTTGCGAGTGTGTGGTGATGCATGTGCGTGTGCATAGATGTATGGATGGTTTACCCATGCACATGCCGGGTGGGTGATTGGTGGCTATGTCTTAGGTATTGACAGATGTCACCCACTGCATATCACCTACTGCCTGTTCCCACCTGGACAGCATATTCATCGAGCGCATGCATCGGTTTGGGGTCCATGGGGCTTTGTAAAGTGCTTTTAGGTCCCTGGGCAACGTAGGGCAGAGTGTGGCACTGGCCTGCCCCTGACCGCTTACGGTCCTTCGCACTTCGTACCTTACTTGAAGCCACCTGGACTTCTAGGTTGATTGTTTGTGGACTGTCCTTCACCACTTGCCATTCTTCCCACCTGGGCTGCAAGCAAGTACCTTGGCATATCTTGTCTTATCTCTTTCTCAATTTTCGCCTGTTTCTCTCGTATGCCCCCCTTTCCTTCATTCTTCGTGCCTCTTTATTCTGCCAGTCGCATCGCGCCGCGCCAGCGAAGAGATGGTGTTTGAGGGCCGCGTGACGGTGAACGGCACGCTGGTCACCGCGCCGCAGGTACGGCGGACGGCGGTGTACCGCGGTGGGGGTAGGGAGGTGCAGATGCGGTGTTGTGGACTAGGGCCAGTGAGGGTAGAAAGGTGGGGGCGAGGCTGAAGGCACGGCGGTGTGGAGTCCAGTGAGTAAGAAGATGGCATGGTGTTCGGAGATGCCGCGGGTAGGGATGAAGGAAAGGAACCTGGGGGGCTCCATGGGAAGTCAGGCGGGCAGCTCCTGAACAAGCACTTACGTGGATTATGTGCATTTTTTTCTTACTGAGTTAAACTGTTTGTGCCATAAGGGTGGTTGGTTGCCTGTGTACGAATGGTGACAGTGTGGCAGGGGGCATCATAACCAGTTGGCCAAAGTTTTATCAATTTAAGTGGCCGTTGGCGAAAGGCTGAGCCACGCCCTTCGGTTTGGGTGGCCATCCAACAAGATAAATGTGTTCGTAACATGCACGTAGTTTTGCAGAGATATCTCGGAACTATCTAGGTTATCTCATAGTAGTATCTCATACTAGGTATCTCATAGTAGTATCGCATAGTAGGTATCTCATAGTATCATCTATCATAAGAGAGATAGGTGAGTCTGGGTCTATCACCAGCAGCATGTACAGTTCCCAGTTCCACAAGCTCCAGTCAGGCGGGAGCGCGGCATGCTCTCCTGTGCTACTAACTGTTCGCACCCTGGTGTGCCAGGACCATCCCTTGGTGGTGCAGAGCTTGCAATATCTGACAGCCGTAGCAGTGGCAATCGAAAAGGGAAACTGACCACCATCACCCTGCCATTCATGCCAGCTAGCCCCACACCTGCATCGTCCTTGTCGCTACCGCAGTACACCGTCCGCATTGGAAGTTTGTTATTATGGGTCAATTTTTGCCGTATTTGCATTACGAATAACCCTGGATTGTTTGTTGGGGAGCCAGTCAGAGTCCCGGGTTTTTATTATTTAATTAAAACCTTTTGTTTGTTTGTTTGTCCTACAGCCGTTCAAGGCACATGGGTACTTATTTAATTAATAAATTTCTTTTGTTTGTTTGGTAGATATCGTACACGCCGCCCCCAATTCGGCCGGCAATCCGGCCCGGCGGCCCCCCTTCGGCGGCCATAGGCTAGAGTCAGTGGAGGTCAGTGATACCCAGAGCCCACATGAGTTAATTAATTAATTTTGTTTGTTTGTTTGTTGAGTCCAGTCCTCAGCCCCCGGAGTTAATTAATTAATTTTCTTTTGTTTTTTTTATGGTTTTCAGCCAGAACATTTTCCAGAAGCTAATTATTTAGTTAGAACTTCCAATGCGGACGGTGTATCATTTGTACTTGTGCATGCGCCACCATGACCTGCACTCCCAACCACTTTGAACCCCCCACTCCACCACCATACGCCGATCCAGCCGCTCTCTGATTGGACACGTGTGGCCCCGCTTGCTTGTTCAACCTATCGCCGTGACGCCATTCTGGCCCCCTGTCCCCATCTTTCTACCCTCTGCCCCTTTTTCACCGTCACCCCCTGCCCCCATCTTTCTACCCTCTGCCCCTTTTTGACCGTCACCCCCTGCCCCCATCTTTCTACCCTCTGCCCCTTTTTCACCGCCACCCCCTGCCCCCATCTTTCTACCCTCTGCCCCTTTTTCACCGTCACCCCCTGCCCCCATCTTTCTACCCTCTGCCCCTTTTTCACCGTCACCCCCTGCCCCCATCTTTCTACCCTCTGCCCCTTTTTCACCGTCACCCCCTGCCCCCATCTTTCTACCGTCTGCCCCTTTTTCACCGTCACCCCCTGCCCCCATCTTTCTACCATCTGCCCCTTTTTCACCGTCACCCCCTGCCCCCATCTTTCTACCCTCTGCCCCTTTTTCACCGTCACCCCCTGCCCCCATCTTTCTACCATCTGCCCCTTTTTCACCGTCACCCCCTGCCCCCATCTTTCTACCATCTGCCCCTTTTTGACCGCCATCCCCTGCCCCCATCTTTCTACCATCTGCCCCTTTTTGACCGCCATCCCCTGCCCGCACCCGCGCAGACGCTAGTGGACCCCCTGCAGGATGTGATCAGTGTGGACGGCAAGGTGCTGCCGCGCGCCAAGCCGGACAAGTACTACCTTATGCTGCACAAGCCCAAGGGCTATATATGCTCGTCCAAGACGGAGAGCGGCGAGAAGCTGGTGGTGGACCTGTTCCAAGGCTTCAAGGAGCAGCTGGTGAGTGGATGAGGTACCATAGAATGCCCACGGCGGGCGGGAGGGAGGGAGGGAGGGAGGGAGGGAGGGAGGGAGGGAGGGAGGGAGGGAGGGAGGGAGGGAGGGAGGGAGGGAGGGAGGGAGGGAGGGAGGGAGGGAGGGAGGGAGGGAGGGAGGGAGGGAGGGAGGGAGGGAGGGAGGAAGGGAGGAAGGGAGGAAGGGAGGGCGCACGGCCGTGCAGGCGACCGGGCGGGCGGGCGGGTGGGTGGCTCCATTCTGGAGCTCGCTATGGTTGCTATTTGATTTAAACTCGCAAGTGTCCTTGTGCGTTCGCATGGTATGGCCTGTTTTTGTTCCTTGCTTTCTGTCCTCCTAGTGACGCCTGGCTGTTCCGAGTAGACCAGTAGCACAGCTACGTGACAGCTGCTTGCGAGGCCTTCCAGGTCTCACGGTGTAAGGACGGTGTAAGGACGGTGTAAGGTATCCGTTCTATTCTCGTGTGGTATTCAGCGTTGCTGGGCCAGCAAGTGATGATGCGACTGGTCTGTAGTAGTAGTATGCCTTCATAACACGGTCTTGCCGATGGTGTTTCTGTTGTCTTTTCTTTTCTTTTTTTTTATATGCATTCCCGACCCGCCAGGTGGCGAAAAACCCGGACGCGGTGCCCCCGCGGCTATTCACGGTCGGCCGGCTCGACGTGCAGACGACCGGGTTGCTGCTGGTGACGAATGACGGTGATTGGGCGCAGCGGGTCATCCACCCATCGGCCGGCATCACCAAGGAGTGGGTGACGGGGTTGCACATGTCCCTGGGGGACTATGCCATGCCGGTTGGCGAAACTAATTGGAGTACTTTGGGTGCAGGCATGCATGTTAACGTGTGTCATGAGTGTCATGGGTGTCATGGGTGTCATGGGTGTCATGGGTGTCATGGGTGTCATGGGTGTCATGGGTGTCATGGGTGTCATGGGTGTCATGGGTGTCATGGGTGTCATGGGTGTCATGGGTGTCATGGGTGTCATGGGTGTCATGGGTGTCATGGGTGTCATGGGTGTCATGGGTGTCATGGGTGTCATGGGTGTCATGGGTGGTAAGACTATGACCTCGTGTAAGCAGGACCTGAAGGCCCTCCCCCTCCCACCCCTGACTACTAGCACATGTCACATCGCACGGTATCAGTCTTACGCAGGCCAGCGGCACGCTGGCAGCGTTGGACATCCACTCTCTGCCAGTGAATATTTGAGTGCCCACAGCCGCCAGGCTAGGGGGTAGGAACGCACAGCAATTGATGTGAACATGCTACCTTGACTAAGACGGCCCATTGGCCATGGTGGACCGCTCCAAACCTTGTGGGCTGTCACCTAGGGTTCCACATGCTAATCATGGTATTTCATGTTGTCCATTGCGTTCAAATGCATTGTGGTGAGGTTCGATGATTGTAAGAACGTAGACATCGACAAGGTGCTCACTTGAGTGTCCACACCTCGCCCAGTATATCCCACAAGCTTCTCGATAGTTGATGATGCGAAGAATTTGAGTTTCGCAGCTCCATGCAAACGTCCACAACTCACTCAGGTAGTAGAAGAGATGACAGTTATGCCTGCAACAACAGCTTCAAAGAACAGAAATTAGGCTTTTTAAAAAGACCTTTTTTTTCTATCCCCCCACCCCCCCCTCCCCCCCTTGCAAGGAGGTTGAAGTGCGTGATGTTGTTCTTTCGCCCGATGACATCAGTTACGAATATAAGTATTTTAAACATTTATTTGCGTAGGTAGCGGAAGGGGAGGCGAGGGGAGGGGAGGGGAGGGGAGGGGAGGGGAGGGGAGGGGAGGGGAGGGGAGGGAGGGGAGGGGAGGGGAGGGAGGGGAGGGAGGGGAGGGGAGGGGAGGGAGGGAGGGGAGGGGAGGGGAGGGAGGGGAGGGGAGGGGAGGGGAGGGGAGGGGAGGGGAGGGGAGGGGACATTACACGTACCATATAAAGAACTGGCCGTTTTTATTCAACTGATCCCGTTTATTAAGGTGTATTTGCATGGCAGATCCCGTTGCCTACGCAAGCAGGTTTGAAACATATTCGTAATTGATGTCATCGCGCAAAGTATGCTGACAACAGCATCACGCACCTCGACATCGTTGCACTCAAGGTAGTAAAAAAAAAGCCGGAAGAAGATTCTTGAAAAGAATCCAATTTTTGTTCTTTGAAGCCGTTTTTGCAGGCATAACGGTCATCCCCAGCCCCCTATACTTACTGGAGTGAGCTGAGGATGTTCGCATGGGCTGCGAAAGCGTCCCAACAGTTTTCGTAGATTCAACTATCGAGAAACATGTTGGATATGCCGGGAGAGGTTTGCTCATCTTGTCGGTGTCTACCTTCTCGCAATTGTTGAACCTCAGCCCAACACATTTAGACTTAATAGACAAAGTCAAATACAGTGGTTAGCACGTTTGTCACCGGGTGACAGTCCAGATGGCCGCCTTCGTCAAGATAGCATGTTCACGTCAATTGGTGCGCCTCACTACCCCTTAGTTTGGCGGCTGCAGGCACTATTCTACTGACTGGAGGAGTGCCCAAAGCCTGCTGGCGTGCCATCGGCCGGCGTAAGACTCTTTCCTACGTGCGATTCCAAATGTCGTAGTAGTTAGAGTATGGTGGGGGTGGGGGTGGGGATTGGGGGGGCTCCGGGGCTCGGCAAACGAGGCAATTCTCTTACTCTTGCAGTCTAAGAATGCCCCGCGTAGACCTCTGGTTACGTGCATGGGGTTAGCTCGCTGGGATGGCGTGGTAGGCGCAAGGTCTCAAATAACCATGCTCTATTGATCTCAGCATAAAATCGAGGATGTCGTATCGAGGAAGCTTATCCAGCCCCTTGGGCCATCTCCTCGCCACAACTAAAGCTCCAACCCTTTGACTGATCCGAGACAACCTTGCTCGCGTGGTGTCTCTGTTCCGTTTGCTTGTGCGGACTTGTGCTGTAAATGATGAGGTCATGAGGATGGGTTGGGTGCGTGGGATAGAATAGGGGAGGCCGGGGAACGATGGTTCTACTCATATGCTCAGAGGCTGGGGATATATTTGTGCAGACTCTGAGAATGCCCAAAGAAGTGAATGGTGGTGTGTGGAGATAGGTGTGTGCACTGCAAGGGTGGTCTCCATTTTCACCCTGCCCTGTTTCTGAACCTACTTTGTCCCTGCTTCCCTACCCTGCCACCGGGCGGTCCCTCTCTCACGCCCCGCCAGGTACCTGGTGACGGCCGAGGAGCCAGTCACGAAGCGCCAGCTGGCGGACATTGCAGCGGGTTGCGAGATGGACGGCGTGCAAGTGACCCCTGTGGCCGTGTGGCGCGTGGAGGGCGACCCGAACTCCAAGCGGAAGATCGGCGTGGAGGTGAGGGGGAGAGAATGGGTGAAGGGGTGGGTGAAGGGTGGAGAATGCGGGGGGTAATGGAGGGAGAAGGGGGGAAGGGAGGGAGGGAGGGAGGGAGGGAGGGAGGGAGGGAGGGAGGGAGGGAGGGAGGGAGGGAGGGAGGGAGGGAGGGAGGGAGGGAGGAGGAGGGAGGAGGGAGGGAGGGAGGGAGGGAGGGAGGGAGGGAGGGAGGGAGGAGGGGGAGGGAGGGAGGGAGGGGGAGGGGGAGGGGGGGGAGCAGGGAAGATGACACCAAGATAAACGATGGAAATCGCATCGAGGCAAGGTGGGAAGAGGAGCCAAAGTGAGGGGGGAAGAAGCATGTAGGTGATGAGGAGTGATGGCGACCAAGGCATTCAGATAACGGTGAGTAAGGCAATAACAGAAAAGGATATCTCTGTTTTTTGGCACACAGGGACACCGTATTGCTTCTGCCAGTTAACTGCATTGATGGTACATGTGGCAAGGTCCCTTGGGGGGAGTAGCATGCGTGGCATTCTTGCCATGGCAAGTGGGTGTGCCCGCCTGCCCTTACGGCTCTCTGCGCATGGGATTGCCCATGTGGTAACAGTGGGTGACTTATTGGTGATTAAGGTGGCTTTTTGAGACTGCGCAGTGCGTGGCCAGCTGGTTCAGGAACTAGTATGATAATCAGCATCAGGGAGGCCAAATGTGGTCCACATTAGCGAAGAAACATTGGTCTAATAGGTTCAGTCAGCCTGGTGCGTGTATATGCCAACGGCTTGTTGGTATTGGCGCGCCCATTCTTGGGCTCTGCTCGTATGGCTTTTTTATCTATCATGACAGAGACATTGAGACGTAGACATGCACACGTGCACACACGCTTGCACAGTTGATTGTATTAATATACGTGTGTGTTTGTGTGTGTTCCGACCTTCAGCAAATGCGTGTGTGTGTGCAACCTTCCAGGTATGCATGGGCATCGGCTGCGTTATCTTTCTCATTATAGTTTATCTTCTCTTCCTGGTAATCCTTGCCATTTTTCTCATCCTAGCATTTTCTGCCTGCTAGTCCTTGATCACTACCCTTGATGTACTTTTCCTTACATGAACGGAGGTAGTTGGCTTGTGGCCCTGGTAAACCCACCATTGCGATGGATCTGATGGCTTGGCGGATTACGTTTGGGGTTGGCCTCCTGGGGCGCATGCATGGACCCACCAGGTGGCAGAAGGGCGCAACCACGAAGTCCGGAACTTGATGGCACACGCCGGCGTGCAGGTAGGGAATGGCTCCGCATCATGCTGACCGCCGTGGCATCCTCAGTGGCAGTGGCTATCTAGGTCTGGGCTGTGCACCGGATCGTGCTTGCAGCCTTGGCTCATACTCTGCAGTGATGTTCTGGTTGCCATCGCTTGCTGGGATGGTGCCTGCAGCATTGTTGGAACGCTCCATGCTAAAGTAGTGATGGCAGCGGAGCTCTCCTCGTGACTCCAAGGGCTGCCTCGTAGGATAGGCATTCCGCCTAGGGCCAGCGTGTGCTAGCGGCAGTAGCCAACTAGTTTGTGAGCACCTTTATCTACCAACACGTGCATCGCTTGGCCTAGCGGTCAGCCAGTGCGATGGTGACCACCTTGTTCTTGTGTCCACTGTCGCTGCTAAATAAACAGTGGCGCAGCAATCCATGGTGTAAGGAATGATGGAGTAATGGATCAAGGTTGTTGGGTGGGTGTTGTTGTTTTGTTCTAGCATGCGTTACTGTGCAAGGTCAAAACGTCATTGCATGTTGAATGGTGGTATCGATTTGTGGCTAAACGCAGGTTAAAGCGCTGAAGAGGACGCGGGTCGGCACCATCCGCATGCCCAGGGAGTTGATGTGAGTAACGGTTGCAGGAGTTTGCGATTCATGTTTTTTCTATGGAGACAACTTGCATCGCAATGAAGGCTCATTGTGAACGGGGTGAGGAGCAGATGCCCGATGAACGACTATCGATACGATTTAGTGCCTATCCTATGACTGGCAGAGCTGGTCAACGTTTGGGAAATATCTTTTAGAAGAGGCATGTGTAATCGTGTAATGTTTCCCCCCCCATGGTGACTTCTTTATAAGGGCACTTGGGCTTGCGTTGGGACAATGTCCAACCACCTCGAAATCCATACTCCTTGTAAATCCACACGCAACCCGTTGTGCATAATCAACACTCAACCTAAACAAATTGTCGACAACCTCACAGCCCACTACCACTGCGAGTTCTCAATTTATCTCCTCTGAGGCTCCCTTGTCTGCCTGTTGCTTGCGCCTCGACCATGGTGTGACATGTGCGTGCACGGGCCACGGTGACGCGTGGATGCAGGCCGGGCATGTTTACTGAGCTGTCGCCCGTGGAGGTAAAGCGCTTCCTCGTTGGACCGAAGCCAAAGCCGAGAAAGCCAGAGTCCAGGGCACAAGAGGAGAGCGGTGATCTTGACGAGCCAGAAGAATAGCACATGTCGAAAGGCCTCTACAAATGTTCCTGTTCATTCTGGACAACAATCGGCACAGTATTGAACATTTGTGCACATACTACCGCTAACACTTGCCAACCCGTGCACAGAAGCGATGGGGTGAACTGGCTTTCTGAATTGAAGCCACCAGTTGCATGTGTACACAGCTCATGGCCAGGAATACGTGCACAACCTGGGCTCTTTATTATATTATCTTTTATGATTGCACGATGTGGCAATATTTGATAACATGAAGCACGCGGCAGACTTCCCTGTATCAAGAAATCACCATCTCCCTATCAATGACAACCAGCCCCTATATCTAGAAAACTGATTGCTGGCATGAGCTGACTCGCATTGATATTGATCTCTTCACGCATGCGCATATTCCATTTTCTAGGAGATGGACCCGCTCGGCTTGACACCGCCATGACAGGTGCCAGCATGATACATACTCATGCATAGCGCTGAAAAAATTGTGAAGTGTGCGCATATTAGCAATGAGGATTTGTACGCAGATTTACCTATTGTTGCGCCTGGGCCTAGCCGGGCACCTGGCCCGCACAGATCAGGTAGATACATCACATAGACTAGCTGGCACCCAGCCCGCCCAGCCGGGGCGATATGTCCTCACCTGGCGTGCCCCCGGCCGCGCGCGGCAGGGCCGCCACCCGTGGACTTTTCGTGATAGACTCGGCATGGACATGTGCTACACTAGACGTGACGGGCTCACACCGGCCCAGGCAGCCTCCTGGTTTGTCTGTAATATGCAGGCAGATGGCGCGCAAGGATAGATGGCAAGTAGTGATGAAGGAGACCACCCCAAAGCCTGTGGGGGCTCCGCGTGTGACCAACGGTATGGCATTCATAGCGATTCGGGCCGCGGTGCCCACACCCCTGTAACTAGGACCTAGATAGCTTACACCATATCCATTCCATCCCATGTTCCCCTTCCACTGAGGACTTATGCTCACGTGACGCAGTCACGTGTCTATTAGTTAATTAATTAATTACCTATTGTTTCCCACACGCTTAGGCATATACGGCATGGTCGTGCGGTCATGTCTGGTAGGCAAAGTCTGTGCAATTCCACCGCCTAAGCCTAGCATGGATCAATGCGTTTAAAAGTGACGAAAATGGCTGACGGCGGTATGGCTGACGGCGGAGCTCAGATCTTTTGCGTCTGAGCCCCAAATTCGGTCAGACCACTTGCATTCGATGCGCTTTTTTCAGACGCACATGCCAGTATAATCGGTTACGGCTGAAACGCAGTATTGCCAAAGTTACTCACGTGACAAGCAGCTATGACGACCCCAAAAGCAAAACGGGGTTTGGAAAAGGAGCTTTCCGGCTCCCAGCCCAACCCACTCGCCATCGTCCTTGCCCAGCCGGCTGGGCTCGCAAATCCACCGCCAGCAAACCCATCGCCAAGCGCCTCGCCCGAGCCCAAGAAACCCTGCCACGAACACAAATGGCGCAGGTACCTACCTGATTACAAACGCTTCTCTTTTCAGCGCTGGCTAGAGCTGTCCACAGAAGAATGCGCCGAAATAGTGCGTTTCTTGGCACAGGAACGCAAGCTCCATGGGGCCATGGGGCCCGTCCCCGACGAGCACCTGGCGAGGTTCTTTACCCTGGGAGAGCTCAACCACCGCCTCGCCATCCTGTGCAGCCACTTCCAGCTACCTATGGCCAAAATCGACGCCAAGATCCGCGCCCCAGCCCAGCCTGCGCGGCCGACAGCCACCTCGGCTTCCTCCCTCTGCAAGGATGACATCCGAGCAGTGCTGGAGGAGCACGTGACCTGGCCGTTGGCCGAGAAGCTGACCTCGCTGAACACGACGCTCAACACGGTGGAGGCCCGGGTCTCCAATGTGGAGACCAAGGTCGTCCACAAGCTTCAGCCCCAGTTCACGACGCTGCACACCGCGGCGCAGGCATCTGAGACGCACGCTGCACTTGTCTCTCGCCTTAACCAGGTGGAGGGCAAGTGCGGCGTGCTCATGAAGAAGCTTGAGGCCATCACCGCCCACACCGAGGCCCTTGCCTCACAGGTCCCAAAGATAGCGGAGCAGACGGCCACCATCGCATCCCAGCCACCCCGGCTGGATGCTGGTGACCTCCCGCCCCTCTCCTATGCGGACCTGCTGCGGACAGCGACCGCCTCCACCACCGACGCCATCGCTACGAAGCTCCAGGAGCTTGAAGACCTTCGCCAGGCTCAACAACGGGAGGCCACCGACCGCGCCCGCCGCGACTGCCGGGTGGTGCTGCGTCGCTTCCCCCAGAAGCCAGGTGAGACGTCAACCTCCCTTGCCGACGAGCTTAAGGACCAGCTCCTTACCCTCATGGGCCTGGTAGGTGAGGTAGAACTGCGTGGGTGCCACCGCCTTCCCCATGCACGGGACAAGGCGGCTCCCCCACCAGTCCTGCTCACCTTCCCCTCCCGTGAGGACAAGCAGCGGTTCCTCTCTCGTCGCAAGCGGTTGCACGACCTCACCTGGACGCTGGACGACGACCTGACCCCCGCTCAGCAGCAGCAGCGACGTGACCTGTGGCCTGAATACCTCCGCCACAAGCAGGACCCCCAGAAGCCCAAGGTGTACTGGAGGGGCGGGGACCTGATGATCAACCACAAGATGTGGACGCCCCCAGCGGGCTAGAATAGCTTGTAGCCCTAGCTTTAATTACTTCCATGGTAGTCACTGCATGCCGCCATGGCAGCCATGCTTAGAATGTTTGCCTAGTTGTGCCACCTTACCTAGTCACGTGCACCGCTAACGCACGGTACACAACCAGCCATAGCCTTAGCTTAGTCCTTGTACAGCCATGCTACGTCCTGGCTTCGATCAGATTACTTGCCCACGCTCCTTGTTATGATACGCTCACATGGGTCTTATTGCACCCACAGGCTGCCGGATCGTTAGCGTGTCGGTTTAGCTAGCGCGCCCGAATGCAGCTGTGGCATGCCTTAGGCATGAAGGAGACTGGGGGTCTCTGCCCTTTCTCCTGTTGTGCACACACAGGGATTAAAAGCACTTCGGTGCTCCGTGACTCCCCAACGGGAGCACGAGTTTAATTAATTAATTAATTAATTAATTAGGCATATACGTGATGCACTATAGCTACAGATGATGCATCATCATTCTCTGCCCATGCAGATTGCTACTCTCTGCTGAGAGGCCATGCCCTAGCTATTGCCTAGCATATAACCATCTTCCACCCCATGCCAGGCCTTAGAGTATGATACATCATGCCGGTGGTGCATGATAAGACAAGCTGCCCATCTACGTGCCCCAGACATCTGCTGAGCCACGAGGTAGCCAAGGAGCCCTGACGGCGGCGCTCATAACCTTCACGTTTGGGCACCAAATTCGGCCGTGAATGTCACAATCGCTTCGTCTTTCTAAGACGCACACACTGACATATTTTCCCGACGGGAGCCACGTGTTTAATTATCGGCGGACCATGGGTTAATGCACCTAAGCCATCCCGACTCAGATAGCAAGGTTGCCCTGCTGTGCACATGGCATTAATTAATTAAGGGGAGGGGACACCCCTAAAGGGCACTTTTCTGGAAACCATACCTATGCATGTGCTAAAAATCCAATGATGATTGGGGACCATAAATATGATTAAAAAAAAATTTTCCAGCCACTTGGGGGTGGTACTAGCCCCCACCATACACCGGTTACGCGCTAAAAATAGAAAAAGACGCTATTTTAGTCACATTTTTCCTAGGACAATGGGCAAACATATTGGGACCAAATCACATATTCCCGCATAGTTCCCCCACTTTTGAGAAAGTCTGCCTAATTGGGACCAATATATAAGCATGGATGCACCAGTTATTAATTTTCCCGCAAAAAGGGTCCTTTTTTAATGAAAAAAAAATAAATCAAATCATAAACACTTCAAATGTTGCCATACCATATATTCCCAAATACTAGAGAGGGGGGGACATGCAGCCCCAAAATTTCAGGTCATTCTGACCACCACAGCTCCAGTTATTAACGTTCTTAGGTTGTCACCAATGACGAAGCTAAGGGACGTTTTAGCCAGTATTTAACCACACTAACACCCCTTTATTCATCCAAGCCACGTGAAAACTGGCCAAACCACACACTACCATCCTCTGCACATATGGTACCTCCTATGTTCAAGGTTTGACGACATTCTGACAAGAACTGCCCAAGTTACAACCATTCCAAGACGGCCACCCATGTAGACGCTACAAGGAAATTAGAGTAACCATTTAGCCACACTAGCACCTCCTTCTTCATCAAAGACATCTGCAAACTGACCAAAGCACACATAATTAACTCTTGCACGCTGACGGCAACGCATGCTCAATGTGGGGGGTCATTGTGACAAGAACTACTCAAGTTGATGGGTTTCCTATATGACCACCTGACAAGGCGCTAAGAACCACTCAGTAAGTTAGTAACACCACAATGCCACTTCATATGCCATCCAACATGCACCAAATCCATGCTGAATATGTTATGAAGTACAAAGGGGTGGCCACGCACCTCATACGTCTTCATCGTCCCTCGAGCATGGCCAGCCTTGTAAATATGTGCATAGCCTTGACGATGGTAGCCCTAACATGCCTAAGCAGCATTTCCTATGTTTCTCCCAGGTTAGAGTGTAAGGTTGATGCCTACCAAGCTAATCAACACAACAACACCTCCTAAACTGTCCTCCCCAGCATGGATGACAAACTGGGACTATGGAGGGCAAGGAACCAAGTAGGAACATGGTATATATAGCTTGCATGCAGTCATGCATGCATGTCAACCATGGTTGGCTCAGCACATTGTAGTCTTATCACATCATCATAACAAAGGAAAGCTCAAACAACCAATGGTGCCTGCTATCTACATGCAGTCACACAAATGCAATATCTCCAACATCATCATCACTATAACACTTCCATCCCTGCACGATAAAATGCAAATAAACAATTGGCGGCCCTTCAGCGCATGAGTGCTGTGATGCCGCTGCGGCCTGCGAAGAGAGGGTGCGTCACTCTCACACAACAAGAAGCGTCCATACGCACAACATCCTTGCCACAACACGTTTTATGAAATGCCTTATACCTTCCCGACGAGCTATAGGCTGCGACTTAAGCGGCCCTGATCACGACATCAACGAAAACAATCTAAAGCTGCCAGTATTCGACAACACAACGGCAAGCGACGGCGAGCTAGCTGGCGGAAACTGCCCAAAAAGAACGCAAAAAACTTCGAACGATGAGCTCATAGAAGAAAGCACTGATAGCAGATAACATTCGCGACACATCTGTACCTTGCCCTCGTAAATCCCTCGCCCAGGCGCGCAACAACAGCCGTTCTTCCATGGACAGGTCAGACACGCACTGCGCAGGTCTGAACAATTACTTACCGATAATGGCCGAAAATCTGGCAAAAACCACCAGCTGGGTTTAGAATTCGATGCTACCGGTATTAATGCCTGCTTCACGGTCAGAACAACCCCCAAAACCGCGATTTTACTGCCGCTATCATGAATTCTATTTCATTCCGCGCGACCAAAAAATTCAGATTACCCCCCATGCCGATGGCATAAAAAAACAACAGCGATATTGTAAACCAGCTGATTTCCGCCACATACTAACATCATAAACTCATCGTCTTTTAGATTCGAGTAAAATTTTTGCATTTCGCTTGCCCTATTGTGGTAGTTTCGCCTGAACGCAGTCGCCATGGCCACTTCCGCAAGGGGTGCGCGCACCGTGCACGTGAAATTTGTGACCTTCGGTTCCGGCGCGAATTTTTTGGCGCCAAAAAATTCGGGGGTGTCCCGTCCCCTTAATTAATTAATGACTCCCACGGAGTTAGTCTCCATGCTTTGTTGTAGACTAAGTCTCAAAGGCATTGTGAATACAACGTATGAATAAGCCTTGTAAACCTACGTTGTTCTTCTTGTTTTTCTTCTTTTTCTTAGAAATAGCCGCATCCCCAGCCGGCTTCTTGTTGTTGTCCTGGGGCAGACGCCTATCCTGCCCATCATCACCATCGTTAAAGTCCAACTTCTTCGCAACGTTCTTGTTGTTGATAGCCATTGGTAGCAGATAAAATTCAAGTTAGAAAATGGAATGAACGACTTTGTATAATGCTTGAGAACACTGTGTGCTGAGAGCAATGAATTGCTTGGTTCATGAGAAAATAGGTTTACCCTTTATCAACGTTCCTCTCACTGGCTGCGCCGCCAGTGACCGTTGGGTGCAGACCGTTGGCCCGAGGCCGCACGATGACAGGTCGCAGTCTAGTCAAGTGCTGCATCGTGTGATCACAGATCAATGCACGCTGCAGTACGGTCCCTATCTAGGATACTCTAGTACCGTCCAATGACAGGACACTACGTATACTGGGTACTGACATCTGTCACGTACCCCAGTACCCAAAGTACCAATCTAGGGAAACGTATGCGACTCGACTAGTAATTCCTATCTGCATAGCCCACGTGGTATTTATATTCACATACCAACGTAGGTTTACAAGGCTTATTCATGCGTTGTATTCACAATGCCTTTGAGACTTAGTCTACAGCAAAGCATGGAGACTAACTCACGGTCCTGCCAGCCATTAATTGCCAATCGGCTATGGCTGGCAGGACCGAGGCTGGATCGAGCCATGCCGACAGATTAACAGGCCATGGCAGTTAAGGACAGGTTGTTACATACGTCACAGCAATTAAGTCACCACCCTTTTGGAAGCACCGACAGCATTCAAGCGTTCCCCAGCGGAGCCGCCGGCCATCCCACCTCCAGGTAAGCAGGAAGGCAGCTCCAGCGGATTTTTGTACGCAAACTACGCTGCTAGCTAATGCTCGATCGTGGGCACTGCTTTTTTCACGAACGCTCGGGCCCAAAGAACATGCAGTATAGCTGAACAGCCTGAACAGCTGTAGATGTAGAAATAGGTCGCCGACGTTCGAGTGTTATATTATCGGTGCCACCTAGCAGTAAAACATGAAGTTCTGCACAAAATCGTTCACTCTTGGCATGGCGAGCGCCGCCGCCGCCTGCGCGCGCTCGTTGGCCGCCCTCTCGGCCTCGCGCCGCTCCTCAGTGGTCCCTGTGACCACGCTCTCCGTGTCGTTGTAGCGGTCCTCGCGACTGAGGTAGTGGCGCGCGCGGAAGGCCGCCAGGTGCGCGTAGTATGCGGGAGGGGCCACCGAGACAGAGCGCGTGCAGCGCGAGTAGGTGTAGCACAGGTCGTTGGTCAGCTTCTGGATCTCGTCCGCGCCGAACTTGTTCTCGTCAAACAGCACGTAGTAGTGGGTCGGCTTGGACGTCCCCTGGTGGGGGAGCGGGGTGGGGTGGGGAAAGGAAGGCGGGAAGGCGGGAAGGCGGGAAGGCGGGCGGGCGGCGGGCGGGCGGGCGGGCGGGCGGGCGGGCGGGCGGCGGGCGGGCGGGCGGGCGGGCGGCGGGCGGGCGGCGGGCGGGCGGGCGGGCGGGCGGGCGGGCGGGCGGCGGGCGGGCGGGCGGGCGGCGGGCGGGCGGGCGGGCGGGCGGGCGGGCGGCGGGCGGCGGGCGGGCGGCGGGCGGGCGGGCGGGCGGGCGGGCGGGCGGGCGGGCGGGCGGGCGGCGGGCGGGCGGGCGGGCGGGCGGGCGGCGGGCGGGCGGGCGGGCGGGCGGGCGGGCGGGCGGGCGGGCGGGCGGGCGGGCGGCGGGCGGGCGGGCGGGCGGGCGGGCGGGCGGGCGGGCGGGCGGGCGGGCGGCGGGCGGGCGGGGCGGGCGGGCGGGCGGCGGCGGGCGGGCGGGCGGGCGGGCGGGCGGGCGGGCGGGCGGGCCGGCCGGCCGGCCGGCCGGCCGGCAGGCAGGGAAGAGGTGGGGTTGGATAGCTCAGGGAGGGCACGCAAGCAACACGGAAAACTCTAAAAATCCTCCTCCTAATTATCTAAAAAATTATGTGCGGCTGCTGTTTGATACTATTAACACTGCAAGGATTGCTTATTAGTAGTGGACAGACCACTACTCAAGTTTGTGGACGCGTGTGGACATGTGCACGTGCCACATGCTGCTTAAGTAGGGTGCGTGCGCATACCCGAATTGCCACGCATTCAGGGACAAGCCGAGGTGACTGTCAGTGCGAGCCTAGGTGCTCCCTTCCCCCATCAGCCACCTATGTTACTACTAGAACCGTGCACTTGACAAACCGGTAAGGGACAAAACATGTGTCCGTATAATAAGATTGCAAGCCTTGGCCGCTATGACGTCAGAGAGTGCATTCCCTCCCCCCCCCTACTCGCTCCTCCCGTCGCCCAAGTTTGACGGTGAGATATCAAGTGATTTGGGGACTACTTGTAGAAAAGATCGGCGCGTAGTTACCTGCAGCCTCACGTGGCTCATCATCCTGTTAAAGGCCAATAAGGGGCATCATGCAAACGTTACAAGTTTACCCACCTGTAGCCCCGCGTGGCTCATCATGTAGAAGTCGTGCTCCTGCGGGTTGCAGACTTGCGTGTCCACCACAAAGCCTGGTCGGGTGGGGAGGCACCACACCACATCAAGCAACATGCAGGCGGGAAGTCGCGCGTGCAAGCAGCAAGCCAATTCAGGGCGCCAATGCTAGCAATGGAGGCTAAAAACAAGAACAAACTTCACTAAAAGATAAGAGCATGGAGAAGATCAATTGTCATCTTCTAATGCATGGAAATACTAGCATTCGAAGTCCGCCTGCCGTGAGTTCCCACCACCTTACCAAAGCACAAGTTTTCTATGAGCACACGCAGTTATACCAAGCACACGACAATGTCCAGGTACCCTGGCCCACTATAAAACGTTAATTTTAATTAACTCGTGATCACGAGTCTCCTTTTGATATGGCTGGGACCATCTGACCTTGATGTGACCTATATGGCATCAAGCAAACCACCCCACATATTTCATGTCTATCATTCCAAGATAATATGCTGCTGCACAAAGGATGGCCGCACTCTAGCACGAAATAACCTGGCTGTCATCCATTACCAATACATACACAGACCTTGGCCACTCACGAACAGTGCTCCCTACGACAACAAACAAAGAGCATGCATGCAGGGATTGAAAGTTGCTCTGCCCGAAGGCAGGATACGTTCGAAGTCGAGCCAAACTGGAAATCAGGGTGACGGCGCGATCATTGCCCAAAACCTGAGCAGGGCCCCAGCGTGCCCACTGGAGTGAGCCCTGCCGACTCCTCCAACGGAGCTCACATTGTTTTATACAGCGCCCCCCCGGCCTAGACCAGGGCAGGCACGGCCCCACACTTCCTCCTGCCAGTGTGAACTCCACTGAGCGGGGGGGAACTCCTCATGCAGCCAGCAGCCACACCCACCGCGGCACTTTCCCCGCAAGAGCACGGTGCAGGCCCACGTATAGTGGTCCACCGACTTGAACTGGAGCCAGCGCCCGCGCTTCTCAGATGTTTGGAGTGAAACGCCCTGCAGGTAGTCGTACGTCGCCCCACCATGCCGCATGGAGTAGGGCGGAAACATCCCCCGCAGGCCCAGAACATCCGACGCCGCTCTTTTATCGAGCCAACTCCATCATAGCCCGCCTCACAGCGCCCATGCCCATGAACCCAGCCGTGACGCCTGACCTGCGTTGGCCAAGTCAGCACAGCCCAACTCCTGCCTACCTACCTGGCCTCACGTTGCCTGAGCGGTCGGCATCATTCGGGTTGAGCGGCAGGAAGCGCGTCTTGTGGCGCTTCTGCACCACGATGAAGGTGATGCGTGGGCAATAGTCGTCCCCCATGCTCTTGCAAGCCTGCTCCGCCCAGCCACGAGGCAGGCATGGAAAACCGCGGGGGGGGGGGGGGGGGGGGGGGGGGTATTCGATTGGGGACCGCTTGTGCACTAAGAAAGCAAAGGACGGATTTACTTTGTTTTATTTGATCTGCTTTATTCCACACGATCGAGTGCAGATGGTGGGGCAAAATGACAGGGGGAGCAAGACATCACGCTGCACTGTCAGGGGGAAGGCAGGGACCTTCAACTTCAAGACAGTTGCCGGCCATGCAATCATGAGCAAACGGTGTGTGGCCACTGTCAGGTTGACAAGAAGCACCTGCCCAGACTTTTGTGGTAATGCAAACAGGCAGGATAACAGACTGCATGCCCCACTGTGCCCGCTCACATTAACAGACGCTGATGCCCCCGCCTCACTAACGCAATAGTGGGTGCAGGTGGCGGCACCTATGTGCACCTTGTGGGTGGCAGTGCCCAACTCCTCATGATATCGTGCCTCGATGTCTGAGACAACCTCGCCGATCCCGACACCGTCACGAACATCTCGCTGGCATGCAGCACCCACTTCACTTGTGGGCGGCAGCATCCACCCAGTCACCAGCACACTAATGATGACGGCCGCTCAAGACTTAAAGATGACGGATATTAATGAACCGCGGGGCACGTGGCAGAACATGATCACCTTCTGGATCGCCGACACCTCCTCATAAAGCACCGTATTGAACTGGCCCTCCGACACGCCATCGCGGTAGAACAGAATGCGGCTCGGCTTGAGGCCGCCAGTGCGCTGGTAAAACGACAGCAGGTGCTCGCTGACGGGTGGGGAGCCGGGAAGCGTGCACGTGGGGGCAAGGATAAGCTGGGAAAAGAAGGCAGGGTATCAGTGCCAGAGAGCATGAGGCAACAGGATCAAGCACCAACCTGTTTTAAATCATGACAGGTTTTCTTGCAAAGCTGTAGGGTAAAGTATGTGCGACAGGGTGTGGAGCCAATGCGTGCCAAAAAACAGCGGAAAGCCGAAAGCGCAAGAAAGTAATGGCCGTTGCACGAAAATTAACCAGATGCTGAAGTAGAGAAATTGAGAGGCGACAAACTGTAGTGGACAGGGCCCAGCCCACCAAGCAACAGCAAGCGATCTCCCGCGCCCACAGCCCCCCGCATGTCAGCCGTGCCTATGCACCATACAAAGTCGGCTATTTAACATTTTTGTAACTCTACCGTGTATATAGATGTAGTTCTAGATATACTTCTAATAGATACTTCTATAATAGTATACTAGTATAATTATACTAGTTAGTATATGATATATTTTACTAGTATATGATTCTGTGTTTATGCTTTTCGGCGTTTAGGGAGGCGGGGTTTCTTGCCTTGCAATGCTTTCGACCAGTGTGCTGTGCTCGTACGTGGACATCGAGCTCAGTAATTCGTAGTGGTGCGCATCGAATTTCCCTTTTATGGGTTCGATTTCGATGGCGGCGCACTTGAGAACAGGAAACATTATTGGGGCACTGGGCAGCGATGGCGATTTGAACTCAGCTATTCTGTACTCTCTGATTGCGCTGGTAAATAGGTTGTGGTTGCCGGTTCTTCCGCTCTCGCATATAATGGAGAACGTGCTGGTAATGCGCGGCTGGATGATATTGTAGGTGCTCGTGATGTCGCGTAGGTATGGTGTTTGGAGGGGGTTGGGGGGTTGGGGGGGAGCATGGGGACGTGGATAATTCAGCGCAGGTTGTTCCCTCCGTCGTAAGACATCTGTTGATCGTATGTATCTAATGTGGCTGACAGGCTGCTACGTAGGTGCCGACTCCGAGAGTCCGAAGTCAGTCAGTCAGTCAGTTTATTCCCAAGCTGGTTATCCGACAGAGTTAGAGTGCGAGCTGACTCCGAGAGTCCGAGTGTTTTTCGTGCTGCTTTACCAGTCGGTTTCCGCAAGGGGTTCACAATTGGACACGTCGCAATGAATCCGCAGCCTTTTCTGAAAAGCACGCACGTCTTCTTTCAGAAACAGCTGAGGGTCACTGCACGAAGTTTGGGTAATCTAGTGCACCAAATTGGCCAACGTGAGGTATGCCCGCGAACGTCAGAAGTTTCGGCAAGAGTGCACTCAGCACTGAATTTGTTGCCCAGCGTGAGGTATATCCGCGTATGTCAGAAGTTTGGGCAAGGAGTGCAATTTCAAATTAATTGTTGGAATTGTTGCCCAACGTGAGGTATGCCCGCGTATGTCAGAAGTTTGGACAAGAGCAGGGCAAGAGTGCAATTTGTTGCCCAGAGTGAGCCGTGAGGTATGCCCGCGTATGTCACAAGTTTGGGTAATAGCGCAATTTGACGTTAATTGTTGCCCAACGTGAGGTATGCCCGCGTATGTCAGAAGTTTGGGCAAGAGCAGGGCAAGAGTACAATTGGTTGCCCAGCGTACATGTACGTGAGCCGTGAGGTACGCCCGAAACTCCTACTTATGGACAACACCCGGTTGTTAGTTCCAACACCTGTTTCTTAGTTGTGAACACCTGAAGGGTAATCAGAAATTGCAGACAAACTCGGGTTGCTTAATTGCTTGCTTGATTCACCACCCAAAACTCGCAAAGCGTCCGTAAGTGCACTCGAGCGTTACAAAAAAAAAATAATAAATCGCATGGCACACATGTAACGCTTTAAGGAATCTGTCGGCACAGATAGCACGACTTAAGGAAAAGGACACTTGTCAGCACGTCGAGGTACGACACACACGCCATTTCGTAACCGTTTCAACACGAATTTTCGTAACCGCCAAACGCGTGACACTTTTCATATCGTGTCACTCTTTTCACTCTTTTTTTTCCGACAACTTTGGGACCAGCGGGGGTTGACCAAGGCCGCGCCGACGCGAAAGATTCCAGAGGACAGCATCGGACACTAGTCCAACCAAGCAGCACGGACCGCTACGGCTGTCGCAGGAGATCCCAAAGGTTCGCGAGGACCGGGCTGCAGACCTAATAATTGCATTTGAGTATGGAATTATAATACTAGTATATGATATATAGACGTAATTCTCTATACTTATAATAGTATATAATTGTACTAGTACATGGTTCGAGGTTTGGTCGCTGCAAGGCCATGGCCACAAACCGTATCATGCCGCCGACCCTCCCCTGGTCGTCCCTGGTGAACATGTCCTTGATGACCTCGGTGCGGCCTGCTTGCGCGCGCACGGCGGCGCGGTACTTGGTGCAGGCCGGCCAGTCCATGGAGGCGACCACCTGTTGGCTCGTTCATTACGCACAGACAGCGCAGGTACGTGGGCGTATCATGATCATGCATGCGCACTGACGTGGGTCAGACCATGGTTGGTACTTCCTGTTGGACGTCATACACACAGGGAGGATAGATGGCGCGCCACCATGTGGGAGCCTGGACATGAGTATCCATCACACAAGGAGCACGTGAGAAACGGCCCCTAGAGAGTGAAAAGGGTGGATTTCACTGAAGGAGAAGAACCCCCCCAGGCCACTACCACGAGGGATCACATGGCCACATGTAGCGCATGTAAGGCTGCACATTTGTCAGGATGTGGCATGCAAGGGGCTGCCCCCTGCCCCCCCAACGTTGAACAACAACCTCCAACGCTAATTCATATCACCATGTAAATATCGATGAAAGCATTACTTTTGAATCCTGTTTGCAGGGTATATCCAAGCGCCCATGCACGCAAACCCACATCTCTAACCATGCACCACATCCCTCCTGTCACTTTATCCCTACCCATCCCATGCACTTCATCGTGCATTATCGCAAGGCAACAATATCCGTTTCGCTCTCTTGCGGCGAGCCAAGTCTCAACGTCCCGCGCCTCATTCCACGTGGCATCCCCATCCACGTCAGCCTTATTCTACAGTAGAATGATAAAATAGTAATACAATAAACACATCATGTTGCAAGGCTATCGATGGCCATGGCACATTCAATCGCGTGCACGTACACCACCCAGAAACTGTGCACACGAGTGCATCTTATGGCACTTACTTTGTTTGTCATGCGCTATACAATGCAATGAGCAGGGCCTCATTACAGGCCCGTGGCGCGTGGCAGCATATACCCGGTATCCCTTATACTACCAGTAAGCACTATACCAGGTCAGCACACCCCTAGCCAAGACACCCTAGTAATGGCCTATGACCCTCACAGTGATGATTAGCGAGGGAACGCAGCGGTCCATCTCTCATCGTGGTTCCAGCACAACACAAATCAGTCTGTCCAGCACAACACAAATCAGTCTGTCCAGCACAACACAAATCAGTCTACCACGTACACGGTCACCGTTCCTGACTATAATGCTACTCACCGCAGCGAGAGATGGCACGCCGTGCTCGAGCCCTGTCGGGTGGGTCACGTCCGCCCCCATGACGATGGTGGGCAGCTGGGCCAGATAGCAGGCGGTGGGAGGCAGGCGCGGGGGCACAGGCTGGGTGGATGAGAGGGAGCAGTTCTTGCCGCCCAACTTGACGTTGATCTGTGGTTGGGGGGGGTAGGTGGGGGGGTAGGGTAGTCGTGGGGTCAGGGGATCGGGATGGGGGCAGATGAGGCGGCGGCAAGAGCCCTGAAGGGGTTGGGAGTGGGAGATTTTTTTTTCCTCAAAGAGGGTAGCAGTATGCATATGGTGAAGAATTGAGACTTGGACCGCATGATGGGTGGGTCCAAGTCGGGAGAAGGGCAACAAGGACGGCATCAATAGATGGCCAAATGGGCTTCTGGGGGGGACGGCGGGCTGTTGGAAAGAGCCAGCCATGGGACAAGGCATTGCCCAATCCTTTTTCATACACTGGTACGCATGCTGGATGTGTGTGAATGAAATTAACTTATTTATTACCACGTAGACTGCGTCACTTGGGTACCAATAAACGTGTGTATGAAATGAACCCGAGAAAAGGCAACAAATTACGGGGGAGAGAACCCCACCATAGCTACGGGTGCGTTGCCACAAACAGCAAATGAGGTTAGTTGGTTGCCTGGCCTGGTGTGTGTGCCTCAAGTGATGCAATTTTTTGTAGATATATGATTGATACCTTCTAATATGAATGATAGTGCAAATGCCGATAGTGAAGTACTCCCCACCTTAATGAGCGCAACATTAGAACAAAAGAATGTCGAGGTAGTAACATATTTGCCTACTTCAATCAATACCACACGGTTGCCCACCTTGAGCGCAACATTGGCAAAATAAATACAAGGTGCAAGGACAAACAATAATTACACACTACCTGCTCTAGTCGTTATCATACCTTGAGCGCCACGTTGGCAAAGTACTGCTTGAGTGGGTTGCCTTCCTTGTCCGCATGCTTGGCGATCATGCACTGTGAGACCACGCCGAGCTCGCAGTCGCCGATCTTCTTGATGATCCCATACTCGGTGCAGTTCTCCGGCAGCAGCACGACCAGCAGTTGCAGCCGCTGGCCCTTCTTCCCGCCCGCCTCCATCGCACGCCGCGCGCTGTTGATGGCCTCGCGCACACCCACCTCCGTTCGGTACACGTCCTCGTGGACGATATCGATCACGGGTGCGCCCATGCGTATGCCGCACGCCGTCACGTTCTGTGCCAGGGACTGGAAGAAAAAGGAGACGAGGTCCCTTGGGAGACGGCTTGCGAGAGAGAGGCCCACCCAGTTGGTCAGCGTGGCGGGCTCCAGCACACGGCGGTCGGCCATGTTCCACGAACCGGCGTCGGGCTTGAGCCTGCCGTTGCCGTAGTAGAGTTCAGGTGTGTCCAGTATGCGGCCTGTGGCCACCACCATCTCGTTTCCCACCTGTGGGTGGGGTCATTTATGAAGGAAGGTTGTGGTGGGGGCAGGGTGGACGCGGGAAGGACAGTTCTATCACAAGCGGCATGGCCCGGAGGTATTTGGCTGTTGCGGGCGTAATAAGGGCCAGGGACTTTTCCAGGGACTAAATTGATAAACCTTGACAAGTAACTGATATCGACTCAGGATACGGTGTCGGCATCGAGGTTCAAAACGGAGGCCAATCATTAGTCAACAGGATCCAACCAGCCATCGCCGTGCTCACGCAGCACCATCTTGCTCAGGTCGCCTGCCTGGGCTGCGATGGCGTGCACCACGTACGCTCTTGTGAGCCCTTTTGATTAAGGAGGAACAGTGCGCCCTTTTGACTAAGGAGGCAAATAGATATAAGTTGAGGGGGCATAATGGCATACTGATGAGGATGGTAAGAGGCAGCAAGGCGGATAGATGACAAAAGGCGCGATGAAGCCATGATGGTGGGTGGCGATATGGGCTTATGAATTAACAGACGATGATTGACACACGTTGGATACAGAAAGTTTCCTTTACACGTATAGTGCAGTACTAGCTACTGTAGCTAGTAGTGCAGTACTAGCTAGCTACTAGTGCAGTACTACTCTACACGCACAGTGCAGTACTAGCTAGTAGTGCAGTACTAGCTAGCTACTAGTGCAGTACTACTCTACACCAATAGTGCAGTACTAGCTAGTAGTGCAGTACTACTCTACACGCACAGTGCAGTACTAGCTAGTAGTGCAGTACTAGCTAGTAGTGCAGTACTACTCTACACCAATAGTGCAGTACTAGCTAGTGCAGTACTACTCTACACCAGTAGTGCAGTACTAGCTAGTGCAGTACTACTCTACACCAATAGTGCAGTACTAATCTACACCAATAGTGCAGTACTAATCTACACCAATAGTGCAGTACTAATCTACACCAATAGTGCAGTACTAGCTAGCGCAGTCCCTTAGGTTAAACAAGGTCGGAAGCATAGTCCTCCGTACATAATAAACAAATCCATGATAAAAGCTAATCCTTAATTAAAAAAGTTCATCACATGGTTCGACGCACTCTACTCTATTGACCAGTACCTTAGCACCCAAGCTATTGGCTTCATCTTGTGTGCACACAGTCACAGAGAAAAAAAAAAACACGGCGTGAAATGAGAAGGTCAAATCCCTGTCGTACCTTTCAGCATTGCCTCGCACATACACTTCCTCTGTTGCGCACCAGCCGTCCTATGTGCTACCAGCACAAGGCCAGCTATCAGCGAGCTAGTGGCCGTGACGCCATCACCCTGCAAGCCAACGGCCTCCCGAAAAGTTTAATCTATGGCTAAGTTTAAAAGAAGAAGTAAAAAAGAACAAACGAGACCAGCTACCCGGGGTCACTTCGGCGTGCACTCACCTGGCACTGGAACGTGTGCAGGGATCCGGGATCGTTGAAGTTGACCCTCACATATCTATAAATAGCCCATCCTCACCGCATGCTCACCTGGCACTGGAAAGCACGCAAGTACTTGTCGTTGTTCAGGTCCAGCGCGCCCAAGGTCGTCTCGATCTGGTTAAACCTGTCGCCTGGGCGTACGCACGCGGCCTTGAGGATCTCCTGCACCTGCCTGCTGGTCAGCTTAGCGGCGCTCCGCTGGCCCGCCTTTACGGCCAGGAACTCCATGGGCACGCGCGTCTTCTTCTCGGGCTTGCCCACCAACACGCACGGCAGCGATGGGTACTGCAGCTGCTTCCTGTACGTCTGCTGGAAGTAGGCAGCCACGGAGACGGTGCGCTTGCGGTCGCCCTCCTGCAGCTCAAACCTGGCGGGGGTCGGATCGGGGGGCAGGGGGGCGATTACTACAGATTAAAAAGTGAGCTGAGTCGGCCCATGGGTCCATCCCCGCCAAAACACTTGTCCATATTACTGGTCAGACTATATTATAAGACACGGCCAGCCATAAAGAGCATTTGGTCCACTGTACTGATCAAGGGACCATCAAGGCACAAACATCACCGTGCCCCCCCCCCCCCCCCCCCCCCGGCCCCCCCTGACCCCATTGTTTATAAGAACATCCCAGCCTGTGAAAAAACGCTTCATCCCGTGCAGGGGGAACCTGATCAGTGTGGTTACGTAGTGTTCAGAGAGCAGATACGGGGGGGATGCCAACCCAAGAGACATCAAGGAGGCCTGCCTATCAGCACATATATCAGCACATATGAGAACGCAGAAATGCTGCCCCGCTGGCCTCAGAGCGAGAAGATAACGAACGAGGCCAGATCGCCGCGCAAACGCCCACGTATCGCGCGCAAGCATCAGCACACACAAGGAGCGAGAGAGAACATCACTGGGTGCATGCTCACATTTCGCGTGCAGGTGGGTCCCTGGAGAGGCCGTTGACCTTGTAAGTGCGCCGGTGGCCCTGCGCGTTGGGGAACGTGCTCTCCACCACCAGCCCACGCAGCAGACGCCTGGCCTGCGCTTACAAAAGGGAAAACAAATCAAAGGGAGGAACTACTGGTAAGAAAACCATGCCAACACAGCAAATGCCTCCCCTGCAACGGAATGCCCAGCTGAAAGTATAGGTAGAAGCAGGTTGCCATGATACCTAGGGGAAAATCCGTGTGCCACGCAGGTCCCTCTATACCCCGATCCGATACATCCGGTCAAACATCACTTATTTATTTTATTTCTTTCTATACGAGTTTTGACACGTTGTACCATTCCAAAAGCGATGTCCATGCGTCGAGGCTAGTGACAGGGGGAGGGGCGGAAAAAGGAATCAGGGGGGGGCAAAAAACGCCCCGCCATACTGCTTTCCTCCGGTAAATTGACCTGGCTCACCGCGGGCGCAGTCGAAGGCATGCATGCCCTGCTGGACTGGCTCATCATGAGGCTGCTGTACGCGGTCACTATAACGAGACTCACCGTGACGCGGTCACTATAACGAGACTCACCGTGACGCGGTCAAAGTCGCTCATCCCACGCTCCCGGCACACGCGCTCCAGGTCCTGCCCCGACCGCATCTTGAGCACCTGGGCCAGGTAGTCGGGCAGGGGGAGGGGGCGCACCATCGCCGTGGTCGACATGTCTGCCGATGGTGATGGCAGCGTTGGCGGTGTGGGTGTTGTTGGTGGTATTTGATTGCCATGCACGGCGGTGTTGGTGGTCAGTTGGCGAGACAGGGATAGGCGACAGGGTTGGCGCTTTGGTGGTGTTGGGTTGGTGGTGTTGGGTTGGCACATTGGGGTTGTTGGTGGGTTGTTGCGGTGCCGGTGACAACACGGTGGCCAGGGGACAGTGCGGCAATGGCCGTGGGTGCATTCTAGGTCTGGCACCACGGCTGCGCAACGGTGGCATCATTACAGTTGAGGATGCGGTCGGGCGATGACGCCACGGCGACATGATAACATGGCGACGCGCTGACAGGGAGGGCAGGGCCATGGCCCGCGGCAGTGAGGCAACTGGCAAGCGAAACCACCTGGGCAAGTGTCTGGGAGAGCAGATAGCCTTCCTCAAAATATGAGAGAATGCTCCTGACTCGCCGGGAGTGTCTCTTTCAGCACCCCAACAATGCAGGCAGTAACAAGCCAGGGAGTAAAAATATCAACACAGAGAGAGAATAACCATAATTTCAAAAGCAACTTAACCTTCTTCTCCTGCATAGACCCCCAAGAGTCGCCATAAAAAACACGCACACACAGGGCACAGGCAGGCCGAAAAGGGAGGCAGGGACCGAACAGACATGACAGGACTGCATCATCCCACAGTAGCACGTGGGTGGGACATGGCCGGCGTATGTACTGGGTGCCAATGAACAGCCTCGAGCAGCAAGTGCAGGGTAATTGGAGGATCAGCACCGACCCACTCACCCAAATTGAGCACCGGACCGCTCTGGGTGATGCGCACGGACTGGTAGTATCCCTTCCAGGCCTCCAGGCCGCCTGTCAGATCACGCGGTTGGCCAAAGCTCGTGTGGAAGAAGGTGGTGCGCAGGCCCACGTACCTGGTGCAAGCAGGGGGGAAATGTTGGAGGGGAGTGTAGGGAAATACGTTTTAAAATACAGCACAAAAACGCGGAGGCCAGCTGCCTCGTATCTACACTGCGGACTTGATCCATACCTGCTGCACTAGTGTCCACCGATACAGCCAGCGCCGGCGTAGAAGCGTGAAGAAGTGGACTCTACGACGCAGGATGCTCCAACCTGTCATCTTCTGTGGGTGGCACAAACACATTATATGAGTACTGCATGATATGTAGCATATGCTATCATTTCCTATGGGTGGCAGGAACAATTAGTCGTACATCATATAGCTGCTGCCAAGGTCGTTGGCATGCACCGGCCGCGCAAGGACCCCATCAGAAAAACGGTATTGATTCCAGTCTCATGCCAGTCATAAAACAGCTGGCCGGTTGCCTACTTGCTGCATGTGTGCCGGCTGCGCAAGCACCTCCGTCCTCCACGCAGACGGTGCTCTTGTCCACAACCACCTCTTACTATAGCCATGCTATACCATGTGCCGATATGAAATACAGTGACCCACTTGGCGTGCGCCGGCTGCGCGAGCACCACGTTGAGCGCCTGCAGCACCTCGTACGGCATCTGGCGCTCGCTGCCATTGCGGTAGCGCTCAAGCATTATCATGTTGACAGTGGCCGACAGGTTGAGCGTGACCTTGAAGGATCTCTCGCTGGCCATCCAAGCAGGCGCGCAGGCACGTATTGGCCCATGAAACGGCTCATGGGAGCATGGGAGAGGGGCGGGTCAAGCAGAAATACCGGGAGAGCACCATTAAGGGCAGCATTCAAGGGGAGAATCGAGCAGAGGGAGAGCAGAATTAAGGGCAGCATTCAAGGGGAGAATCGAGCAGAGAGAGAGCAGTATCAAGCGCAGCATTCAAGGGGAGAATCGAGCAGAGGGAGAGCAGTATTAAGGGCAGCACTCAAGGGGAGAATCGAGCAGAGGGAGAGCAGAATTAAGGGCAGCATTCAAGGGGAGAATCGAGCCGAGGGAGAGCAGAATAAAGGGCAGGATTCAAGGGTAGAATCGAGCAGAGGGAGAGCAGTATTAAGGGCAGCATTCAAGGGGGGAATCGAGCAGAGGGAGAGCAGTATTAAGGGCAGCACTCAAGGGGAGAATCGAGAAGAGGTCGCAAGCAAGCCCAGAAGTTCCGCGCACAAACCCTGGGTGCAAGGTTCTGCATCAGAGCGATTCTGGGAAAAGAATTAAGAAACGCAGCAAGCAGGGGCAGCCGGGAGAGGAGCAGGTTTGTGATGGTTGTGCGCTCTCACTTGTCTCAGTTGTCCGATTATAACTTTTCTATAGCTGACAAACAGCACACGCACTTGTGTAATTATATACTATAAGCACAGGGCCAGCGTAATAGGAGCCCCCGAGCGCTTGGCTCAGGGGATGGCCTGTGCATGCACCGCCTACTAAACAGACGATGGCTCGCAGCGGATATACACAGCTCTCCTTGCCAGAGCTGTCTTGTTACTGGTTCAATGGGCACAGTAAGAACGACAGTGGCCTGAACAAATGTGGCTAAAGATGGCTACGCGTGATCAGCCATTGATGCAGGGCTGTTTAACAAGCAAGACCACATATTGCATGGTGTTCCAGTGCAAGCATCCTATTATTATGCTGCTATCCTCACCGGTTCCTCTCCTCCCCTTCCCTGGCCCACGTCGTGTGCAGCACGATGCCAGCCGCCCCCCCTGTGTAGTTCGGGTTGGCCTCCATCCCGGTCGCCGGCATCGGCAGCGACTGTTGTGAGTAGAGTGTGGCGTTGCCGTCGTACGCCAGCACACAGCCCCTTAGCTCGTTGCGGAAACGGTCAGCGAGTCGCCTGATCAGGTCACGACGGAAGTTGCGGCTTTTCAACTCTGGCTCGAACTTGACCTGGGGGCAAGTAGGTTTGAGCAGGCAGGGCGTAGGTAAGCAGGGAGAACTGACGAGGGGGAGAGCGAGCAGCAGAGAGCTTGCGGCTCTTCAGCTCGGGTTTGATCTTGACCTGGGGACAAAAGAAAGGGGCAGTTAGATAGGATGCAAGTGAGCAGGGGGCAGGGCTATTGTATTATTACACTGTAGCTCGTGCTCAGTCTTGACCTGGGGATAAGTGTCGGGGAGGGGGAGCAGGGGGGCAAATAAACTGTTGAGTACAGTGATGTGAGGCGCGGGATCCAACTGACTGACTGACCATACTCTACAGTGGTGACGGTGCCAGCAGCACCGGTCCAACCTTGACCTGGGGATCAAAGAGGGGGGCAAAAATAAGCAGGGAGCAGGGATCAGGTGAGCAGGGGGCAAGTAAGATGGAGGCAAGTCCTCTGACAATGTGAGCACGTGAATGCCAGAGCTGGCGAGAGATGCGGCCAGCAACAGCGAGCACAAAGTGGCACGGAGAAGAAAGGAGTTGTTTCTACTGACAGACGCGAAGTAAGGATGCTTACATCATATTGATAGATGTAACCCTCCGGCAGCTTTTTGACGGGGAAATGGTTGGTCTTAACGCGGTACTCCCTTCCCAGTTTGCCAAACCCGGGGCGGAGGGTCACTTGCAAGTCCTCCTTTTTGGACAGCGGGACCGAGGTAAACGACTGCATGCGACAAGGGCGGCATCACAATAGTTAAAGTTAGTTGACGCTAGAGTCGGCATTTGGCAGCCAATTGTGCGATCTCGTACGAATTCGGCGTATTCCGATAACGAATATGCGAAAGCGGCAGAGCGAATGGAATTGCTTGACAAAACATACCGGCGCGTTCTTCATGGCGTTTGATGCTGCAGCAATTTCTTGCGGGGATGGTCCTGGGGGGTCTTTGTAATCGGGAGCGGGAGGGTATCCCGGCGCCGTCCTTGGCCCTGCACCATAATGACCGGCCCCTCGCCCTCCCCCGCGCCCACCGCCACCGTAGTCACCTCTGCCTCCCCCTCCCCCTCGCCCACCACCACCGTAGTCTCCTCGTCCCCCGCCGCGGCCACCACCGCCGTAATCTCCTCTTCCTCCTCCCCGCCCGCCATGATCACCCCGCCCTCCCCCACGCGACACGTAATCCCCCCGGCCTCCTCGGCCGACACCCCGTTGCGCCATGCCCCTATATTACGTAATTATGGTTGCTTCCCATCAAAGATATTCTTTCTTCCCGTGCTTTCGGTGGACTTAGCTCTTACACACACGAGCCTGTCATTATCTTGCATCGTTCCACGCATCGTCGAACGTCTTGTCGCGCACCGAATCGGGCACTTCATTTTGCGATATTTGCCGCCTGCCAAGGCAAAACTAGGAAAATTCGTAAAGGATGCTTGGAGCGTCTGCCAAGTGGCAGTTTTTGCAGTTGCCCTTCGCAGTGTAGTACGGAAAATATCTTGTTACTGGTAACAACTAATTTTGAAATCTAGGGCCGACCGCCGCGTCGATCAACTCAACTAAACTCGCGTCGATCCGGGCACTACGCATGCGCGTGATAACGTCCTATCACGTCGTGTTCTCGCCGGCCAAGGGTCTTCAGAACTGCCGAGTGCCGACCTAATTATTTCAAGGAGACAACCAGCGCAGGCCAATAATTATGTGTTGAAGCAGGGGGGGTGGAAAAAAACAAGAAAATTTACATCATGCTGGATTCCAGTACCCTGGTTGACGTGCGACTTACAGACAATGGAGCCGTTGAGCAGCACTCATGCGGTTTGCGAGACCATTATCAGTAGCAAAGGTGCGGTCACAACTCCTTGAAAATTGACCAACCATATCCAAGCCTGCAAGTAGCAATGCTAGACCGACAATGACGGTTGATGAGCCATAGCTGAGCGCGCCGGAAATGCCATGCAATCGAGTCAGTGCGCTCAGCTATGGCTCATCAACCGTCATTGTGGCCATCTGCTTAGTGCGCATTAGCCTATGTCTTGACTGCACCTTACCTTCATTGCATCAGCCTCACGTCAGCCTATTTTCTTGTTGTATTGCACCCACAGTTGCGCCCGCACCATGATGCTAAAAAGCGCTCTGTGGCCTGCCCCCGGCTTGGGGCCGGCAGTGAGAGAAGCTATGGCGCCCTTCCTCCTAATTGTGTATAGGGTACGTCGGAGGTTCCTTTACTTTGCATTGGTACCCACGTGACGCAGTCACGTGCTTATAAATTAATTAATGGTTGGGGCATGATGCAGACGATATTTGTCTGTTATGGTGTAATTATTTTTCTTATGAGATTAGCTCAGTACTCCGCGCCATGCCTATGCACATGACAGTTGACACGCAAGTACTTGCTTACTTACTTAGTGCTGACACAGATCGATGTTTTGTGTTAAATATTATATCAATGAGATTAGCCATTTTCCGTGTAGGCTACGCTGCTCATGTTCGCACTGAGGACCTTTACCTCGGCATGCCATATATCACCAGCACCATTAAGCAGCGGCGCCTGCAGTTAGTAGGGCACTTAGCTCGCACCAACCAGGTAGACACCTCACGTGGCCCCCCCGGCCGCAGGGCTGCGCCCAGCTCAGCCTGGCCGGCACCTCCTTACGTGCATGGACCGGGCCCCGCAATGCTCGCCGCCGCAATTAAGGCCCGCAACTTCAAAGAACAGCTAGTAGAGGACATGGGGGGCCTAGGCCTCTCCGTGATTTGGAACAAGATGATGGACAAGGCCAAGTGGGCCCAGGTCATAGAGGACAACGATCCCCCTCCCGTGGGGAAGCGCCCGCGTTTGCAAACACGCGGGAAGCACACCAGACAGGTCCCCTAGGGTAGAGGGCTTAGACTAGAGTTGGCTTGATGTTGTAGATAGATTAGACCGGTAGGATTGTATGCATCCATCCATCCATCCATCCATCCATCCATCCATCCATCCATCCATCCATCCATCCATCCATCCATCCATCCATCCATCCATCCATCCATCCATCCATCCATCCATCCATCCATCCATCCATCCATCCATCCATCCATCCATCCATCCATCCATCCATCCATCCATCCATCCATCCATCCATCCATCCATCGGGGTTAATGCTACGTGAATCCCCAACGGCAGTAGTGCGGACTGCGGAAGGCACCACCCCACCATTCCCCCTTCACCACGGGGTGTGGCAAGGTTGTGTCCTGTCCCCATACCTGTTCATTATTGTCGTGGATCACGTCATGCGCCGGGCACGTGCGCGCTTTACTGCCCGGTTCGAGCCAGGCTTGGACATCCTTAACGAGAAAGAGCACGACGGGGTCAGACCTGGTTACCGCCTTGCCGACCTGATTTATGCGGATGACACCGTGGACCCTCATCGCGAGCCCCGAGCACATTCAGCCCTGGCTCGACTGTCTGGGCCTGGAGGTGCAGGCGGTGCCCGGGTTGGAGATTAGTGTCAAAACTGAGGCGATGGTGATAGGGGCCTCCAGTACACCACCGCTGCCGCGCCTGCTCGACGGGACGGAGGTCCCGTTCCGCGATCGCTTCAAACTGTTGGGGAGTTGGCTTCCTGACACTGCAGACGATGTGGACACCCGCATCGGCCTGGCCTGGGCCAGGCTCCGTTCGCTAGCAACACCTACTGGCGCTCGAAGGGCCTGGGCGAGCACCGCAAGCGCATGCTCTTCAAGGTCCTCGTCCTCACGGTGCTCACGTATGGCGCCGAGGCGTGGACAATCACACCCAAACTGGGAGCTAGGCTCAACGGCACGGTTTACAGGATGCTCCGACAGGTCCTTAACGTAGGGTTTTCCGAGCGCCCGTCATCAGAGTCTTTGTATCATGGCATGCCTCGTATTTCGGACGAGATTAGGCAGCGTAAGATAGCATATTTGTAGGACACCTTGCTCGCACCAGCCAGGTCGACACCGCCCTTGGTCTGGCCGGCCCCCAGCGGCTTGGCCAGCCAGGGCGACACATTCTGACCTGGCCTGGCCCCAAGGGCATTCCCAAAAGGGTAGGGAAACCTGTCACGAACTACATCCAGATGTTGCTGGACGACCTAGTGGTCCCAGCCCAGTTTGAGAACCGCATCCACTCTCTCTCCCGTCTCTGGACTGCCATGCAGGACAAGACGCGGTGGCAGAAGATTGATCAAGGCTCACACGCCCGACCCTGTGGGCAAGCCACCTCCCCCAAAGAGGAGGAGGCGTTTTGATGAGTAGTGTAGTTAGGATTTTCTAGACTAGATAGCTTAGAGTTAGGTTAGTTCGATTACGCGGCTTCCTCCACCCCACCCATCCATCATGGAATATGTGCTACATGATCTCCCAACGGAGGCATGTTATAATTTAATTTAATTTAATTTAATCCCCAACGGGAGCACAAGTCTAATTAATTAATTAATCAATGAGATTAGCAGTACTTTCTCTGTGACGTCCCCCCCCACATGGCACGCAGACCTTTATACTTGCAGCCGCCTAGTTTGCTTCCTAGTTTGCATTGAAAAGCAGCCTCACTCAGACAACATACCATGCAACAATGCATCTCATGCTGAAATAAACGTTAAAGTTATGACGAGTTTGGATGTCAGCCGACAGCAAAATCGAAGACCTCTGTGCCCGCAGTATGCTCTATTTTGCAGAGATCTTGACAGCCCGCCCCGGCACTAGCGGCTCCGCCTTCCTTTTGGCATCCTTCTTGGGCTCCTCCGCCGGGGCCGCTGCCTGCATGCGCTTCACCGAGTCAAACAGCGATGCCGTGCCCGTGCCGCCCTCGGCCGGCTTGGCTGCCTTGGAGAAGGGGTTAGACGGCCGCACCAGCGCGGGCGTGGTGGGGGAGACGCATGCCTGTTTGGCACCTGCTGCCAGCTCCTTCATCTTTTGCCCCGCAATCGACACCGGTGCCTTTGCGGCCTCGGGCGCGGGCTTCTGGGCCTTCTTCATGCTGCCATTGGCCGGCTTCTTGGCTTCCTTGGCTTTCGGCGAGGCCAACTCTTTGTCATTATGGGTGGCAGGGCCATTGTCGTCCTCGTCATCCTCATCCGCCACCGGCCTCCCTTTCTCCGCAGGCTTTTGTCTCAGAGGGCTGTCGGCCAGGTTGTGCACGGGCGCGCGGGCATGCGCGGGCGTATGGAAGGCATTGCTGGCAGCCGCGGCAGAGGGCAGGGTGGGCCCAGGGGCCCGCGCGTGCGCGGCAGCCGCCTGTCGCTCCTCCTCTTCTTCCCGCCATTTTTCCTGGCAGATGCACCGCAGACACCGGAGCGAAAAACAGATGGGCATAGATAGCAGACCAGGCCATGATCACCATATATGATTTGCACATTCCCCTTAAGTGATTGGTAGGTAAGGGGGGGGAAACACTGCAGGGAACCACTCACAGACTCTGGGGATGGAGTCCTATTTAGATACACGGCACATTCAACTAGAAGACGCATGGCCTTGAGCCTTCCCCCCATACCTACTTGGCTACGGTACCATGTATAGTTTGATTAGACCATTATCTGAAATGGAACCTGCCCTCCTGGGTATGAGCTCACATATCCGCTTTAGGCTGCTCTCTACAGCACACACACTCTAGGTATTGCCAAGCATTCGAGCCCAATGGGACCAACAAACCTTCCAATCGGATAAGGTTCCCAAGCGAGTCAGAAGGCCCGCTGTAACCAGTCCAATAGGAAGTGTTTGCAATTCAAATAGGAAAGCCACTTTGTGTTAGTCCAATACAGAGAACAAAAACGGAGAGTCCCATTCGGAGAACAAATGTTCTAGTCCAAAAGGCGACCTCCAGCATGGTGGCAAAATCATATTGTTCCGTCCCAACACTTGAACATTAAAATACCGCTATGGCTCCAACTCACTTCAAGTAGGACGTGCATGCGCTCCGCCAGCGGGGGCATGCGCATCGTGTTGGCGAGCCGCAGCGCGCCCTCCAGGGAGCCATGAAGGGTGAGCATGGAGCTCAGCTCAAGCGCGCGCGCAAACCGCTCGCCTGCGCCACAGTCACAAGTACACGCGCGAGCACAAGCACAAGCGTTGGCACGCAACATGCAAAATATTAAAACCAAGCAAGGATGTCGGCACGTGACACACACACTTGGATACATCAAGGAGACACCCAACACAGGAGTGACGCCACGCGATGTACAAGGCGAACCGCAGGTTCACATAGTGAGTGGCATGCAGCATGCATCTTCCATCTTCCCTTGTCGCACAACCTGCCTTACATCAGGACAGTAAGTCACCCGGAGCGAGTGCTACACAGGTCTGCGAGACGCCACCATCGACTGTGCTATTAAAGAACCAGCTGGGGTCAGGCACGATGGTCAACCCGTGCGAGGTGTGCTGCTGGGTGTAGGGCTAGCCTATCACTAAACCCCCCACCTTGGAGAACACACCTGCCCCCGCATAGAACGCTTGAACACCCAAACAAACGTGTCCCCACATAGAGCGCTTCAACACCCAAACACACCTGTCCCCACATAGAACGCTTCAACACCCAAACACACCTGTCCCCACATCGACCACATATGAAGAAAGGGCCCAGGCCTACAACGTAAGAACACGACAGGTGGCATGGCAAGGCATAACTGGAAGCCCAAAAATGAAACCACACAAATGAATTACTTGATGCACCGCTGTGCCCCCCTCACCCCCCCCCCCCCCCCCCCCCCCCGCCCCCTTACCCTTGCATGCAGCCGCGAACAGCCGCAGCAGGCACCGGTCCAGCTCCGCCTCCTTCTGCAGCACCGCGTCCTCAAGCGCCGCCAGGCTGTCCTCGGTGGCGCCGCCGTCCCTGCTGCTGTGGGGACCCTGCGCGCCCTCCTCCAGGGTGGCACGCATCTGCGCCAGCGTGAGGCTCCCCCGCAGGAACTCCTCCTCCAGCCGCCCCACCGCCACATTGTTCTCGGCAGACACCACGGGGATGTGCAGCTTGAGCACGGAGAGGACGGGGCGGGGCATCACCTGCGGCGATGGAGGGGGAGAAGGGGAACGCAAATAGGGGTTATAAATTTCAAGGAGTAGGGAAAAGGGGTGAAGTGGTATAGGAGGGCCAACGTGATCTGAGGAGAAGGAATGATGACAACCAATCGTAGGAGAGGAGTGATGACAAACAGTCGTGTTGGCAGCAGTAAAACTTTGCTCCGCAATGGGCATGAAACCAGTAAGGTCAGCCAGCCAGCACGCCATGAAACCAGTCCTCATAACAGGAGAGCTCTTCCATGGAGTAACAGCGATGAATAAAACGGCTTCCGTCACCTCGAGCCACGGCCACAGCTCCATGCCACCTTTTCGTCTTGATCCATCAGCCATTTTGCTTCCGCCATGCCTGCTCCCCTCCTTTAACCCCCACACATTCTGTAAACCCAACCAAGCTTCTCAGTGCCTTTCAACCGCTACAGACCCGTCAATGACGCAAAAGGAATACCTGCACTTGTAGACGGGTAACAGAAAGCGCCAATCCAGCAGACGCTCACGATTATGAAAGGAGCCGCCGCATGTCATCGCACACCGGCTTACCTCGCCACACCCCACCACATAGCCCACCGCGCGGCCTCACCTGCGGGTACGTGTTGGGTGCCTTGAGCACCACGCAGAAGAGCTGCGTACTGTCCAAGCCGACCACCCAGTGGCTCTCCTCGCTCGACTTGCGCTCCGCCGCCGAGCTGGCGGTGGGGGACCATTGGTGCGTGGTGATTCGGGAAATGAATGCGGACGCCATGCAGGTGGGCATCCGGACCCGTGGACAACGCCAACATGCCGGGGATGGAGGACGGTGGTGTGAGATGGAGAAGGAAAGACTTCCAAATAAGATACACACATCTTAAGGGCACACGAGGGCGCTGGGACCCAAGAAAGGTACACCTGCTGTCCATGACCAGTTGAGGATGGGGCATGCCAAGGAGGTCTGGCGTTAGTGATGGGGTCCTGGTCCGGTAACAAAAGCCAGAAAGTGCCGATGATCCGTGGGGATGGCAGCAGTCACTGCTAATGAACAGCCATGTGCCATGGATGCACGCATGCGTGCGCTCTGAACAGTGGAGACCTCCTGCAAAGAAAAAGGGGGGGCAGCAGGAGATACATCGCGATGATGTGTTCCCGCTTGCCTAGTCACGGGCAGATCTCCCTTCACAGGTCATGGAATGGGAGGATATCAGTGATGGGAGCCATAAGGCTCTCATCCAGCAACAGGGTGCCTTGAAGCGCATGCGTGCGCACCAAGACCAGGGTGTAACATGCAGGGCGCGGAGTCGTGGAAGAAGTCCAGGGCGGATAGCAGCATAAGGCCAGGGAATGTCAGGATGGCCCTCCATGTCGTCTCTGCCAGTGGGGGGCATGTATACTAGAACGTTGGGGCGACGGGGTGACAAGCCAATACGTCACTCGGGGGCACCCACCTGAACACAGGGACCCAGCTGCCCCCGTACTCCAAGCAGCGCAGCCGCACGACTCCCTGTGGGGGCCAAGCCGCGTATATACGTGGGGTGATGACAAGACAAAACATATTATTGGTGATGACAAGACAAAACACATCATTGTTATCTCCGCACAGCACATGTGGGGGGGGGGCAGTTGCCGAAGACATGCGTTGTGAGGACTGAGGGGTGTGAGGTTACTGCATGCATACATAAGGACGGAGGGGTGAGCGGCTACTGGATGCATACATAAGGACTGAGGGGTGTGCGGTTACTGCATGCATACATAAGGACGGAGGGGTGTGAGGCTACTGCATGCATACAATTGATAGCCGGGCAACTGCACAGCATGCAACCATGTAAACTGTAATAAAACCAATCAGGCGATCGCACCCGTGGAACAGTACCTGCCATGTACAACTCTTGATGAGACACATGCCACCGTGGTCACCTGCAGGGGGAGCGGCAGTAAGTGCTCGAAATATATACACACATGGATGGAGCTTCATGTCACAATAAAGATGTCGTACTACTGGTATATACTCGTGTGCATGTGTATGGGATTAATTCTGGAAACCTTGTTGACATAGTATTCGATAGTCCCAGCCAGAAGTAGTACTACTAGTTTATACTGGTGTATGTATATGGAAAACTTGTCGATATAGCATTCGATAACCCCAGCCCTCTGCGTCCTGGTCCCACGGTCCTACCTGCGAGTCGCCGGTGGCTAGCAGCCCTTCCGCCGAGAAGCCGAGCCACGTGAGCGTGGCCTGGGGCCCCAGCGGGAGCGGCCCACCCTGCAGCTTCTCCTGCGCGCGCGGGTCTACGTTGTAGAGCGCGTACTCGATGCGCTGGCGGGGGGGGGGGGAATTGTGTGGTGGTGTGTGTGTGGGGGGGATTGTGTGGTGGTGGGTGGGTGGGGGGAGGATTGTGTGTGGGGGTGGGGGTGTAAATGTAGGGGGCAGACGAGGGAGGAAGTGGACAATGCACTGAGGGCTTTGGGGAAAAATCCTTGTACCATGAAGGTGCGGTGGCACAGCGACAGTGATAGCAGCGTCATGAAGGTGGTTGAGTGACGGATGACGGTGGTTGAGTGACGGATGACGGTGGTTGAGTGACGGATGACGGTGGTTGACTGACGGATGACGGTGGTTGAGTGACGGATGGGATCGGGATGGGATGGCGACGTTGCGGACAAAGAACTTCTGCTACGATGGTCCCGGGTGCCATCCGCGGTGACCGCTTGCTCCCATCACCGTCCTGGGTGAAGGGCGGTGATGTGGCTCTTGCTCTACACGTCCTCGGAACTACACGGTGATGTGACTACACGTCTTGCTCTACACGTCCTTGTGATCTGACTCTTGCTCTACACGTCCTCAGATCGTCGAGAGTGACAGTGTCGCATGAGGAGAACGCGTTGCAGGAGCGAAAGATAAAAACTTGGTGGCGATGAAGCTTAAGATATTAGATTAATAATGATGCTGGCATTGCTGCGCAAGACAGGGGAGCAGGGAGTAGTGATGGGGGAGTTTATGCGGAATTGTGTGGGCTTGCGAATTGATGGCTGCGGCAGTAGCGTGAATGGTGGATAATGATGGTGATGATAAAGAGGTGGGACCCACCTGGTCGCCCTCAGGTGAGGGGGATGCCGCGTGCCACGTGACAGCCAGCAGGTTGTTGTTGGCGGCCATGGCCACGGCGGGCCCTGGTAGGGACATCATGAAGCGCTGGGGGCATGCGTACGCATGGGTGGGGTGTCAACAGGCAGGCAAGCAAACATGGCCCGAGGTTCAAGGTTTTGAGGACACGATAGCATGTGAGTGGGAAATCGGAAAAGTCGGTGGTTGCAGGCGATGCGTGACGGAGAGAGAACACATGAAGTGAGGATGACGGGAGCCAAGGGGGGTAGAGGAGAAAAGGCTCCCCAACGGACCAGGGATTAGGGTTTTGCCACGTCAACAAGGCTCCGTTGGCCTCGTTAGGGAACATCTAAGCGGGGTCAATGTCTGTATGGAAGCAGCTAGGCATCGGCCATGGACCCGCAGGGTGTGTGCAGCCGGGAGTGGGGTGTAAGGAAGTGAGAATGGATTCAACACAGTGTGGCATGCACGCCTCCATCAGCCACCGGTTGCTTTAGAGCAGAACACTGTCCACCCACACACTTAAATGTGGCATGCACGCCTGCATCAACCACCGGTTGCTTTAGAGCAGAACACTGTCCACCCACACACTTAAATGTGGCATGCACGCCTGCATCAGCCACCGGTTGCTTTAGAGCAGAACACTGTCCACCCACACACTTAAATGTGGCATGCACGCCTGCATCAGCCACCAGCTGCTTTAGAGCAGAACACTGTCCACCCACACACTTAAATGTGGCATGCACGCCCGCATCAGCCACCAGCTGCTTTAGAGCAGAACACTGTCCACCCACACACTTAAATGTGGCATGCACGCCTACATCAGCAACCAGCTGCCTTAGAGCAGAACACTGTCCACCCACACACTTAAATGTGGCATGCACGCCTGCATCAGCCACCGGTTGCTTTAGAGCAGAAAACTGTCCACCCACACTTTTCTATGAAGCTAACCAGGGGAGAGACCTGTTGGTATCATGACTCTGGTGCTCACCAGCACACCAAGTTCAGTGCCCTTTTTCAACTCCATGCAGGTGTGTGGTGCTCACCAGCACGCCTGACGCGGAGAAGATGCGCAGGTAGCCCTGGCTGCTGGCCACCGCCACCCATTGCCGGCCCACCGCAAGCGCCGTGAAGTCCTCATCAGGCACGTGCAGCGTCCACTGTAGAATTGCAGAGAATTGTGACGCATGCGCATGGAACCGCCAGGTATGAGAACTCATGGAACCATAAGAGCCCAACGCCCCGAACAGCAGTCACCAAGCCAACCACAAACCGACAGCGGTGGAAGACTGAGAGGAAACGGGCAGGTAACGGTCACGGCCCCCATTCCCTGTCACAGGGAGTACGTCCGAGGTTGCATCCCACCGGGTGGGCATGATGAAGGCCATTCACAGAACCCGCACACGGGCATCTATTGGCAAGTGTCCCAGCAGCCTAGAGGGTTCTGCCTGATTGCTCCTATCGCTGTAGCACAGGTTTCTGTCGCGGCCTGGGGCGACTCCTCTGCCCCAACCGTCACGCTGCAGGGATGGACCATCGACACTTGGCAACGGTCCTACCACCACCTACACTGCACTCGGGCCATTACAGACCCACCCATGCATCCAACATGCTGTACTTGATTCCGTACTTGACCCACGGTCATAAGCTTCATCATCCTTGCCCAGCTTCCTATTCCCCATGGCGTTACCTGTTCGCCCCGCTAAACCACTCACGTCGTGTGGTGGCTGCTGTATGACGAGAAACTTACACCGCGCGGCATTCAATTGGTGCAACTGGATGGATGTTGCCATGCCCGCTTATCCACTCACTGGTAAAATCAAGGAAACACTTATGGAGGAATATCCAGGGAGGAGCTTAAGATGGATGATAGATATTGCGGGTCTCCATGCGGTAAGTTACAACTATCAAGGCTCCACCTGCTTTTTTTGTGCGATGGAACTTCCAAGCTGCCCACTGACCATTGTAACAAATGGGACAGTGAGTCATCACAAACATTGCTGTTGCTGCCCTGGCTGTCAACCGGCCGGTACACACACCGCGATGATGCCACAGGGTCACCACATCACAAGCCATAAAATATTAGCAGCGTTCTGCCCCACTCACGTCGCTGTTGCTGGCCCAGCTGTCGATGGGCCGGTACATGAGTGTCGCCGGCTCCTTGTCGCCGCGCCGGGGGCTGGCAAACGCCACCCCGCTCTCGCTGAGGGCTGCCACCCGGAAACCGTAGTAATCGGTGAGCGCAGGGAAGCGGCCGCGGCTGACCGAGGTGTCGTGGAAGTCCACCTGCGAGCACATGAGGGATAAACCAAGGGGGTGAAAGGGAACCTTGAACCATGGGTCAGCCCCAAATGGAAGGGATGAGCCAAAATAACATAGCAGTACTGAAAAAAGTGTTCCAGAAAAGTGGCACCGGCGCCTACCACAGCCATTACTTATCACGTAGACTATGGAGCCATAACGCCAGCATAAGTTGCCAGGTAGACGAATGGCCCCGCCGGTGACGCAGGGGAGACAGGGTATCATCTGGAAGGGACGCGGGGGAAGCGTGCAGCAGATCTGGGTGCAGTGCTGGGCACACACAGCCGACCGCTGGTCGCACTATCCATGCAAGGACATATTTATGCCCTCCCCCTGCCGCTGTCGTCATCGTCACAACAAGTGACCCGTGACCGTATCAGGGCGAATGCCAGCAAACAAGTGGCAACAGCGTGGGACCTCCCTGGCCTGACCCTGGCTTCACATGGCAGCAACCAACCACTCGCTCGCCCACACCTCCACCGTACGTCTACAGCAACTCCACCCCTACGACCGCCCACTTCGACCGTGCATCTGACCACCCTGCGTTCCCCCACCCACATCCACTATACGTCCATCACGCCCCCACCCATCCACCTGCCTCCACCCCTACCCCTTCCCCCCATCAACACACCGCCACCACTGTACCCCCTGCTGACCCACCTCCACCCTTACCCCCCCCCCTCCGTTGTACATCTTCCAACTGCGTGTTCATCTCTTCGGCTTCGCAAAGCAACCCCTGTTGCTCTTGGATTAGGAAAATGTTGCCCACTACTCTCCCCCACACCTCCACCGCTAGACCACGTACTCACATCCACCGCTATACCACGCACCCACCTCCACCGCTAGACCACGCACCCACCTCCACCGCTAGACCACGCACCCACCTCCACCGCTAGACCACCCACCCACCTCCACCGCTAGACCACGTACTCACCTCCACCGTGGAGAAGCTGTCCTCCTCGCGGCTGCTCACGCTACCCAGCAGCGTGTAGGCCAGGAACCGACGCTTGCCCGCACCCCCACTCGTGCTCCCTGGCTGGAACGCCGGCTGGGCTGGCGCTGCCACCACGACCCCCCCGCTTCCCTCCCCCCTCCTCCTCCGCGACCCCTTGCGCCCGGGCCCCCTCTTGGCCCTCGCGTCACCCCGCCAGGTGGCGCCCTTCCCACCCGCGTCATCATCACTGCCAGCAGCGTTGGAACGTGCATGGCCGTCATCATCCTCGCTGGAATACTCGCTCCCGTCACCGTCGCTACGGGCCGCGTCGTCACCATCGCTGTCGAACCGGAGCAGCTCCTCGCGGTCGATAGCATCGGCGGCACGCGGCGACGAGGCCGACATGTCCGCGGGCCCCTTCATGTGGGCCGGGATGAGCTTGTCGGCGACCCCGAATCGGCCCTCCTGGTCGATCATGACGATGGCATCCACCGTTGGGTGCCACGCTAGGCCACAGATGACAGAATCGTGCTTGTGCCGGTCCAGGTCCTGCCGTTTCGTGACGTCCCACAGCATCAGCATGTGGTCCATCCCGGCCGAGGCCAGGTAGAGCCCGTTGGGGGACCAGCGCAGGGTGGTCACCGTGTCCCTGTGGGCACCCTCCGCCCCGAGCTCGAATGCCAGCTTCCAGGAGCCGCGCTGGTAGACACGGATGGAGTTACCGGTCCGGGAGGGGATGGCGAGGAGGGAGCCGTCGGGGTGCCACGCGATGTGGTTGAGCTGGAGCGAGTCGGCGTCGGTCCTGGGAGCCGCGTCACGGAAGGTGTGGACCGCCGCGCCTTCCGACACGCTCCAGATGACGACGGTCCCGTTGGAGCCGGAGGAGGCGATGAAGTCGTTGTTGGGGTCGAACGCGATGCATTTCACCGAGCCCTGGCTGACGCCCTTGAGAACGCGGATGAGCTGCCCGTCGGACACGTCCACGAGTTTAATGCCTTCGTCGTCTCCGCCGACGGCAAGGACCGATCCGGACGGGCTGTACGCGATAGCACGCACAGGCAGCGTGAATCTGGCGGCGTTTCGAAGGAACTCCACTCCCGGGAGGGAGTAAATTTTTACCATTTGATCATTCCCACCGACCGCAAAGTTGTCGCCGAGGGGGCTCACGGCCAGCGCATTCAGCGGCTCCGTGTGTTCATGCTGCTCCTGCAGCTTCTCCATCGTGGCGGCATTGTGGAGCTTGACACTGCAATCTGCGCCGCACGTAATCACCTGGTCTCCCTTCTTGTTGTATGCGACACAGTTGAGACCCGCGAGATGGACGAATTTACGCGTCAGCGACCGCCCTCGACCAGCGGATGCCATGTTTTAACACCTAACACGCCGAACCAGATTTAGACCGCCCGCATGACTAAAATGCGATGCTGAATGTTGCGAACGCAGCTGCCGTTGCTTTAGGTCCGCCTTTTTGTTCAATTTTCAGCATCGGAAGGTTGCTGGTTGTGGGTGCGACGGCACCAGCTGGTAATTTGGGTTCGCGCAATAGCGGTATTCCACGTCTTCAAATCGCGTTTCCCGCTTTTTTTCCAGCGCTTCCTTGAGCCCTGAAGTTGGAAAAAAAATTGATGGGCCAAGGACGTGTTATAAAGCTGCCGGCGGTTCTTGGCGTACGGACCCTCTGCCAACTGCCACCACTGGTCTCTGCCAAACACAGATTCTGCCTAGCTTTTCCGTTCTGAGGTACGGTATCTCAGGGCAAAAAATCCCTGCTGTTGCCAGGTGTCACAGGGAAACGCGGGGGTTGCGGCTGGCAGCCGCGAGGCGGCTTTCGGTACGACACATAGTAATTGGGCTGCGAAATTGCGCTCGCTCCATTGCAGTGAGGCCAACTGCTGCGGGTTCTAAACGTAATTTACGAGCCAAATTTTTCACACCTTTTGTACCTTTGCGCTGCCTGCGAAAGGCCGGCAGTAAACATGGGGAAGACCCCAAATCATAAGTCGAAGGGAACAAAAGGGAGCAAGGGGCTGCATAAGAAAAATAAGAGGGCTACTTTTTTGTCGAGAGGGATTGATCAAGTATACGACGATCTGAAGCAGGAGGAACAAGCGCCGGGATCAACTACGGTGAAATTGGGGCTTGGAGATGAGGATAGGACAGGCCTGGGGAGATTTTATTGCGTCGCATGCTCTCGTGATTTCCAGTCTGCCAAGATCCTGGAGGAGCATGAAAAGACGAAGCCGCATAAGAAGAAGCTAAAATCAATATTGAAGGAGAAACCACACAGTCAGCGCGACGCCGAGATGGCGGCGGGCATGGGTAAGCCCGACAACGGTGCCAAGATTGGAGCTGGAAAGGATACGGCGATTGCGATGGCAAGCTAAAGCCACTGCTTTCAGTGGGGATGAGGTCTTATGGCTTGTGACAACCTTTCCTCCCAGAATGAGACGGGCCGGACTAAGTGTCCCTAACCCAAGGAGCAGCCTATATCGCCTAAGCCCCCTTGCCTGCAAGTGTGACGCTAGGCCAGCCCGTAACTGGCTTGGATCCCTGAAAGGCCTTGCTGAGCTCCTTTGAACAAGCACCAAGGGGAGTAATGCCCAACATATTTTGTTGGATACACCCCCAATGATTTCCACTGGATGAGTGTACTGGTATAGCTTGCCAGGTTCATTATGGCAGGAATGGGGGGCTGGCTCATCAATGGTACAAGCTGTCGACATGCAGCTGGGTCGGCATGCTGGATCCGAGCTGGCCGAGGATCACTGCAAGGGGGTCTGGTACAAAGTATCGTTAGCCATGCCGCCTGGTAGCCAACTTTTTTTGCGACGCTGGCAAATGCACAACAAGCAAAGTGGGCTTCCAGGGCATCAGTGGTTTGACACTGCAAGTAGATTATATGGAGGGATTGGGGTAAATTCCCCAGTTTTAGTGATGAAAAGCAGGGGTTTAGTAGTTTACACTACCAGTGGCTCTTGGCATCATTATGAGAGGGCATGCAAGCACAGGCTCTCCTGTCAGTGCTCGATCACTTCCAGCCTTGGTTGCTGGTGACATGGTTGTGGCGAGCACCATACATCAAAACAGCGTGCATCCATCATGCATGAACATGAGATCGCCTGCCGGCGCATGGGCAGCTTATTTTGCACGTGGGCTTCAATGTACAATTCACTTGCAATTACGTGAGCTGCATGCGCTAGCTAGCTCGTGCTATAGTATGTTTAAATCAAAGAGTGCATGAACATAGCGCTCCTGGTCTGCACTTCATGCCGTATGGATTGATGGCGGGAGTGGGCATATGCATGGAAGTCCGTGGCCCGGCCCAAGGACGTACCTAAGAAGGTAGGGAAACATGTCATGACCTACCCACAGCAGTTGCTGGCCGACCTAGTGGTCCCAGCCCCGTTTGAACATCGCATTCACGTACGTACTCCCTCTCTCTTGCTTGGTGTGCATAACAAGAAGAAGTGGAAGACGATTGTCCAGGCTCATACGCCAGCCCCTGTGGGCAAGCCCCCTCCTCCCAAGAGGAACTAAGGGACGCTTTGCTGGGTAGAATAGTTAGGGTTTTCTAGATTAGATTACATTAGAGTTAGATTAGTTCGGTTTCGCGGCTTTGCCCCCCCTCCATCCATCCAGCAAGGGAATATGTGCTACATGATCTCCCAACGGAGGCATGTTATAAAATTAATTTAATTTAATGGAAGTCCATGCCGGCCGGTTGAGCTGACCGGTATGTGCGTAACATGACTGGATGTTGTCAAGGCAAGTAGCAAATAGTAAACGATGCATGAATATAGCAGTGCAATACTATGCACGTGTCTAAAAAGGTTGCTAATTGACTAGAAACATTATCACGTTTAAAGCTAATAGACCATTGCGAAATCAGTATTCAAAACCGCAACAAAAGAAGTCCTGGTTGTCCCGATGATGTCACGAGACATTCATGATCCGCTTGCGGTCTGCGTCTCCAATATGCACTCGCAACTTGAGGCACTCCTCGCTTTTATCTTCCTCGTCGTTGATGAAAACAAGGACCTGGGCAAGGAAAAGAAGCAGGGGGCAGATTTGATGCTATCGACATTAGGGAAACTGTCAGGGAACTTGCTTAATTAATTAACTAATTAATTAAACTCGTGCTCCCGTTGGGGAGTCACCGAGCATTAACCCCGGTGGGTGGGTGGATGGATTGATGGATGGGTACACGCAATCCTACCGGTCTAAGCTATCTACAAAAACAATACTACTCTATATCTACTACTTGCTCTAAGCACCTGTTCACTCCTGGGCTTCCTCACACTCCCAAGCCTGATTTGTGGATGACTGACCACAAGTAAACGTTTGACTTATGAAGTGAGACAACTATGCCATGTACTACATGCCATGACAAACTACATGTCAAAAGCCAACATATGCATGTTATCTCACTTAAATATGTTCTATGACCCCCGGGAACCACAAACAATATTTAATCATTAACACATTATCTACCTTTACGAACAACTGCTGTGCACAGCATATATCCACGTGCAAGCTCATTGTACAGGTGTTCCCGTCACATAACTAGCTGGAGCGGCGCACGAAGTAGTGCAAACACGTAACATTCGTTGTCCCCACGTTCGCGCACCTGCTTTTAACATGGAATGGACCTTGTATTGAATTGAATTGAATTGTAACATAACTCCGTTGGGAGTATATGTAGCACATAGCCCAGAGAAGGGGCATATGGCCTATCATACATTCTAAGCTACTTCCTGCAAGGGTGGGAATGTAAACAACACTTGCTCTAGGTGCACTAGGGCACCTGCACCACCCAGAGTTTCAGGCAACACCCAGCTAAGGGGAGCCTGTCATAGGTGGGGAAGATCAGCACAGCTATACAAAAGCCAGGGCATGGCTTCTCAGCAGGGAGTGACCCCCTGCATGGGCACGGCATAATTAAATAAAGCTAGGTATCATCTGGAGGGTGGCTCATCATAGGCACACATGTACATGACTAAAAATGCTAGGCATCAGCTGGTTTAGTGGGACCTTGTATGTGTATAATATATCACACTAAAGCAAAAGTATTTAGCTTCATCGCACCTTATGGACCTTGTATGTATACTACTATAATATATCACACCAAAGCAATAGTAATTAGCTTCATCACACCTTAAAAAGGCGAAGCTATGCATACCTACAGTTATCCCCGCGTTACCTTACGATTCTTAAGGTTATGGCCCCGACACCCCAGATGTTGGCAGCGTTTACCTCGCCGCCCACCTTTCGCACTGCATCTGGCTGGAAAAATGAACTTTGGGCGACTTCGATGCTGAAGCTGGATCGGGTTTGATGAGAGCTATCGATTGCTGCAAAGAAAGTCCGTCAGAGGAGGGGGTGGGCTGCTAGCCTAGTTCTAACGCTAAGGTTACGCCCCCGCGTTAAGCTACGTCCCCTCGTTAAGTTACAACGCCGAGAATTTGGCGGCGATCGTAACTTAACACGGGGATGACTGTATAACAACAGGGGAGCATTCCATTTTCGCTTGAGGCGTCTGGCTATAACATGTACTGCTGAACAGCAAGCACAGGCCGCCCAAACTATTACCACCCAAGCCTATAAGCTACTGGATACATGTCGCCACCCCACTGGGTTTGAAGCTGTTGAGAGGTGCATGAGGAAAACAGCCAGTGCTCGTGTTGATGAAGTCGACCTTTACCTGTAATACCACATTAACCACGGTTTTTACAAGCAAATATTTCTTACCTCGGTTACGGCGGCCAGGTTTGCCCCCGCCACATGGAACGCGACGCTGATGTAGACTGTCTCCTCGGGCGGCACCTCGAGGCGGTCGGGACGGAACTCGACCAGGCGCGGGTGTGTGGACCGAATGGTGACCACCTTGGTGGCCGCGTACGGGTTGGTGTACGTGATCTTCTTGTGCGCGGTGGACGCAGAGGAGGGGATGTCAACCTCAAACGTCTTGCTCACCTGATGGTGTGTGTGTGTGTGTGTGCGCGCGTTGCAGACGGGAGGAGTGCAATGTGACAGGCGAGTAAGGGAAAACACGATTTAGGCAGGCAAGCTTCGCACAAAATCAAGCACCAAGCCAGGAGGGTATCGAGGGGGGTGGGAGGGGGGTTGCATGCATGACAGGGATGGTGCTTGGGGATGGAACATGCTTAGGCAGCTAAGGCAGCATTGACTGCCTTGTCTCAACAATCCTCTGGGCAGCAGCCTGATGT